>JAJTWQ010000131.1:600000-1167500 GCA_029007595.1 Solanum commersonii
AGCCTAGATTCTTGGTGTGGCCGGCACCTGATGCCATTGCTGGCCTAGATTCTCAACTACATATCTGGGGATGCCACTGGGTAACAACCACAAAGAACTAGAAATATGGGATGTAATTGTGGAGAAGACTGAGAAAAAGTTAGCCACCTGGAAGACACAATACCTATCTCTGGGAGGAAGAATAACAATGATCAATTCTGTCTTTAGATGCTCTCCCTACTTATGTTATGTCTCTCTTTCCCTTACCTGCTAAAGCGGAAGATAAATTAGATAAACTAAGGAGAGATTTACTTTGGTTGGGAAACAAGGAAGGAAAGGGCACTCACTTGGTCAAATGACAAATTGCTCAACTAAGCAAGAAATCGGGAGGTCTTGGCATTAAGAATCTAGGTTTGCAAAATAGGTGTTTCCTGTCAAAAATGGCTATGGAGGTTTGGTAAAGAGGGGCAGGCTCTGTGGAAGGATGTTATTGTTAGCAAGTATGGACAAACTGATTCATGGACCTCCAACATTGTGACCAGCACCTATGGGGTCTCAGTTTGGATGTCTATCAGAAATTTGTGGCCAAAACTAGCTAGGAACATATGCTACAAGGTGGGTGAGGGGACTAAGATCCTTTTTTTGGAAAGACAAGTTGGATAGGACAGAACTCCCTCATGGAGGATGTGAGAAATATAACAAAAGAATATTATTAAATTGTTGTTCTGTACATTATTACATTGAGATCCTATTTATAGACCCTAGAATACAATCTTTTACCAAGTAGGATACTATTTAGTATTCCTATTTCTATTTCTATTACTATTCTAATAGGATTGTATAAACATATTCTTATTCTAATAGGATTGTATAAACATATTCTTATTCTAATAGGATTGTATAAGCATATTCCTATTCAAATAGGATTGTATAAACATATTCCTATTCTAACACTCCCCCTCAAGCTAGTGCATACAATTTATGTACCTAGCTTGTTACAAATGTAATTAACACGAGGACTGATGAGGGGCTTGGTGAGATATCTGCAAGTTGATCACTCGACTTCACAAAATTGACAATCAATCTCAATGTACTTGGTCTTCTCATGAAATACTAAATTTGATGCATAATGCCGATAAAACAGAGATTGATAAAATTATAGTGTTGGAACTTCCCAAACCAAACTTGCAAAGGTTGTTTCAGACCATAGAGTGACTTACGTAATCAACATACAAGGCTACTAAACTCCCCCTGAGCAACAAAATTAGGTGGTTGCTCCATATAGACTTCTTCACAATGCAGTGGTCGTTGTAAGTGCTCAAAATTTAGTATAAATTATATGGATCATGTTTGAATCAATAGACGAGTCGATATCAAAAAGTCACCGAAAAACTGGCCGGAACATGCTCATGTGCCGGAGTATTAGATTTGATGGCTAAAAGTGGTCACAATCTAAGAAATAAAATTATATGTGTAGGGTCGGAATGATGTCACGACCTAACAAGAAAATAGAAATTATATAAGATAGTTCGAATTGATGGAACGACCCCATTGAAAAAGAAGTAATATGGGTAGGATCGGAATGATGCATGCCACGACCCTACTGAAAAAGAAAAAATTATATCGGTAGGGTTGGAATGATGGCACAACCCTACGCAAATCAAATTTGAGGAGTCACCGGAAAGACGAATGGAACTATGCAAATTAAGTCTGAGGAGTCACTGAAAAGACACATGATGCTATGCAACTCAGATATGAGAAAGTAGTTCGGAAAATTCATGGTACTACACAAATTAAATATGAAAAGTAGTCCGGAGAGATGCACGGTGCTACGCAAATAAGATATGCAAAAAAAGGTAGTCACCGGAAGGATAACAAGGTGCTACGCAAATTAAATATGAAAAGTAGTCACCAAAACGATAGCGCGGTGCTATGCAAACCAGCTATGAAAAAGTAGTCACCAAAAAGATCGCACGGTGCTACATAAATTAAATATGAAAAAGTAGTCACCGGAATGATGGCACGGTGCTACACAAATAAAATATGAAAAATTAGTCACCGGAATGATGGCACGGTGCTACACAAATTAGATATGAGAAAATAGTCACCAGAAAAATACACGGTGACCCAACTTTTGAAAACAGTCATCGAAAAATACACGGTGACCCGGGCTAACATAATCGTTATATGGATAATAGCCGCCCGCCGGCAGCGGAAACTCTTTGATTGTTTACCAAGATCATAGAGGCTTTGATACCATGTGAGAAATATAAGAAAAGAATATTATTAAATTGTTGTTCTGTACATTATTACATTGAGATCCTATTTATAGACCCTAGAATACAATTCTTTACCAAGTAGGATACTATTTAGTATTCCTACTTCTATTTCAATTACTATTCCTATTCTAATAGGATTGTATAAACATATTCCTATTCTAATAAGATTGTATAAACATATTCCTATTCTAATAGAGGACTATGCAGATTTGTACTCTTTTTGTAACAACCCTGGAGCATCTATTGCTGAGATGTAGTCTCAGCAAGGGTGGAATATAACATTTAGGAGGCTCTTAAATGACTGGGAAGTGGATAGAGTGGCCAACTTACTGCAAAGGTTGGTTGGAAGATTTTTCGGGACTCAACACTAATCCTGATGCAATCATATGGAAACATTATAGTGATGAGGAATTTTTTGTTGGAAGTACAAAAGAGACCTGGCAACACATCCGGGGGGGGGGATTTTTGGACCTTGGAAACAAATCTAGAAGTTCAGCACTCCAACCAAGATAGTGTTTCACATGGTCGGTGTGCAGAAAAGCATGCCTGACTCGGGTGAGATTGAAAAAAATAGGATTCCAGATTGTTTCTAGGTGCTTCTTCTACCATGAAAAGGAGGAAACAAACAACCATTTGTTCCTTTACTATAGAGTGACGGCCCAGATATGATATATGTTTCAAAGCCTTATCCAAGATCCTTGGGTGGTGCCTGAGCATCCTTGCAGACCTACTAAGCTGTTGGATGAGAAGAGGGGGAAGTAAAACACAGAAAAAATGGTGGAATCTAGTTCCATCTTGAATATGGTGGTCAATTTGGAAGGAAAGAAACAATGGATGTTTTAAGAATATTACTAACCCAATGCAGAAAGTAAAAGAAAACTGCATTAATACTCTATATTTTTGGTGTAAAGAAGAGGGTATATATGAAGTAGATCAGTTAGTAGATTTCCTAGGCTCTTTGTAATCATGACTACTTTGCCTTGGAATTTTTGTTTGGTTGCCAGCATACCCTCATTGCTGATGAATACAACTTTACCATTCTAAAAAAAAAAAAGAACTCTTGAAATTTCCAACCTTCCTATCCACGACAGGCTTTTTTTGTAAGACTAATGCATGAAATCCATAAGGGAACATTGGAGAGTCAAGCGGAACTCGAAAATCATTCTCCACCCTATGCAAAATTTATATCAAAGAGCGAATGAAAACATTAATACTGACCACTTAGAAACTGGTTGTATCTCTTGTAGATGAAGTTGGAGTATATATAGTTTTATCAATGGAAACTCTTCAAATTCTTTAACTTAAAATTAAAAAAGAGAAGCTGTTTAGAAATGCTTGGACTTCCACCTAGTAACTCACTGCAAGTTATTTCATTCACTTGAATGACTTTTTATCTTCCACTACATCTTTAAAGCACATTTGAATACTTTAAAATTGATTATCTAATTAGTTATTGGAACATGTTTTTACAATTGTACATAAAAAAAAAGAGTATAAATAGTATTTAGTGAAGGGTAAAATGGTAATCCAATTTTGAGGTTAGGAGCTTCCCACTTATAATAATAATATATATATATATATATATATATGATATGATATGATATGATATGATGATTATGCTATTTGATTCTTCAAGTTCATTAGTATTGTGGTTTTCCTTACTTTGGTTATCTATACTAAATTTACTGTCAGTACCGCTCTTCTTTATTTTTTTTCGACCAAAGTTTCTTACTCTTTCAACTCATTACGACCTGTTCTGTGAAATGATATTCTTGAGCCGAGGGTCTATTGAAAACAACCTCTCTACCTCAGAAAAGTAGGGGTAAGCTGTAAGGTGTGTGTACACCCCACCCTCCCTAGACCCCACTTGTGGGACTGCACTTTCTTTAATTTTATTTTCATAATAGTAAGTTGCAACTCATTCTGACCTGTTTTGTAAAATGATTTTCTTGAGCCGAGGGTCTATCAAAAACAACCTCTCTATGCCACAAAGGTAGTGGTAAGCTGTGTATGCATCCCACCCTTCTCAGAACCCACTTGTGAGAATATACTTTCTTTAATTTCTTTTTACATCATAGCTTCTACTCTTGCAACTCATTCAATCCTGTCTTGTAAAATGATTTTCTTGAGTCGAGGGTCTATCGAAAACAACCTCTCCACCCCACTAAGGTAGGGGTAAGGTGTGTGCACACCCCACCCTCCCTAAACCCCACTTCTGGGACTGTACTAGGAATGTTGTTAAATGAGAGTTTTGATATGCTTAATTACGATGTATATAGTTCTTGTTTGCCTCAAAAGGGATCCTAAATTGCAGTTTTGTAGGCCTGGTTCGAGTGACATTGGTAAATTGGGCTATGCTTCTTTAACTGTCTGGAACATGAGGACATGGAAAGCTATGGTATGTGATTATATAGGGTCCTCGTTGTATCCAAGTGCTGAATTTACAACACAATTTCTTTTCCTTTCTTCATAAGGATTCTCAAACCTAACTCTCTTCAAACTTTATTGAAGACAGTCCTTCCTCTTGGTGAAGATCCACCTCCAATTACTTCAGTATGCTTCAATCACAATGGAAAACTTTTAGCAGCTGCAGCTACTGATGGAATGATACACATGTTTGGTATCCTTGTCTGAACTTGTGAACATAGTCTGTAGCCGTCCTCTCTTATACCTTGCATTAGAAACTTTTATATTTATTTCCATATTCTGTGTCTATTTCTCTGTCTCTCTGTCTCTCTCTGTCTCTCTATATATATATATATATATATCTATATATATAAATATATATATATATATTATAGTTTTGACGCACATGCAACATCAAACCATGTACTACACAATTTTTAAAAATATTGCGAATATTATTAAATAAAAAAATTAAGTAAACAATTATAAAATGAATGATAAAGTATAAGTTCCTATGAATTTTGGATGTAAACTTTCTTATGATTAGTATTGAAAGTTCCCCATAGTGCATTACTTTGTTATTATTGTATTGTTGGAGTTCTTATTTTTAATATAATATATATAAATATTAATATAAATATAAGAGATATACTAAATTGGATGTTTTTACTTGGAGTATTATATTAATTTAACATTCATGTTAGGGAGTGTAATGAGCATGTGCATATTATTCCTAATCATAAAAGTCATAACCCTTCAGAAGGCCACAAATCATCAGAAAAGTCATATAACACT
Source organism: Solanum commersonii (assembly GCA_029007595.1). NCBI lineage: Eukaryota > Viridiplantae > Streptophyta > Magnoliopsida > Solanales > Solanaceae > Solanum > Solanum commersonii. Next base: position 605,460 of record JAJTWQ010000131.1, read on the forward strand.
TTGGAAAAGTCGTAACCATTCAATGTGAAATGGTGTCTTCTTTTAATATAATATAATATAATATATATAAATAAATATAATATAAAATATAGAAGATATAATAAATTTGATGTTTTAAGATGAAGAATGAAAAACTTCAAACAATTGTAATTTAAAAATTTGAGGAAACCCCTCTTTTTATAGCCAACAAAGGGTAGTATATGAAAAAATGCTTATTGTGCGTTATTAAAAAAGTGTCACAACCCTTTAAAAAGGTCACAACTCATCGGAAAAGTCATAACTCTTTGAACATGTCACAACCCTTTGGAAAAGTCACAACTCTTCGGAAAAGTCACAACCCTATAAAAAAGTAACAACCCTTCGAAAAGGTCACAACTCATCGGAAAAGTTATAACTCTTTGGAAATGTCACAACTCTTCTATGTTTAAAGGTGTATGCTTTTAATATAATATAATATAATATAAAATAAATAAATAAATAAATAAAATACAATATAAATTATATAAGATATACTAAATTTGGTGTTTTAAGTTGGGGGTAGATAAAGAGATAGATATGGAATTGTCTAATTTTAGTTTCATATGAAATTTAAAAAAATAAAACACTTTTAATTTAACTACATGTAGAATATATAAAAATATCTTTTAACTTTGTGGTCTTAAAGATGCGCCCCCACCCCCAAGAAAAAAAAACATTCTATATTAAACTAAATAAAAATAGAAGTACAACAAATATATTGGAAACGGAGGAGTTCTTATTAAATCTAGTTTGGACTCTTCAAACAAGTTTTTGATCAAATCGTTTTTCTCCAAAAGTTTGAGACTTTTCACAGCTTGAACACCATGTTGTGCTTTGCGCAACATAAAATCATTGAACTTCTTGTCAAGTAGAAGTTGTTGCAAAATTATATGTATGGCTATGAAAATGAGTATATATTAATTATCTAGATAGTCTTCTCGTTTGAAGTTGAGTTATTTTATTCTCCTTGCTGCATCAATTTTTGTTGATCTATCTAATTTAGCCACAAAAAAATATTGTAATTGCATAAGTGAACAACTCTCACAATCTCCCTTGTTTCAAGAAGAAGAATAGAAAACTTACAAAATTCATAGTTTAAAGTGTGAGAAAACTTCTCTATTTATAGAAAATAAAAGATAATATGGAAAAATGCTTATCATGCCTTATAAAATAAGTCAAAACCTTTTAGAAAAATCACAACTTTTTGGAAATTTCATAACTCATCGAATAAGTCACAACCCTTTGGAACAATCACTCCCATCAACGTGAAAAATTGTCTGCTTTTAATATAATATAGAATTGAACAAATAAATAAATATAATATAAAATACAGAATATATACTAAAATGAGTGTTTTATGTTGGGGGTATTATCGTAACTTAACATTTAAGTTAGGGAGTTCATTCTTTTAATGGTACTAGTTTTGACACACGTGCGTTGCACGTGAATATCAAACCATTTACCACCACACTATTTTAAAAGATAATGCGAATATTATTAAATAAAAAATTAGTCACTCTTAAAATCTCTTAGTTACACCTCTTAAGTATACTTTCTTTTCCCTTCCCCATAGTTTAAACATTTGAGGAAGCCCCTCTTTTTATAGCCAACAAAGGGTAGTGTATTAGAAACTTCGTATTGTGCCTTATCAAAAAGATCAAATCCCTTCAGAAATGTCACAACCCTTCAAAAAGGTCACAACTCATCGGAAAAGTCATAACTCTTTGGTAAAGTCGCTCCCCTCAGAAAAGTCACAACTCTTTGGAAAAATTGCAATCCTTTAGAAAAGTCACAACCTTTCAAAAAGGTCACAATTCATCAAAAAGTTATAATTCTTAGAAAATGTCACAACCCTTTAATGTGAAAATGTGATTGTCGTTAATGTAATATAATATAATATAATATAATATAATACACATAAATAAATATAATACAATATAAAATATAGAAGATCTACTACATTTGGTGTTTTAAGTTTGGGGTATTATAATAATTTAACATTTAAGTTAAGTAGTTCATTCTTTTAAGGTAGTATAGATAGATAAAAAAAGATAGATATAGATTGGTCTAATTTTATTTTGATATGAAATTTTAAAAAATAAAGAAGACTTTTCTTTTAAAGATCATATGTAGAAAATATAAAAATGTCTTTCAACTTTGTGGTCTTAAAGATGCCCCCACCTCCAAGAAAAAATAACATTCTACATTAAACAGAAAAAAAATAAAAGTAAAATAAATAAATTGGAAACAAAAGAGTACTTATTAAATGTACTTTGGACTCTTCAAACAAGTATTTGATCAAATATTTTTTCTCCAACAGTTGAAGACTTTTCAGATTCTGAACACCAAGTTATTGTTTGTGCAATGAAAAATCGTTGAACTTATTGTCAAGTAGAAGTTGCTACAAAAGTATATTTTATGGCAATGAAAATGAGTACATATTAATTATCAAGATACACTTCTCGTTTGAAGTTGAGTTATTTCAAGATTCTTCTTGTAGCTTTAATTTTTGTTGATCTAGCTAATTTACCAACAAAAAATATTATAATAGCATAATTGAACAACTCTCACAACCTTCCTTGTTTTAAGAAGAAGAATAGAGAACTTACAAAATTCGTAGTTTGAGAAACCCCCTCTATTATAGACAACAAAGGATAATATGAAAAATTATTTATCTAGTCTTTTCAGATGAGTCACAACCCTACAGAAAAATCACAACTTTCAGAAATGTCATAACTCATCAAAAAGTCACAACTCTATAAAAAAAGTTACAACCCTTCGCAAAAGTAACTACCTATCAATGTTAAAAGGTGTATGCTTTTAATATAATATATAGCGTAAATAAATATAATATTAAATATAGAATATATACTAAATTGAGTGTTTTAAGTTGGGGTATTATAGTAATTTAACATTCAAGTTAGGGAGTTCATGTTTTTAAAGTAGTATAGATAGATAGATATAGATTTGAGAGTGAATATGTGCAGTTAGGAGATGCTCTCATAACTTTGCTGGCTTGCATAGTCAACAGAATCTTAACAGGTGATAGATATGTCTGCTGGCTTGCAAATTACTGGATGGCCAGCACATGATTCTGCAATTAGTTCTGTTCTGTTTGGTTCTGATGAGACGAGCATTTTCACTTTGGGTGTAGATGGAAAGGCAAGTTATTTAGCAATCATCGAATTCACTTTATTTTTCTTTCATTGAGTGCTTCGCCATATATTCAAGGTTTTCACCTTGCTGAAAGCTTTACTTTGTTAGCTGCATTCTGAAGTATCTAACTCAGTAGCATGTAAGACAGATATTTGAGTGGAGTTTGCAGAATCAAGGCAAAGTACTTTGGTCAAGTGATTGCAGCAGGTATGTGGATTGTTTTAATCCTTTAGTTTTGATATTTCATTCTTGTGTGAATATTCCAGTTAACTAGAAATATTCTTTTAGCCCTAGTCTCATGCTTGTGCATCTCACATGGTATTTAGCCAGAAGAAATCATTTAACATTATTAAAAAGTATAAATATAGTATTTGTTATGATACAAATTCATGAGTCATGATAGGCACCTAAAGAGCGACCGCTTGATAGGCAAACCACAAACATTTGATAGCAACAAACTCATATTCAAAATGATAGTATAATCTATATAGATAAATCTCCAAGTATCACAGATAATAGTGGAAGAGAAGTATACGTTATAATGCCAAGGAGTTCCTATCCGTCCCAACAGTAAGTCGAGTAGAAGCTACATACTTTGAAGTATGCTGTTTGGGTCGTAGCCTGAAAGTAAAGAAACATAATATAAATAGCTTGAAGTACCACCACAACGTATGTGGTTCTTTCACCTCATCTGAAGCTAAGAAACCGTATAAATATCTTTGTATGCTCTCACCCTCAACATACCAGGTAATTTAAAGCAATTATGTATATTCTAAACAATGACTTCAGGAAAGCAAAACATTCGAGAGGTTAAAAGTCTCACTTGCCTTTAAATGCCTTTTCTTCACTTGTAAGGCTTAAATCCACTAAGATGACCTCCGAAGGCCCCAATTTATGCAAGATATTGAATAACGCGTTCAAATTAGGTGCAATATTTCCATAATTTGGATAAGTCAGACAATGGAAGGTCAACCAAAAACTCAACCTCTGACCAAACTAGTCAAAATGCAAAACAAATAAATTATAGAATCAGCATACCCATAAGCTCACATTTCATTTATGTAATCAACTTTCAATCTTGACTTGTATTGCTAGGTCGCATCCCCCCTTTTTTTTCATTTGTAGAACTAGGTTTAAAATCCTTAAGGCATTCAAATCTCATTTCAAAATCCACAAAAAACGAAGTATGATTATCTTAATGCCTTAGGTCGAAATCACTCCATTGGTTGAGCCCCGCCTCCCATGTGTTCTTCCTTCTCCTAAATGGCAAAAACTAAGTGTTGTTTGTATTTATACTTGAACTGTCCTTCAGCGGCACCCAAAGGGTGTGCCTTAGTGGTTAATGAAGTAGTTGAGAATCCTGAGGTCTCGAGTTCAAAACCCAGTGGAGACAAAAAATACCAGGTGATTCTTCTCATTTGTCCTATCCTTGGTGGACCGAGTTACTTGATACATGTTGCTGGAGGGAGGTGGCATGTATCCTGTGGAATCAGTCAAGGTGCGCAAAAGCTTGCTCGGACACCATAGTCATAAAAAAAGAAACTGTCCTTAGTGCTATCACACTCCTCCACAGTGATCATGATAATTAACTGAACTACCCTTAAATATGATTGCGGTCATCTTGCACGATAGCGCAAACTTTTGAATTTTCCAATGTGTGATTGTGGTCAACTTGAGCTGTTGCGCTGATCAAACTCTTCCCATATTGTGTGATTGGGCCTGGTGCAGAATGATTGTGGCTGCACCAAATATAACTTTAGGGATTCAAATTTATGTAAAAATCCACAAAAACAAGTATAATCATCTTAGGTTGTTAATTAATCATTATCTTAGTGCCTTGGGTCGAAATCACTCTGTTGGTTGAGCCCCCACAAGTTCTTCATAATGGCACAATCTAATCAATGCTCATATGTATACTTGAACTGTTCTTCGGAGCTATCACACTCCTCACCAATCATGATAATTAATTGAACCGTCTTTAAGCGCTATTTTGGTCAGCTTGCACGATAGCACTACAACAACAACAACAACAACATACCTAGTAAAATCCCACTATGTGGGGTCTGGGGAGGGTAGGGTGTACGCAGACCTTACCACTACCTCGTGGAGGTAGAGAGGCTGTTTCCGAAAGACCCTCAGCTCAATTACATCAAATCTAAGTACAATAAGAAGGAAGCGAGTGTACAAAACATAACATTCGGTAAGAAAAACAGTGTATAATCCACAATGACGACCAAAAACATCACGGAAATCATGCTAGAAGTGTAACACCGTACACACCCTACAGCTACAGGTATCACAGACACGAACTACATGTGCAAGGCTAAGACTTCTACAAACGCTAACAACCCATCCCCTCGCAAGGAGAGACAGCACGCTAACCTTACTAACCTTCAACCTTAATACGCGACCTACACTCCTTCCTATCCAGAGTCATGTCCTCGGTAATGTGAATCTGAGCCATGTCCTGTCTAATCACCTCTCCCCAATACTTCTTAGGCCTACCTCTACCCTTCCGTGTACCCTCTATATCCAGCCCCTCGCACCTCCTCACTGGGGCATCTGCGCTCCGTCTCTTCACATGTCCAAACCATCTCAGTCTCGCTTCCCTCAGCTTGTCCACCACAGAGGCCACTCCCACCTTCTCCCGAATAACCTCATTCCTAATCTTATCGCTCCTAGTATGCCCACACATCCATCTCAACATCCTCATCTCCGCAACATGCATTTTTGAACATGTGCATTCTTGGTCGGCCAACACTCCGCTCCATACAACAAAGTCGGTCTAACTACCACTCTGTAAAACTTACCTTTAAGTTTATGTGGAATTTTCTTGTCGCACAAGACTCCAGAGGCAAGCCTCCATTTCCTCCAAGCAACCCCAATGCAATGTGTGACATCGTCGTCGATGTCTCCACTACCTTGTATTATAGATCCAAGATACTTAAAACTTCCTTTCTTAGGAATGATCTGTGTGGCAAGTCTCACTTCCCCATCTGTCTCATCCAACGCATCACTAAATTTGCACCCCAAATATTCAGTTTTGGTCCTACTCAACCTGAACCCTTTGGACTCCAGCGTTTGTCTCCACACCTCCAACCTCGCATTAACTCTGTCCCGCGTCTCATCAATCAGTACTATGTCGTCCGCAAATAACATGCACCATGGGACCTTCTCTTGAATAGACCGCGTCAATTCATCCATCACCAACGCAAATAGAAAAGGGCTAAGGACTGATCCCTGGTGCAACCCCATCTCAACTGGAAAGTATTCCGAGTCTCCTCCCACCGTTCTAACCCGAGTCTTGGCTCCACCATACATGTCCTTTATCGCCCTAATATACATCATCGGGACACCTTTAGCCTCCAAGCACCTCCAGAGGACATTCCTCGGTACTTTGTCATAAGCCTTTAAGGTCAATGAACACCATATGTAGGTCTCTCTTCCTTTCTCTATACTTTTCTACCAGTCTTCGCATCAGATGAATGGCTTCGGTAGTCGATCGTCCCGGCATCAATCCAAACTGATTCTCCGAAATGGGCACCCCCCTTCTCACCCTCATCTCCACCATTCTCTCCCAAATCTTCATAGAATGGCTTAGCAATTTAACACCCCTGTAGTTGTTACAGTTTTGGATATCACCCTTGTTTTTATACAACGGAACCATTGTACTCCACCTCCATTTATCAGGCATCTTCGCTGTCTTAAAAATAACATTAAACAACCCCGTTAACCACTCTATACCTACCTTGTTCGTGCTTTTCCAAAATTCCACCGGAATCTCATCGGGTCTGGTAGCTCTTCCCCTGCTTATCCTACTAATAGCACGTAAGACCTCCTCGATCCTAAAACACCTACAGTACCCAAAGTCCCGAAGTCTTTTCGAGTACGCCAAATCTCCCAACACAACATCTCCGTTCCCTTCTTCATTTAAAAGTTTGTGAAAGTATCTTTGCCATCTTTGCTTGATGAAGGTCTCTTCCACCAATACTTTGCCTTCCTCATCCTTGATACACTTCACTTGGTCCAAGTCGCGAGCCTTCCTCTCTCTTGCTTTTGCGAGCCTATACAATTTCTTATCCCCACCTTTGTCCCCCAGCTCAACATACAAGCGATCGAATGCTGCCGTCTTAGCCTTCGTGACTGCTATCTTAGCTTCTGTCTTTGTCGTCTTATACGCTTTCTTAAGCATCCACTTCTCTTCCTCGTCTACACACTCCACCAACTTTGCGTATGTAGCCTTCTTCGCTTCTACTTTGCCTTGGACTTCCCCATTCCACCACCAGTCTCCTTTACGTCCTCCAAAGTTACCCCTAGATACCCCTAACACCTTTGAAGCAACTTCCCTAATGCAACTAGCTGCTTTATTCCACATGGTGTCCGCATCCCCGCTACCACTCCACGCCCCCATCTCCATCAACTTCTCACTCATCTCCCGAGAAAAGGCAGGGGTCAAGCCACCCCATTTAATCCTCGGTCGATCAGCTACCAACTTCTTCCTCCTATCCCTCTTAATTTCTAGGTCCATCACCAAAAGCTTATGTGGGGTAGTAAGATTTTCACTTGGGATAACCTTGCAGTCCTTACAGAGACCTCTATCACCCTTCCTAAGGAGTAAATAATCTATTTGAGTCTTAGCTACCGAGCTACGGAAGGTGACCATGTGGTTCTCCTTCTTCGGAAAGCATGAGTTAGCAATCACCAATTCAAAAGCCTTAGCAAAATCCAGAAGCGAAATTCCACCTCCATTTCTCTCCCCAACACCAAAGCCTCCATGCACATCATCAAATCCATTAGAAGTCGCCCCGATATGGCCATTAAAATCTCCGCCAATGACAATCTTCTCAGTGTTCGATATACCTCTAACTACCTCATCCAAATCCTCGTAAAAGAGCTTTTTGGCCTCCTCGTCCAAGCCCACTTGAGGTGCATAAGCACTAATAACACTCAAAGTACATCCTCCAATGACTAGCTTAATCGTCATCAACCTATCACTGATCCTCCTAACCTCCACCACTTGCTCCCTCAAATCCCCGTCCACTAAAATACCCACTCCATTTCTATCCCTTGAGCCTCCTGAGTACCACAACTTAAACCCGTCGACATCCCGAGCCTTGGAACCTACCCATTTAGTCTCTTGGACACAAGCTATATTTATCCTTCTCTTCTTGAGAATCTTCACTAGCTCTACAGACTTCCCCGTCAACGAACCTATGTTCCATGATCCTACCCTCAATTTATGGGAACCCGCTACCCTCTTACCACTATTTTCCCTCGTCCTCGGCCTCAACCGAAGACATGACTCACTACCACCATTATATACCAAATCCACTAGGAAGATATTGAACCTAAAGTAAAATCTACACACGAATACACTTACACATTGCAACAGATGTATACTCTACAAGACAAGATAGCACCAACTATACTATAGGATCAAGTATAGTTTAAACTCTAAAAAACACGATAGCAAAAAATACACTATAAGCTGAAGCACTGATCCGAACTACACTAGAAAACCAGAAAGTACTGATCAATAATACAGAAGATGCAGCCCTAATCTAAACTACAATGCCAATCAGACACAGCCAATCCTGATAATCAGAATGTAATGCACCCTGCACATTCAGAATACAAAATCTGCTAGGGAGAGCTCAGACCATCGATTCAGAGCAAGAAAGAAAAGGAGACAAGGATAGATAGAACCTGGTCGGCCAGATCTGGCTGGTCTCCGGCGACAAACAGTAGATGCTGCTGTCTCTCTTCTGGGCTGGTCGCCGGAGAAGATAGAGGGGTTCGCCGGAGAAGCTGAACCTTGTGAAGATCGAACAGAGCAGAAGCGGCGCCCCCTGAAACCCTTGCCTTCGCCTTCGCCGGAGTTGGTTGCTCGAGGTTCGCCGGTCGGAGCTGGCCCTCGCGCTGCTTCTGGTCGGCGAAGCCTTCGCTTGCTGGCGAGGATACCGAATCGGAGGCGGCGCCCGTTGCCGGCTGGTCTTCGTGGCTGCCCGCTTGCCGGCGCCGTTCGTTGCGTCGCCTGAGGGAGATGAAGTTGACCAGAGAAAGAGAAAGAGAGAGAGAGAGAGAGAGAGCTAGACACCATCAAAACTCCTTGCACGATAGCACTGGCTTTTGAATTTTCCAATGTGCGATGGCAATCAACTTACGATGACCAAACTCTTCCCACATTGTGTGATTGGTCCTGGTGCAGAATGATCGTGGCTGCACCAAATAAAACTTTTGATTTTTAGGTTCTACCATGTCCAAAACCACCCAAACTCTTGAGTCACATTTCAAATCAACGCTGCAAGTAATAATTAGTAATACGATCTTATACATATGCTTAAACTACATATGGAATGCAAATATAAAACATGAAAGGGTTGGGTTATATTTTCGCCCACTTAAACTCTTGTTCGGGTATATTTGAGCTATCAAATAGGTGCATGTATTTGCTCTGCATGTCTGCCCTAGTCTCTTAGTTACTTCATCGTGTGGATGATTCCTCCATGAATACTTTCACCAAAGGAAGTTTATTTGATTCTCAACTTGCAAACCAACTTGTCTAAAATGGGCACGAGGGCTTTCTTATAGGGTAAATCGGGTCCAATTGAGGCTTCATTTGATTGCACTTAATTAAGGTCTTAATCTTTAACATTCAAATCCTACTCATTAAGTTTGTTTTTTGTGGTCTGAATCTTTATCATTTATGTCTTAATCATTAAGTGTGTTTGCTTTTCTTATTTTACAATTACTTAATGAGTCTGAAACCTCATTTGTTTTCATTAAGAGTAAGACGTCTGAATTTGAATAACATATTATGATGTGCATTAAGATCTAGATGTCTAGATCCGAATACATATCTGAATATTAAGATGTCTCTAGATCTGAACACTGAATGATTAAGACGGTTTTCAATAACTGAATGTGCATATGAAATTAATTTATATCAATAAAATATTATAAAAAGATTATTGTCAAAAAAATATTACTTCTTTGATAAAAAAATATTTTAAATGTTTATATTTGATTGGAAAAAGTTAAATTATATGATATGCAAATAAAAATTATATATCAATACAAAAATTATTATAACATGGTTGTTTTAAAGAATTCAAACTAAGCATTTCTTAAAAAAATTATCCAATTAATAAAATAATAAAGAAGGTTTCACATTATCAGCGCCTAACATATACTATAGCTAATTAGAAAAATGAAAGAATTTCTATTTTTTTCTTGATGACCTTAATCCAATTCTCTAACTTGTGCACCTCTAGTGTCGTCCATGCCCTTTTGTATCTATCAAAATCACAAAATATATTAACAGTATGGTTCTTCACGTCAATGCCATCTAATTTTTCCTTTCATTCTTCTAAGTTAGTTGTGCTATTTTTTTAATCAATAACTCTAAGACAATATTCGTCTTCTCATGAATTTCCAATTGAGACAAATTTTTCTTTTCATCCCAAAACTCTTTTATCAGGCGAAATTGAAGATCGGGATGGAGAATTATTAAGACCTTCATCATTTTTGTCCCCAACTAGATCTTCTACTCCATTAGGAGTATCTATATTTATAGTACAAAAGAGATACTAGGACAGGAATAGGTACAACTTGGACTCCAACCATGACCTCTTGTTGCAGTAGAACCTTTGAAAAGTTTTGTACACAAATCTTGGAAGGGTAGAGGTGAAGCGTTCTTGATAAACATCAATACACCCCCAAAAAATTGTTAATATAAAAAAAATACTTGTAAAGATTATGATAATTTACCAGTTCAAAGAGGAAAAAGTTGGTATTTGATTGAGAAAAAAAAGGAAGAAAGTTTGTAGCGCGAGAGAACAAAGTCGCGCAAGGAAACCTAGGTTAACAAAGGAAGAATCTGCTAGAGAAGTTGGCTACTTTGGACAACATTGCTATAACAGCAGAAGAGTCAATGGAGGAGGCATCCTTAATCATGAACTTTGAGCAGCTAATCAAGAATGAAGAGATCTTGTGGAGATAAAGATTTAGATTCTTGTGGTTAAAAGAAGGGGATAAGAATACCAAATTCTTCCACAAGATGTCTAATTCACACAAGAGATATAACAACATTGACCAACTTCTTGTTCAAGGGAATCTGATCAGAGGTCAAGAAAGGATTCAAGGGGAAATAATGGAATTTTACCAAAACCTGTACTCAGAGAATGTCCAGTGGAGACCTGCCAGCAACTTCACAAATTGCCCAAGGCTGACAGTGGAGGAAATGGAAGATTTAGAAAGGTGATTTGGAGAGAAGGTACTGAAATGTCCAAAGTAGTGTGCAATTGATAAAGCACCTGGTCCAGATGGGTTTACAATGGGGTTCTACATCAAGTGTTGGGAAGTGGTAAAAAATGATATCATGAAGACCTTCCAGAATTTCTACGAGCAAGGAAGGTTTGAAAGACGTTTCAATGCTATCTTCATAGCTCTTATTCCAAAGAAGAAGGTGCTAAAGAATTAATAGACTTCAGGCCCATCTAGGTAGTATTTACAAGCTTTTCTCGAAAGTGCTTATTGAAAGATTGAAAAGAGTGATGGCTAAGCTTGTGGACTCACAATAACTGACATTCATCAAAGGAAGATAGATTATGGATGATGCCCTCATAGCAAATGAAGTAATAGACTCCAGGGTGAACTTGAAGAGACCAGGAATCCTATGCAAATTAGACATTGAGAAAGCATATGATCATGAGAAAGCATATGATCATGTCAATTAGGGAGTTCTTATGGATTTGCTAGAGAAGATGGAATTTAGACACAAATGGAATAAGTGGATAAAATTTTGTATATCAACAGTGAACTTTGTACTTATTAATGGTTCACCAGCAGGTTACTTTAATTCACAGAGGGGCCTAAGACAAGGTGATCCTCTATCACTCTTTTAGTTCCTCTTAGTCATGGAGGGACTGAACAACATGATTAAGAAAACAAATAGGGAAGATTGGTTAAGAGAATTTGAGGTTGCTAGAGTTGGAAGCGATAGCTTGAAGGTAACTCATCAGTATGCAGATGACACACTTATATTATATGATGCTGAAGAAGAGCATCTCAAAATATTGAGACTGATCTTGGTAATATGTGAAGGAATGTCAGGTTTACATATTAACCGGAGGAAAAGCTTCTTATATCCCGTTAATGAAGTGCCAAACATGGAAATCTTAAAGTCAATCTTAGGGTGTGAAGTGAGTGCTCCACCAACTATCTACCTTGGATTGCTTTTGGGGCCCAAGTCTATGTCTATGGAAATCTGGAATGGGGTGATTGAGAAATGTGAGAAGAAGTTAGCAAGGTGGAAGTCCCAATATCTCTCCTTGGGTGGAAGATTGACCTGGATAAGCTCTGTGCTTGATGCACTTCCAACGTATATGATGTCATTGTTTCCTATCCCACTAGGAATCATCAATAGGTTGGATAGCATCAGGAGGAAATTTCTATGGCAAGGGAACAAAGACAGGAAGGGTTACCACCTAGTAAAATGGAAGACAGTGATCAATGAGAAAAGATTTGGGGGATTGGGGATAAAAAATCTGAAGAATCAGAGTAAAGCTTTAAAAATGAGAACGCTATGGAAATATTCAAATGAAAATCAAAGTCTATGGGTCAGAGTCATTAAAGCTAAATATGAGGAGAATGATAATTGGATGACAAAGGAGGTCACTACTCCTTATGGTGTTAGCTTATGGAAATCTATCAGAATTTTGTGGAATAAATTCAAAGTTAATACCATAGTCAAAGTGGCAGATGGAGTTAAAACTGTCTTTTGGAAGGATGATTGGCATAAGGCAGGCAACATGGAGACATTATTCCTAGATATTTATAACTTAGTTTTACATCAACACAGCACAAGAGCAGAATTGTGGACACCTCAAGGGTGGAATTTTGTGTTCAGGAGACACCTCAATGATTGGGAAATACCATGTACCAAGAGTAATAGAATTCTTCAGCACCATCGACCAATTCAGTGGTTTGAAGGTTGGAGAAGACATCCTACAGTGGCAGGGAAATAGTAACGGGACTTTTAAAGTAAATGCAGCCTATAGGAAGATAAACAACCAAACCAATAGATACTTCGATGGAAAGCCAAAATCCCACACAAAATAGCTTGCTTTGTCTGGTTATTGGCTAAGGAAGTAGTGTTGACTCAAGATAACTTGATGAAAAAGGGGATCCCTTTATGTTCCAGATGTTTTTCTATCGGGAAACTGCAGAAACAGTGGTCCATCTATTTATACATGCAAGGTCACAAGTCAACTATGGAGATTATTCCTATGTCTCAAAAACATATCTTGGTCCATGCCAAGGAAAATCATAGAAGCATTACAAAGTTGAGAAGAAGTAGGAGTACACGCTAAGAACAGAAACAACTGGAGAATTGTACCTGCAGCTACATGGTGGACAATATGGAAGGAGAGGAACCTTAGAGTTTTTCAGAATATGGAGTTGAACAAGTCAAAATGAATTGTATTTTGACTTTATGTTTATGGTGCAACCAGATATACTCTAATGATACTACTCTATCATTGATGTCTTGGACTCATTATAAGGATAGGACAATAAATTTTGAGTTCTTTTGTAAATATGGTTTCAGTACAACCCATGTATTGTGTTACAGAATTAGAAACAATTACCTATGTCAAAAAAAAAAAAAACTAGGAAACTTTCATAATAGGAAACTCTAAAATAGGAAACTTTTAAGGGATAAGGCACAAGTACCCCCGAGACTCTGACCGAAATCTCAGACACACCGAAACTTAACTAGGGTCCTATTACCCTCCTAAACTAATTTAAAATGGAATAAATACACCATAAATGTTGACGTGGCATAGAGTGTGTGCATACTCTCTTGAAAGCAAGTGATGAGTGCACAAGTTAGACACATGTGATTGTTTAATTGGTAATTTTATAATTACACATATTTATTGATATTAAAATTTTATATATATTTAATTATTTTAATTTCATTCTCACTTTAAACTTTTTTTAAAAAAAATAATTTATTATTTTTTCATTTTTAATTAATTTTAAAAAAATTATGTGTATTTTCTTAAAAAAATAATCAAAAGTGTCCTTTAATTTTAACATTTATGTTTTATTTGATTTTCTTCACTTATTTTGGATATCCGTTCGAAATTAACTCATTTTAAATACAAGATATTTGGAATTAAATTTGAAATCAAATCAAAACGAAAGACAAAGAAAATAAAAAGAGTAAATAAAATCAATAGAAAATGAAAGATAAAAAACAATGAATGAAGGTAAAAGTTCCGATATAAGGTAAAAAATGTGTATTAACTTAACTTAAATAAAAGATAAAGAAAGTAAAATTATTTCTTTAAAATAAAAATTAAAAAATTTAAAATAATATTTACACATGTGGCAAGCACGTGTGTACACGCACAACCAACTTGGGTGGTTGAAAGTGCCATATCAACACAAAAGGTGCACATAAATACGAAATGAGTTAGAGGGGGTAATAGACCCTAGTTAAGTTTAGGTGTGTCTCTGGGACTTCGGTCATAGTCTAGGAGGTACTTGGAAAACATATAAATATAATACCAAAAATTCTTTCCTAAGGAAATAAGCAAAAGTTCCCAAAAAGGATTTCCAACTTTGACCAAAATATGTGGTCCTTCCCAAGTCACTTGCACGTGAACAAGAATCTTGCAACTCCTTATCCTTGGTGACTGTCTTCTTAGGGCTTCTATGGCATCATCCTTGTCCATGGAGCTATCATGCTGCGAATATTGCAAAACAATAGGAGTTTATTGACGATGTTTCTAGGAGTCCCTTCCGTTTCGAGCAAGTAAGCAAACATCTTTTTTTAGTTTTTCCCAAGCTTTTTTTGCTCTCTCACAAGCAATGATTTAAGGAAAATTTGAATCATCAATTGAATTCTGAATTACAGTTTTGGCTTTAAATTTTTTATTTTTTCATCTGAATGAGATTCAATTTGGGGAAGGATAGGATTTGCAGGAGTGGTTGTAAGGTATATCTTTCATTACAACTTCCCACATATCAGACTTCAAGATGTGATTTTATTTTCATTGACGAAACTTGATAGTTTTCGCTAGTGGAATTTTTGGGGCATTTTAAGAGAGAGATTGCTGCTTGCCATGTTTGAAAATAGGTTAAAAATTGATATTGGTTAAATATAACATACGCGATGGAAATAAACACCGGTTGAAAGTAGCCTTGATGAGTTAAAAATGGGTTGAAAGTAGCTTTTTAGAAGAATTCACGGATCTTAGAAGATTAATGAGGCTCTTCATACCATTGTTCGTTTTTCTAAAAGTTTGTGAAGCGAAAAGGTTGAAAGTATTGATTCTCAACTTTTATTAAGCACAATAGGGTTTTAAATAGCCAATGTGAAAACATAATCTGCATAACAATAAATCAAAAAGGCTAAATAATCTCAACAACAAAAACAATCTCATAGAAATTCAAAATTCAAGTTTATCCTAAACCTTAACAGCTTATTACGCTAAAAATTACTGCAATAGTGAAAAACAAATTTCAATAGGTTTCAATGGCATGCTATGAAACTCATATCCCTATCATTTTGGCATGGTGCTAGGTGATTAATGAAGGTTTTGATGACTAACAATCAATTGTGTAAATTTATTAGGCAATGAAGAAGAATGATGTATTTAGGTTGACATGAGTTTCCTTCAAACTGTTCATATATCCAGCTCTGGGTGATGATTCAGCCATAAACTCCCTGTTTCCTAGAGAAACTGGATAAATCAAAGTTGTTAGGACCTTCGAACTGTATACTGACCGGGGGAAAAGAAATAAAGATATCTACATGATTTTTTAGCTCATGAGATGGATTGCACTGTGCTTGAATATTATTTGTCAGAATAGGAACATGATTTATATAATATCCTACTTTTTCTTTGTAATGTAGTATTTATAAACAGGGCTCTATGTAATGATATAGAGTACACAATTCAATAATATTTTCTTCTTTATTTTCACATGGTATTAGAGCAGGACTAATTCAAATTTTCATTTCCTGATGTTGGGCCCTTATATTAAATTGCCCATGCACCAGTTGTCCATCCCTAGGCGTGGGTGTGAGGGGTGTGTGAAAGAGTCCCACATTGCTCCTTTAAGGGATGAGTGGTCTCTTTAATTTGGCTTGGGTAATACTCACCTCTTGAGTTAGCATTTGGAATTGAATAAGGCCCAAGATCCATTTCTTTACAATACTTTCTATCAAGCAGCATATTTTTTTTTCCTTTTCCCATTAAATTTGTTCTCTAAGTTAAAAGTTGTTCTCTTTTCCTGTCTTGTTGTAGAAAAGATGCTTTACATCTATCATTCCTGTATTGTAGATTCTGTAACCTTAGGAGTTCGTCACACTATAAACATGAAATGGCTCTCGATGCTTATGGAAGAAGACTTCTGGTGACATCCAACTCCCTGAGGGCGCCTATATATCAGGTAAATTAGTTTCATGCAGAATGATGTGTTTAGGTTCCCTTGCCTCAGTCTCAGGGCCTAACTATACGTTCATAAGCTCTAGGTTAGCCTCTTAACTGAAAATGGAACAATCATTTGTGGGAGTCACAGAAAGTTGTCCCATCAGTAAACCGATTGGATCTCTCGTTTATTAGTTGTTATGCGTATTGACAACTTCTGTTGGAACTAGCAGTGCTCATATGATGTCACAAGTCCTAGGGGGAGTCTGATAAGATGTAGTTTCATTGGTCCTTGCTATGGCCCCTGTTCGTTTCCAGTTACTGTTATTTCTTGCTTTGCTGGTTTACTGAAGTCTAATTTATTGACAATAAATGATTGTTAATTGTATCAGGTGCGAGGTCATGCATATGGGATGAGAACTCTTCCTCATAGTGCATCTATAACAACAGTAGACTGGCATCCGACATCACCCATCTTCTTGACTGGATCTGCAGATCACTCTGTTCGGGTTACATCTATGGCGTGACAACTTCTGATTTGTCTGGTGTGTTTATTTGGATAGTCTGATTTAAAGGAGATGAGTTGAAACTGTAATATTTATTCGTTCATCCAGTGTGTAGGTGAACCTTAAAGCTATCTGTCCATTTTTAAGTTTGATTACAACCATTAGTCAAAGGGATCATCAGAAGCACAGAGTAGAATATAAAGGTGGTAGCTCGTTGTAAATGAGGCTTACTGAAATATTAACTGAAAAAAGGACATAGAAGAGAGGTCTTGCTTCACGGACTCTTTGGGAACCACAAAAATCTCTTCAGGCGTCACAATTGAATTTTGTGTTGATTGTACGATAGTTGAACAATTGGTTTAGTTTATGCAATCAGCATCTGAACATCAGCTTTGAACTATCTGATACATTGAGAAGGGATAGCTTTGAATAATTGATAATGGCCTAGATTATTTAGCTTCATGTACTTGGTGTTCTAATATCATCATACCCAGTGTTTTGATTGGTCCCTCCAACATTAGAGGTTCTTTTACATTTACATGTGGCCAATGTCTCGTAACATTCCAATCCTTTTTTCAAGTTTTATGTCACAATATTTATTTTGAGACTTTGTACAAGTTATTTTCTTCATTTAGGACTTATTGACTGATTTGGTTTCAGACCCGAGAGATTCGGGTCAGTTTCAGATCACTTGAAAACTAAATGGATTGTAGATTTTCCTCTCAACTGGTGCATCGTAATTGCAGTCACCACCTCCCATCAACAGTATTGACAGAGGAGAATGAAAGGCACCACTTTGATATATGATCTTTTATTGACTTCGGGAAGTCAATTTTTCCTGCTGACATTGCCACACGATTTCACGGCAGAGAAACTGCGGTGAGATGAGGCATTGTGATCGCATTGACTTGACTGCGATAATCATAAACCCCTAACCAATTTACCAGTCATGGTCTAGGGTGAGATGAGGCATTGTGATTGCATTGACTTGACTGCGATAGTCATGAGTCCCTAACCAATTTACCAGTCATGGTCTAGTTATGGGATGGCAAAGACCATGTTCCAATACCAACATTGTTCTATGATATGAGTTTGCATTGTTTTAGAGGTGTAGTCACCATGAAACTTTGACCTGACGATCCTAAGACAATTCTTGAGTTATTTACATGATTCCCATGTATTTTTAAGATCAAAACAGGAGATATCAAATGTCCTAAAGTGGATTTTAGCCCTAAATTCCCAAATCATCATTCAAGGGATTTAACCTAGTAAACTAAGTCAAGATTGGATTTTTGCTATATATTTGGACTCCCTCGTTTGTGAGCAATCCATTCATGTAAATCATTTTGAGTTTCACTCCATTAACTTGTAATTGACTTTGACAAAAGCCTAAACTTTAGAGATGGGTCCAATGTATAGCTAACCTTGAGAATTATCGATTTGGATAGATTTGGAATGTTTGACAGATAATGAGAGAAGAAACAAAGTAGTTTTGGATAGTTAACTTACATGAATATTAGGTATGTTGAGATTTTGGACCTGAAAATGTGGTTTTCTCAGGATACATGCCCGAACAAAGTTATTTGAATAATATACATATGGAGGTGATTATGTATGCATTATTCTAATGTATGCCTATGTTGTGAGTTCATATCTACTTTTATAAGCTTTAATTATGTAATGACCAGTTTTGTCGTTATTGAACCTTCTGCGATACAAGCATAAGATTTTTTTCCCCCAAAATATGAGTCCTGTTTTGAAATAGTTAGAGCCATGACGTAGCAGTCAGAAGATCGTTGTAGTAGATGCGTTGCAGCAAAAGGGCAACCACTACAACGAAGAATGAAAGACAGAATCTCAAGTTAAGTTAGTTTTAGGAGTTTAACTCCTAATCTAAGGATAACTTCCTCCTAAAACTGCCCCCATGATAAATTCTACAAAGAAAGAGCTTAAGAAAAGTGTAGAGGAGACTTTTACTTAAGTATAACTTGATTATTGAATCGTGTATGTATTATTGAATTGACAGAGACAACATGATTAGGTCTCCGGTCATTGTGTTCAGATCTAAGCCCATTAAGTACATTTGTTTTATTTTAAAAAAAATATCTCTTAATAGGTCTAAATACATTTGAGCAAAACCGATTTGTAAAAGAGTCTTAACACCATTCAAACTTAAAATACATCTCTTATTTCTCTCTCCCAAATTTTCGCTCGTTCTTTTTTCTTTTCTCATCTCTTTCATATATCAATCAAGCAACATGAAATGTTTCTTTTGAATTGATAGCATCAAAATCTGGATTGGGAAAGAGATATAAAGGAATGAAGAAAATAAGTGCAACTATTGTCGTAAAAAGTGAAAAGGTGCTCAATATTTTGTGAATCCAATCCAAGAAAAAAATCATGTTTATATTCAAGTTCTTAAAATTGAGAACACTGAATTTTTTTCTTTTTGTGAATTGTGATGAAAATGCTCAACTAAGGAAGAACGAGCCTTAATAAAAGCAATCAAACCACCCATCTCCTTAGAAATCCATAATCGGACGAGACTGTTGGTTAACCTTTGAACATCTCTAGCCAATGGTATCCCCTCCACACTAATAGCGGCAAGACTTCTGATGAGTCCACAATTTGGACTCATTTAGGGCTTCATTTTAATAGAATTAGTGTCCTCAAATGCATATTTTGTTTCAATAACTGATGTAAACCCTTAAATTTCAGGTATTTGGAGTTTGAGACAAAGCATGGACACTACTTGGCAAAAAGGAACAAAACAACTGGAAAGACGAAGAAAAGAAGGCCTGAGGATCGCCTAATGCATTTGGCGAGTCACTGAACGGCCTTCACCTCACCCAAAGTTCCAGTGTGCTGAACCCTGAAGGAAAAGATCAAGTCGCCGATGAAAAGGAGCAGTCGGCGTGTTGCCGAACAGTTCTGCGAGGCAGTACTATATCGCCCAATGATCCAAAATGCGAAGATGCTGAAAGGCGATGAAGCAGACCAAAGGGCAGATCACCGAGTGCATCGGCGATCCCGACTAACTGCGCCGAGTGTTCCTTCGCAGCACAATATTTGACAACTATAAATACTAGTTTGAAATTTTATCTTAGTATGCAATTTCAGATACAACAATTTTATTTTTTAAGTTTTCAAGTAGAGAATAGTTTTGCTTAGCTTTTGGAGACTTGAAGACTTCCAATTCCAAGAAATATTTTTGGAAGTGGGTGTTGAAGATTCTTCATCGTAGACTCAATTTAAGTGAATATAAATCATACCCAGTTGATGTTACTTCGATTTTTTATCATTTTCTTTCTTTTTTCTATGTCTAGCTAAAACCCCAATTCTTGGGGTGTGATTTTGTGAATATGAGTTAAATTTCTTGTTGGGTATTGCTTATTGTTAGTCTATTTGCTGTTTACATGTGATTTCATTTAGTAGTTGTGTTTGAACTTAAAGGGATTGTAGTTGCAAATACGATTTCATCTTAGTGTTTTTGGCTTGCTCGAGAGAGAGGTTTTAAAACTAAAACTACTAAATCGATAGCCGGTGGTTATTGGGTCATCATGGGTTCAGCTCGAGAGAGTGAATCCTAGGCCTTTTCCCACACATTCAGCTCGAGAGAGTGAATGGGCTTAGGTGGAGGCTGTGCTTAAAAGCGCAACTCGGTGTTCGAGAGAAATCGAGTTGATTCGGGGTAAGTTGCAGGAGAGAGAATTTACCCCCACTAATGTCTATCCTAGTTACAAATGTTCAGCAATTGATTATCAATAGCAATTACCCGATTGTGTAGTTTATCCCATATTCCATCATATCCCAAGAATTTCGTCTCCTATATTCACATCTTTGTGTTTTCATTGTTTTTGTTCATTAATTAAATACAAACCCCCCATTGATAATTGATATTCGTGTCAACCCCTTAATTTATCATGTTTTTACTTGATAATGTTTTTAGCTATAGTTGACTCTAGCATATTCGCACTTAACTCTTAATTCTCAGAAACCGCTCCCTTGGGACTCTACCCCAACCCATTCGGTTGGGTTATATGACTATTGTACGATCGTAGACACTTGAATCAGAAGTTGTGTCTTGATTACGCAAACATAAAAAAAGGCACCACTACCGGGGAGTGGTGTTACTTGAGAATTTCGAGTTGAGTCGAATTACGTTCCCATTATCTTTGATGGGAGAAGCATTCAAGTGGATAGCTGAATTGCCATACGACTTAATCACTTCATGGGAAGAGTTGGTCACCGCATTTAATGTGCAATTTTTCCCTCCTTCGAAGATGATGACTCTTCGGGACAATATCCAAAGCTTTATGCTTTTGGAGGGCGAGCCAATTCATGAGACTTGGTTGCGATTCAAGAAGTTGGTGCTCTAATGCCCAACTCATGGCTTTCCTGATAAAGTATTGCTGCAATATTTCTACCGGAGCCTAGACTCGGTAAACAAGGTCGTTGCTGACCAACTTTCTCCATGAGGTTTGATGCAACAACCTTACATGATAGCAACTCAGCTATTGGATGGCATGACCACGATAAATCGAGCTTGGTACACCCGTGAAGATCAAGTCTCCCCTCTTACATTCAAATTGACCAAGGAGCAGATGGAAAAAGATCAAGAGAGGGACCAAAACATGGCCAAGATCATGACACAACTTGACATTTTGTCCAAAAATGTCATGGGAGCTGGTGCTCGGGGTGTCAATGTTGTGGGTATCGGGTGTGCAAATCCAGAAGAGGCAAAGTTTGATGCTTTGTACAATGAAGAGGTGAACTTTCTAGCCAACCAAGGTGGTGGTTATTGTTCAAACTACCCAAGGCAGGGTGGTAACCAAAGTTGGGCTAGAGATCAAGGTTGGAAAGAGCGTGAATGGAGAGACCGTAATCCTAATTGGAAAGATGGGGAGAAGGATAGGTATGTGCCTCCCCACGAGCGCCAAAAACCAAAGGATTCGGAGGGTGGTAGGTCTGAGGATATGCTTTCTCGTATCCTCAACAAAGTTGAGGGGTCAGACAAGATCTTGAAAGAGATGAAAGAAGACGTGTCAACCCTTAGCCAGACCGTTACCTCCCATTCAGTATCAATCAAGCAGTTGGAGACCCAAATGGGTCAGATGTCATCTCACTTAAATCCGAGACAAAAAGAGGGTTTGCCTAGTGACACTATGGTCAACCCCAAGAATGAAGTTTGAAGGTGGACTTGCTTCGTGCCGCGACATTAACTAAGGTACTGTTTGGGAGGCAACCCAAAACCCTTTATTACTTTTATTTGTGTTTTGGTAAAATAATGGTGTGTTGTTTGTACAGGTTGAAGTGTGGAAAGTGTTCGAAAAAGTGCAGGGTGGCGAGCAACAGGTCCAGTCGGCGACTCATCGAAGAGGTCGGCGAGCCCGACCTAATCCGTCGTTTGACTCAAGACATCTTCAAATTGGAGTCTGTAAAACTCAGCGAGCCTAGGAAATTATTGGCAAATCGCCGACCATGTCGGCAATCTCGACGAAGACAACCGTTGGGACCTCCACACTAATTGGAGGTTCTGTAAAATTAGGCGAGGTAAATGAACTCTTGGCGGATTGCCGAGAGGAATGGCGAGCTCGACTAACGTAGCCGAAAGGGTGAAAACTAGATAGGTTTTGCAGGCCAAAGGTTTAAAAGTTTCAAACTCATTCACTTTTCCTCACTTTTTATCTTCCCAAACTCACACCTGCACGAAAGTTCCTATATTTTCGCATTTTTAGAGTATTTTTAGTGTTGATTTGTGCTCGGAGTTGGGTTACATTACCGCCTAGCATTTTAATCTTCTCTTTATCGACACCAAATGTTGGTTTTCTATACCCTAAGTTTATTTTATCAAAAATTACACTCATTTGCAATAGACTGATCTTGTTGAAGTGTTCTGATCCTGCCTGATAGGATTAGATTGTTTACATGCATGATTTAATTTGATAATCTTGCTCGAGTAGTTGTGACTGTTGAATTCTTGTAATTGTATGCCTTAAACTGGATTAATATTCGAGGGGTTGTGTTAGGGTGTTATGGGTCCTACCTTAATTTGACTAGTACATGATTTAATTTTGTTTTCAGCGATTGCGGGGTTAAATTCGAGAAGTTGGGTTGAAAATAGGCACGTTTGGCCGTTTGGCGAGATGGGTCGAGCTGGCCAACTACTCGGTGGTTCACCTGATGTCCCCATCTCGCTTTTGATTTCATGCTTTATTTGATGATTGATTTTGTAACTTTCAGTGAGAATCTTGATGTCGCCAAAAGCACTCGACGACTCACCGAAAGCCTACTCATTTACCCTTTGTCTGCACCCCTGAGCCTCTGTGCACTGGAACTTTCGGTGAGCCTATCCTTGTTTGCCGAAAGCTATCGGCGACACGTCGAGTGGTTCCCTCATCGCCTACTTGCTACAATTTTTAGAGCTAATTCCTTCGGTGAGCTCGATCTAGCTTGCCCAAGAAATTCGGCGATTCGCCCTCTAATTTGGTGAATTTGTCTGAAATTGTTCTGCTGTGCTTTTGTTTAAGTTTTTCTAACTTCTCTTTGAGATTTTGCAGACATGACTAAATCAAAAGTTGTTCAACACCAGCCTAAGAGAAGTCCAAAGAGATTGCGATAAATAAGGATGCAGCTACGTCAAAAGGCAAAGTTACGAAACTACCCACAACTACTGGTAAAGGCAAGGGCAAGAGGCCCACTTATGCCCGGAAGACCATTACCCTAGACCCTAATATTCCTTCATAGGCTCGGTGATTCTGCAGGGCAATGCATGTCTTTCTGGCAGACTCACACTCAACAGAACTTAGTGAATCTGGTACTGCTGTTCCTCCTGAGGTGACCTCGGCCACTGATCTCCAGACAGACGAAGCGACTATGTAGATAGGAGCCCCTCTTTACCTCCTTCTCTATTTGGCTTTATTTCACTGTTGGATAATTTTTACTTGCATTTGAGGACAAATGTTTTTTATTTGCGGTGGGGGTGAGTCCCACCTTTGTGTGTTGTGATGATTATGACTCTTGTTTTGTTTATCTATTTGGGCTTTGTGCTAAATTTGTGTTGTACTATTTTTTTTTGTGGGAAGTTTGAGCATGTGGCTCCTTGCTTTTAATTGAAGATGATTTTTGACCCTTTCGAAATTTTTTTGCCACCTCTTGTATGTGTTGAATATGGCTGTTCTCTCACAAATTTGAGTATCGGTCTCGATCAATATCGATGACTTGAATAGTGCTCATAATCAAACAAACATGAATGTTCAGCTACGATGAGGCCAAATTAATTTGCATAGACAATATGTGAACTCTTTGCATCTCGATGTGACTAGCCAATTATCGAATTGAGTCTCTTGTGATGGATATTGCACACTAGCGAAAGTGTGGAGTCTTATTTGACTTTGGTGTTGATGCCTTGTGTGCTGAGCTTACTGTGAACCATGCATGATAACACCTAGAATTTACCCCCGTTGGTCCGGTCGACTAAGTACGGCTATCTCTTGATATGATCTTAGGCAACTTCGAAGAGTGTGAGTCAATTTGACATATACCCCTTTTGTGGCCTACCTTGTGAGTGTGTGAACCTCTTTTGAACACCCCTTGAACCTTACATTTCTTTGGAAGAAACTTGATGAAAACATGACCTCCCATAATCCACTACCTATAATCCTCTTGATTTGTGGATTGATTGAATAGACAACTTAGGCCAAAAGCCTAAGTTGGGGGTTTGGTGAAAAGAGAAGGCAAGTCAAGAAGTGTAAGAAAAGTCTCCTTTTAACCCGTAATTTTGAGAAAAATGGAACCCCTCCATATATAAAAAGAAAAGAGAAGGGAAAGAAAAGAAAGAAAAAGAAAAAGAATGAAAAAGTTGTGGAATAAAGTACAAAAGAAATTGGGTTCCTGAACAATCCATGGAAAGTGAATAATGAGATGACTTCTGAGCACTAAAGAAAATGATGAAAGAAGGGGAAAGGAAGTGTTGTGAGCACCATATTTAATGAGGATGAAAGTCACTGAGCCTTAATGACCATACCTTTGCACTCAGCCCCATTACAAGCCTTGAAAAGACCTTTTTGATCTTGAGTGAGCTGAAACAATTATCTATTTGAAAATATGGGCAAACCTATGGGTGAAAGCATGCATTGTGTTATTCTTTGTGAGTGTGAGCGTTGCATTTGATTCTAGAACTTTAAATTGTTAAACCATTGTGTGTGAATATGAAATCATCCTTTGTGTGAGGGCATTTGATTTCCTTTGTTGAGCTTGAACTTGCATTTGAAGCAAGTATAGTGAGTTTGAGATTCTTTGATAATGGTGTGTCACAACTTGAAACTTTAAGTGCACATTTGATCTTCGCATGAGTAAATTGAGTCTTGTGTGTTCATTCATGATTGAGTCTTGTGTAGCATTGCTCGAGACATCCTTTTTGAACTGCCGAATTTGAGGACAAGCAAAAGTTTAAGTTGAGGGTGTTGATGAGTCCACAATTTTGACTCATTAAGGGCATCATTTTAATAGAATTAGTGTCCTCAAATGCATATTTTGTCTCAATAACTGATGTAAATCCTTAAGTTTCAAGTATTTGGAGTTTGAGGCAAAGCATGGACACTACTTGGTAAAAAGGAACAAAACGGCTGAAAAGACGAAGAAAAGATGGCCTGAGGATTGCCTAATGCATTCAGCAAGTCGCCGAATGGCCTTCACCTCGCCCAAAGTTCCAGTGGCTGAGCCCTGAAGGAAAAGATCAAGTTGGAGATGAAAAGGAGTAGTCGGAGTGTCGCCGAACAATTTCTCGAGGCAGTACTATATCGCCCAATGATCTAGAACGGGAAGATGCTGAAGGCAAGAGCTAAAAGGCGATGAAGTAGACCAAAGGGCAGATCGCCGAGTGCATTGATGATCCCGACTAACTGGCCGAGTGATCCTTCGTAGCACATTTTTTGACACTATAAATACTAGTTTGAATTTTTATCTTAGTATGCAATTTCAGATACAACAATTTTATTTTCTAAGTTTTCAAGTAGATAATATTTTTACTTAGCTTTTGGAGAGTTGAAAACTTCCAATTCCAAGAAATTGGAAGTGGGTGTTGAAGATTCTTCATCTTAGACTCAATTTAAGTGACTAGAAATCATACCCAGTTGATGCTACTTCGATTTGGCATCATTTTCTTCTTTTTTTCTATGTCTAGCTAAAACCCCAATTCTTGGGGTGTGATTTTGTGAATATGGGTTAAATTTCCTGTTAGGTATGCCTATTGTTAGTCTATTTGATGTTTAAATGTGATTTCGTTTAGTAGTTATGTTTGAACTAAATGGGATTGTAGTTGCAAATATGGTTTCATCTTAATGTTTTTGGCTTGCTCGAGAGAGAGGTTTTAAAACTAAGACTACTAAATCAATAGCTGGTGGTTATTGGGTCGTCATGGGTTCAGCTCGAGAGAGTGAATCCTAGACCTTTTCCCACACATTCAGCTCGAGAGAGTGAAAGGGCTAAGGCGGAGGCTGTGCTTAAAAGTAGTAACTCAGTGTTCGAGAGAAACCGAGTTGATTCGGGGTAAGTTGCTCGAGAGAGAATTTACCCCCACTAAAATCTAGCCTAGTTACAAATGTTCAGCAATTGATTATCAATAGCAATTACCTGATTGTGTAGTTTATCCCATATTCCTATCACATCCCAATAATCACGTCTCCTATATTCACATCTTTGTGTTTTCACTGTTTTTGTTCATTAATTAAATACAAACCCCCCATTGATAATTGACATTCGTGTCAACCCCTTAATTTATCATGTTTTTACTCGATAATGTTTTTAGCTATGGTTGACTCTAGCATATTCGCACTTAACTCTTAATTATTAGAAACCGCTTCCTTGGGACTCGACCCCAACCAATTTGGTTGGGTTATATTACTATTGTACAATTGTAGACACTTGAATCGGAAGTTGTATATTGATTACACAAACATCAACTTCCATACTCGAAGTGTTCCTACTCAAGGAATCGACCACCACATTGGCCTTTCCCGGTGATATCATAATCCTTTAGCAGTTGAAGCCATCTACGCTGCCTTAAATTTAGATCTCGCTGATCAAAGATACTCAAGACTCTGATGATCGGTGGAAACCTCACAATGAACCATATACATATAATGTTTCTATAGCTTAAGCACAAACACTACGGTTGCCAACTCCAAATTATGGGTAGGGTAATTTATCTCATGAGTCTTCAACTGTCAAGAGGCATATGTGATTAACTACACCCTTATGCATTAGAACACCACCTAACTGACTCTAGAAGTGTAGCAATAAATGGTGAAGTCAATACCCTCTTCGGGTAGAGTCAAAATAGGAGCCGAAGTTAACAAGGTCTTGAGCTTTTGAAAGCTCTCCTCACACTCATCAGACAACTGGAAACTCACACTCTGCTGAGTAAATCTAGTAAAATGAGATGCAATGGTAGTGAAGCTTTGAACAAATCATCGGTAATAGCCGGCAAGTCCCATAAAACTCTAGATCTCAGTAACCAATGTAGGCTTTGTCCAACCCCTCACTGCCTCAATCTTGGTTGGATCTACCCGAGTACCCTCCTTGGACACCCCGTAAACTGGATCTCAGTAAACTCACACTTTGAGAACTTGAAATAAAGGTTCTCTTCTCTTAATCTCTGTAGTAGAATCCTCAACTATCATGATCCCCCTCAATCTTGGAGTACACCAAGATGTCATCAATGAACAATATCACAGAGGAATCCATATAAGGTTGGAACACCCCGTTTATCAACTCCATGAACGTTGCAGGGGTGTTAGTCAATCGTAAGACATCACAAGAAACTCATAGTGCCATAATGGGTCCTGAACGCTGCCATAGGGATATTTGAATCCCTAATCAATAGCTGATGATAATCGGACCTCAAATAAATCTTAGAGAACAGAGATACACCCTGAAGCAGATAAAACAAATCATCAATACGAGGAAGAGGATACTTGTTCTTCATTGTCACCTTGTTTAACTATTGATAATCAATACACCTCCTCTTATATCCATCCTTCTTCCTGACAAACAATACATGAGCACCCCATGGAGAAACACTAGTGCGAATAAACCCCTTACTAAATAAATTACATAACTGGCCTTCCAAGTCCTTCAACTCAGTTAGAGCCATACAATAAGGAGGAATATAGATGGGCGTAGTGCATGGCTTCAAGTCAATAGCTAAAATCAATCACACTTGGAAGACCAGTAGGAAACACATCTATGAACTCTCGAACCACAAGCATAAAATAATGGGAGATAGCTCAACACTATTATTCTGACTCAAAGCCAAGTAGGACAAACACCCTCTATCAACCAATCTCTGAGCTCTAATAAAAGAGATAACTTTGCAAGGGTAAGGAACACTAGCACCCGCCAACTCAATTCTCGAGACACCCGGCATCGCCAAGGTAAAAGTCTTAGCAGAACAATTCAGAATCACATGATGCGAAGAGAGCCAATCCATACAAAAAATAAATTGAATTCTACCATTCCCAAAATGATCAAGTTTACCTAAGTATCATACCTGACCAAAGAAATAACACATGATTGATAAACTTGATCCATCACTAAGGATTCACCAACTGGTGTATAAACATGAATAGGTACATAAATGTAATAAGACAACATATCAAACCCAATAGCAAAATAGGTAGACATATATGAGAAAGTAGACCAAAGATCAAATAATACAAACGCAGGTCGATGGCAAACTGGGATGATACCTGTGATCACACCATCAGACATCTCGGCCTCAGGCCTCCCTGGAAAAGCATAGCACTGCTATCTCAGTAGCCTGCAGTCTGAGTAGAACCTCTACCTCTACCCTGCACAATTGGAATACCTCTACCTGTAGTCTTGTCACATCTATCTAAATGAACTGTACCTCGGCCCCTAGACAGAGGTGCTGAATCTCTAGATGGAGTAGCTAAATAAGAAAACTGAGGTCTTAGCTGAGTCTGTAGAGGACACTATCGCATCATATGACCTGGATCGCCATAAGTATCATAAGATCTCAGCACATATAACTGCTAATGTGAACCAGACGAATTACCATGGACACCTCGGCTAGAACTATAAGGTCGTTAGGCTGATTGACCGCTCTCAGCTACTTGCATAGAAGTATGGACCGGTCCATGATGGTGAAAGGAGCTACTAGCTCTATGTGAACCTTTGCCTCCAGAGGAGGCACTGGAAAACTGACCAGAAGAACATGCCCTCTTAGGCTCCCTAAACTCCTCTAAAACCATCAACTCCACCTCCTTGGTGGTGCTCATAATGACTGGAAGGAAGCCCCCTCTCTAGTTTCCCTAAAAACATAAGGCCTGATGGAGAAATTCAACCCTCTCACAAACGTTCGAATTCTCTGTCTCATCTGAAATAATAGTCAAAGCATACATAGAAACCTCATAGAAATAGGCCTCGTACTTGGTCACAGAGAAACTACCCTGAGTCAAGCTCTCAAACCTCATACAGCTTTCCTCTCTCACGCTCCAATGAATGAAGCGGTCTTGGAAAGCACTAGAGAACACATCCCACTCTACTGGAGGAGATCCAACTTGTCTAGACCTCTCAAAATTCCTCCATCACTTTCTGGCGCACCCACAAAGCTAAAGTTCAAGAAAGCAAATTCCATGAGCATTGATACCTTTTTGAACAGTTCCTCCATGATAATGACATATTATGGATGGGAACCTTTATTTTCTGTTGTAGGTAGCACCTCTTACAGTTTTCACCCATGACCTTCTAATAATAAAAAACTTTGCTACTTACAAACATTTGAAAT
The DNA here is from genome assembly GCA_029007595.1 of Solanum commersonii. Classification (NCBI taxonomy): domain Eukaryota; kingdom Viridiplantae; phylum Streptophyta; class Magnoliopsida; order Solanales; family Solanaceae; genus Solanum; species Solanum commersonii. The sequence goes on from JAJTWQ010000131.1 coordinate 635,396, forward strand.
GAGTACCTGTGAAAGTGGAGGAGAACGTTAGATAATGTATTCAAGCACTAGTGAGGGAAAGTTTGCGTAAACAAAATGAAGTCAGAGAAAGGTCATCAAAAATTGAATCCTCATTTCTGCCATAATTGGTTACTACAGTAACGCCTTTGCTACAGAGGGTGCCTTTTAGCTGTAGCGAGGTCGTTAGAGTGTGGTACTCATTGTAGAGAGCCCATACCAGTAAAGGACCTTCGCTGAAACATACGTTATCTTCCACACCATGACCCTGAACCTAACAATGACGTTTGAATTTTGGAGCATAGTTTTGCCAAAATGTTATACATATTAGACACTATACATACATATGATAACACTCAAATTACCCTTAAAATAAATAAAAAGGATAAGCGATTGCCGTCAATTAAAATACCTAACTAAGAGTCGAGATCGCATCCCACAGAGAACAATTTGTCGGCTATCCAAAAGACAAAGAATGAATAGTTACAAGTATGAACCTAAACACACAATATACAAGGTAATCAAATGAAAAGGGATTTTTGTAGCCAAATGATGGTTTTGGGAAAAAACATTATCAAGTAAGGGATATATGGGAATTGGGAAATTCGGAATTGAATCCACACTCAATGATCCATCGTAATTAAAAACATGCTAATTCAATCAGAGATAGACTAGATCATCATCAATAAACACTAATATTCTTTCGGTCTCAAATTATTACGTCATAAAATCTCCGTTTGGTCTTAATCATGTCAACAACAAAGTAATCCAAGACCTTAATCTAAACCCTTATTTCTAGCAACTTTAGCATTCAACAAAGTGAAACTAAATTATCTCCTTTCAGTCTTAAATTTAAGAATCAAAGTCAAATATGATTAGTAACCTAATTCTCAACTTCCCAAATTCTCTTTCAAGCAATCCATAAAGATCAAAATTTAGATTAAAGCGTACACTCTCAAATCATAAATTAAAACATGAGAACTAGATTAAACCCATTTCACGATATTAAGCATGGCGTTAAAGAATCATAAAAGCAATGAAGTAATAAATCAAATACCCAAATAACTTTGTCTATTTCTAGCAAAAAGCCCCAATTTCATATACACAATTACACTGACAATTATAACAATGCAAAGCAAGGAAAGAATAAGGGAACAATAGATTTTACTATTAAACACACAATATTTAAACCCGAATGTGAAGTGTGAGGAAACTTTCCTTTAATGTCTCAACAAAAAACTAAGAACAATATGAAGTTTTTCTCCACTCTAAGCTAAGAAGATGAACTAATCTCTAGGATTGTTTCATGGATGTCATTGAATGATCTAGATAAAGACTATTGGTGGGTGTAAAATGGGTTTTATGGGATTAATTTGGGGAAATTACCATTCTGGCGTGATGACTAAAACGTGACCCTCTGCATTCGCAGGAGGTTGTCTGCATTTTTGGACTTGAGTTGATGAGGACCCCATGTTCGCGGTCCCTATTGCACATTCATGGTCCTTCGTTGTCCAGGACTCCATGTTTGTGGCCCTTAGGGAGCGTTTGTGGTTCTTTTTTGACCAATCTTCCATGTTCGCGACCCTTTGGGTGCATTCATGAAGAATCTCTTCCCTGCCAGATTTTATATTTTTCAGCCCTTGACCTCTTTTGCCTCAAGTTCACTTGGTTCCTTCAAATGTAATCTAAATTAGCTCTCCATTTCATTTTCATGCAAATATGAAGAAAACCATATTAAAATCACCAATTCTAAACTAAAACAAGACAAATTAACTAAGAAAAAAGCCTCAAATGAGTGGAAATCAACCACTCATAAACACTCCTAACTTAAAAACTTTGTTTGTCCTCAAGTAAAGAAAATAAAAAACTTAAGAGGATCTTATTTCAACACACACCACAAATCAATTTTACCATGTTTAATTAAGCACAAAGATAACGACTTCTGTTGGTACTTATGATTAGTCCACATGCGCAATTTTTACAAAATGACTCCCTTTATTATCATGGCACATTTTCAAGAACCAAGAATCGTTAAGTGTCAACATATAAAACTCAAGAAGTGGCTCAACTCATTAGCTCTTTTACATGCTCACTTGACTTAATTTGGAATTTTCAAAATCACCACGTTTTCAATTTACATGCCCTCACAAGAAAGAAGTGTCCCAAAACCACACACACATATATACAAGACAAGGGACAAAGATTCAACACTCACACTCACAAATAATCATCTCCTGCACACAGATGCCACACCATAGGCTTGCCCATGTTTTCAATCAACATTGACTAAACTTCATTTGGTTAGAAATCTCAATGGACTTTGTTAAGTGACTACACCATCCTTGAACACTACACAATAACTCATCATTTCCAACTTTGCCCACTTCCCGACATTTTTGAAATCCATGCTTATTCCACACTATTTTTCATTTTAACTCTAGATGCCCCACATGCAATCATATTCAACTTTTGGAGGATTCAAGTGTCACGACTCAGGGGTACCTCCTAGATGTAACATGGCGTATAGAACTCCGAAGGACTCCATACAAGCCACTTAGCATATCATAACATAAGCAATAGAACATTAAGATTAAAAACACATTTCAAGTCTAAAATTTTCATAGAAGAAAAAAGGAAGTCTAGACTCAAAGTCTCAACATATCTATCTATTACAATATTCGAAATGAGAAAGGGACACAACCCATACAACATAGTCCGAAAAGGAAATGCAAGAATTGAACTACAATGAGATAAGATCGGTCCTCAAATCATGAGGACCCACCAACAAGCTAGGAGAATAAGCAAATCCAAGCTTTAGCCACAATTATGATCTCCTGGAGAACTGGATCCTACACTTGGGAAAAATGTAGGAAAAATAGGCGTTATTACAAAAATGTAGTAAGTATGATAGGCATGCATAAAAAATTTGAAAACCTGCTAAAAGAGGCATTTCATTTGGAAGCATGCAATTTACTAAGTTTAAACATCATCATGAAAATAGTGGAAAAGAATAAGTCATAAGCATAGTCAACATATAGATCATCATAACATAACAGAAACACTTCATAACACCCTCAAAGTATACTTGTGCAATGCATGGATAAGACCCCATAAATCTCACCCATGCTAGGTGATTAACATTCAAAGACACTTCATCCAATTCTAAGTGTCAACAATCGTTAATCAATATAAAACCCAACTAAATAAGTTGGATTCGAATTCCATAGGGAGCGGTACGTGTTTCAAATTCTATTGGGAAGTATGAACATGGCCAAATCAGTCATATGAATAAAAATTATCAAATAAAGGCATTATTTAAACCAAGTGATTTCTCTTGAACATCAACAAGCATGCAAAATAAGAGCAGCCCACACCTTAATTCATTCACTCTCTCAAGATGAATATACGGGATTGGGTTTAGGATTTACTCTCTCAAGCTGAACCCAGGTCAACCTAATACCCACAAACCATTAATCAAAAACCTTAGTTCTAAAACCTCTCTCTCAAGCAAGCCAAGAATATAAACATAGAGCTGCATTTGCAACTACAATTCCTAAGTTAAACAACAATTAATGATTGAACTCACTTTTAAATAGAATTTAAACTAACAATTAGCAATACCCATAAGCTAAATTAGCCCATAATTGCATTATCACACCCTAATAATTGGGGTTTTAGCTAGACATTATAAAAAGGTAAAAAACCGTTACCAAATTGATTATCCATCAATTGGGTAAAAGTGATTTCGTCCTTACAATGCTCCAATTTGATGAATCTCAAAGACCCATTTCCAATTTCTCAAAAGTGAACTTCTTCAATCCTTCAAAGCTAAGAAAAAACTAGAGAAAATAGTCTCTAGATGTTCGAAACTCAACAATACATTGTTCTAAAGCGTAATTCATTACTAAATTAAATGTTCAAAAACATATTTATAGTCGTCAAAAATAAGCCACGAAAGCTCATTCGGCGAAGTAAATCGGGCTTGCCGAACCACTCGGTGAACCACCCTTTGGTCTCTTCCATCGCCCTTCTTCCTTTGCAATCAGCATCCTCAAGGTCTTTAACTTTGGGTGATCTATCTTGGTGTTGTGGAATCACTCGACGATCTACTGACTGCTCATTTTCATTGCCAACTTGGTTCTTTTCTTCAAGGCTTAGCACATTGGAACTCTAGGCAGTTTGATTAGCCACTCGACAACATGTTGAGTGCTCTTGGCGATCCTCAAGGTCGCCCGTCTTCATTTCTTTAGCCTATTTTTTTGCTTTGTGCCTATTAGTGTCCTTGCTTTGTTCCTCAATCCATATTCCTAAAAATCAAGGATTTAACATCAGTTATTGGCACAAAATAAGCATTTGAGAACACTAAATATATATAAACAAAGCCCTAAATGAGTCCAAATCCAAGACTCATCACTAAGTAAACCTCTTTAGGTCAATATTTATACTCATCACCTTTAATACTTTGAGTAACCATAGTTCATAATTCATATTCTTGTTCATATTATTGTTGTGGGAATAAGCCTTAACCGACATAGACCATGCTAGCTTAACATGGAATTCGGTGTTACTCACATTGAAAAGGGGTGTCCTACTTGCCTAAGGTAGAACCATTATTTTTGCTTAGGTGGATCCACTACCTAATTTCCTATGGGGGCACATAGTTTATAGGATAAAAATATTGCTACTAGACACTCGGACTCAACTAGGGTAGAAGGTTTCCATCTCATGAGACATACTTTGGGAACCCGGACTCAACTAGAGTATAAGGAACCCATTTGGAAAGACGGACTCAACTAGTGTAAAAGCTTTCAATTGGAAGTCGGACTCAACTAGCATATAAGCTTCCATCTCATATACAATATCCACTCGGTGCTAAGCATTACTTCCCAAGGATTACATATTAAGTCTTGACTTAAGTTCATATTTATGGAAGAATGTCTTGACACTCACAGTAACATAATTCATAGGATCGCTCTTAGATCATGCGTGAGAATAACCTTTCATATTCCATGTCTTCATATAAATTCTATAAGTGAGAAAGCCTTTCAACCCTAGAATCATCATACTGTGAGTAAACCTTTCACATCATATCATATTCATACATAGGTGTGTAAATGAGAATATACTTTCAACAACACACAGCAAGATCATAATCATAATCACTTTACTCTCAAAGTGTTCTTAAAGCATATATATAAATCTCATAATCATGCATAATTCTAATAATTTGCCCTTTAACAATCAAAGATAATATTCAATCAACACATCTAGAATTCACTACATTAGACATGGATATAATCATAATTCAAGTAATCAAATCACTACATGTATAATTTCATAATACTCTTTTTTCATCAACAAACCCACATCACTAGATCATAATTGAGAAATATGGGGGTTTCAAGGGTTCTTGGGGAATTCATCGTAAAAAACTATAAGAAATAATCAATTCATACATAATATAACATAATTCAATCATTAGACTCGATTTTGAAAGGAAACCATGACTTTGGAATCAAACCCTAACGTTTGGGGATTTCTAACTTTAAAATTGGGTTTTGAAGGGACTCCATGGATGAATTCTATCCATGGATGAAGAGGTACCATACCTTTGTAATGAATCCCAGTGGATTTGGTGTGAAAACCTAGCTTCTTGAACCCTTGCTCCAATTTCCTTCTTCTTAGAGTTTTCTAGAGAGAGAATTTTTGGAGAGGAGATGAACTTTGGGAATTATTTGGGTGTCTAGAAAATTTGAGTTAATTTAGGTGAATTTGACTTAAAAATTACTTATATAGTTGGACTTGAATCAAAATTTGCCAAAACACCCTTCACTTTAAGTGAGCTGCCCAGGTGCCATGAGGGGATCCACGAGCCATGGTCATGACCACAAGCCATGGTCCCCTCCGTGGACTTGAGGCAGTGGCTAGGAAACTTGTGTCTTTAGACCACAAGCCCAAGGCAACTTCACGAGGGGCTCCACGAGTCGTGGTCCCTCTCGTGGGCCTTGAGGTAGTGGCTTGCCACTTCTTTTCCACCCTCTTACACCCAACTCTCCTCCACGAGCCATGGTCTTCACCAAGAGCTGTGAAGTGGCTCATAAAGAGGAGCTTATTTTGGGCAGATTTTGGGGAGCTCACTGCCTAGCCCACAACGGACCACACCACGTTCCTTGGTCCCTACCACGAGCCGTGGTGGTGGTGATCGTGGTCACTAGGGAAGTATCTAGGGGAGAGTGGACTGTCTTATTCCTCTCCCATGTCCTTTGCCCACCTCCTTGACTCTAACCCTCACGTTTAGCTCTAGTTTAGCCTACTAGTTTCCGTAGTGTTACAATATCTCCCTCTTAGGAACATTCATCCTTGAATGATGATCTAGACACTTTACAAAAGTGAAGACTCAGGACTAGCTGCCCATCATGCATTCAACATCATCAAAATGCACACAAACAAGGAGGAAACATCAACTCTCTCTCAAACATAATCAATACATTACAAGGAAGTAGGAACTACATCTAACAACCCATTATGCATGAAACATTTAAATATTTCTCATGATTTAGGAGGAACTATATTCTCCAAGCTCAAAATATGCTCAACACAATGTTATGAAGCCAATATGTAATTCACTCCCAAAAGCATACTAAAGCATGTTCAATAATTCATCTCATGAAGCATATAGGCAACTCTTACTGAATGCACAATAACATGAGGAAAATTAATCATAAAAACTCATTTTCTTATTAAACATAAATTTCTCAAGAACATGCATAACATAAGGAAATCATGGAAAAACACAAATAACACACATGACTCCCAAAACAAGAAAACTCAAGAGGAACTATTTACCTCAAGTTTGAATAGGAGTAGAAGGAAAGAGATGAGGATACCAGGATTTCATATTGGCCTTGGACTCCCAAGTAGCACCCTCGACTAAGTGATTTCTCCATAAAACCTTTACGGATGATATTTCCTTGTTTCTCAATTTATTGACTTGCCAATCTAGGATCTCAATCGGAACCTCTTCATATGAAAGACTCTCATCAATTCCATACCCTTCTAAGGGGATAATGGATATCAGAACTCCAATACACTTTTTAAGCATGGAGACATGAAGTACGAGATGCATTAGAGCCAACTCATTTGGCAAGTCTAACTCATAGGCAACTTTACCAACTCCTTTCACAATTTGATATGGGCCTACATATCGGGGACTAAGTTTCCCTTTCTTGCCAAATCTCATCACACCCTTCATGGGTGAGATTTTTAGATAGACCCAATCATTAACCTCAAATTCTAGGCCCCTTCTTCTCACATTGGCATAAGACTTTTATGTACTTTGAGCCGTTCTCAACCTCTCTTTAATGAGCCGGACCTTTTCAATAGCTTCATAAACCAATTCTGGACCAATTAGAGAAATTTCACCTACCTTAAACCATCCAACCGGAGACCTATATCTCCTTCCATACAAGGCTTCAAAGGGAGCCATATCGATACTTGAGTGATAGCTATTTATATAGTAAAACTCTATTAATGGAAAGTGGTAATCCCAATTACCCTTGAAGTCTATTACACATGCTCCTAACATATCTTCCAATGTTTGGATGGTACACTCCGCTTGCCTATCAGTTTGGGGATGAAAAGCCATGCTAAGCTTAATCTTGGTGCCAATACCTTTTTGGAATGACTTCCAAAAGTGAGAAGTAAATTGAGTACCCAAATTGGAAATAATAGATAGAGGAACTCCATGCAAATTCACTATCTCTCTTACATACAAATTGGCATAGTCTTCCACCAAAAAAGAAACCTTGACGGGAATAAAGTGGGTTGATTTCGTCATTCGATGTATAATGACCCAAATAAAATCATGTTGCCTTCGGGTGTGAGGCAAACCCACAATAAAATCCTTGTTCACCTCTTCCCACTTCCAAGTGGTAATACCTATATCTTGGGATAAGCCTCCTAGCCTTTCATGCTCAACCTTAACTTGTTGACAATTTAGACATTGGGCCACAAATCCCTTTCTTCATCCCTTTCCACTAATAGACTTCCTGAAGATCACAGTACATCTTGGTGGTTCCCGAGTGAATAGAATATCGAGAACTATGGGCTTCCTTTAAAATTTTCTCCCTTAAGTCATCAACATTCGGAACACATAAACGACATAGGTAACGAAGAACACCATCTCCCTTTTGGGAGAAAGCCTCAATGGATTTCTTGAGTACCGCCTCTTTCATTTCTACCAAAATAGGATCAAGGTCTTGCTTAGCTTTCATATCCATCATAAAGGACGATTTAGACCCATTATAAACCATGACACCACCCTTGGTGGTATCCATTAGTTGAACACCTAGTCGGGCCAATCTATGCACATCACAAATCAATTCTTTCTTTTCATCCTCTACATGAGGAACACTACCCATGGACAATCTACTAAGAACATCCACTACCACATTAGCTTTGTCAGGGTGATAAACGACACTCATATCATAATCTTTCAACAATTCTAGCCACCTTTTTTGGCATAGATTGAAGTCCTTTTGAGTAAACACATATTGAAGGCTTTTATGATCGGTGAAAACATCCACATGGACCCTATACAAATAATGCCTCCATATTTTTAAGGCAAACACAACTGCCAATAACTCAAGGTCATGGGTAGGATAATTCTTCTCATGGATCTTCAGTTGCCTTGAAGCATAGTTAATCACCTTACCATTTTGCATAAGCGCACATCCCAACCTAACTCTAGAGGCATCACAATACACCACTAAACCATCCATACCTACTGGTAAAGTCAACACCAGAGCGAAAATAAGTCTATCTTTCAACTCTTGGAAACTTTTCTCACAAACTTCCGACCACACAAACTTAACCTTCTTTTGAGTCAAAGGAGAAGCAATGGAATAAAATCTTTCGACAAACCTTCTATAATAACGGGCCAAACCCAAGAAGCTTCTAATATCTGAAGGAGTTAGAGGTCTAGGCCAACTCTTGACCGCATCCATTTTCTTAGGATCTACATCAATACCCTTGCTTGACACAATATGACCAAGGATAGCTATGGACCTTAACCAAAATTCACACTTGCTAAACTTTCTAAAACGTTGTTGGTCCTTATGAACTTGCAACACAATTCTCAAATGGTCCACATGTTCATTCTCACTCTTTGAATAGATTAGAATATCATTGATAAATACAATCACAAATATGTCTAGGTATTTACTAAACACCATATTCATCAAGTCCATAATGCCGCTGGAAAATTGGTCAAACCAAACAACATCACTAAGAAATTCATAATGGCCATATCGAGTTTGGAAAGCCGTCTTGGGAATATCTTGCCCTCTCACCCTCAATTGGTGATAACCCAAACAAAGATTAATTTTAGAGAAATAGCTAGCCCCTTGAAATTGATCAAACAAGTCATCAATTCTTGAAAGAAAATACTTGTTCTTAATGGTCACTTTCTTCGATTGACAGTAATCGATGCACATTCTAAGAGATCCATCCTTCTGTCTAACAAACAACACAGGAACACCCCATGGAGAGATACTTGATCGGATGAAACCCTTGTCTAATAAATTCTTCAACTATTCTTTCAACTCTTCTAACTCGGTCGGAGCCATTTTATAAGGAGGAATGGAGAAAGGTTGCATATCCAGAAGAAGGTCAATACTAAAATCTGTTTCCCACTCGGGAGGAATACCAGGCAAATCATCAGGGAAATCTTTTGGGAACTCATTAACCACGGGAACCGACTGAAGAGAAGGGGTTTCTGAATCTACATTCCTCACCCTAATAACATGGTAAAAGCAACCTTTCAAGATCATCTTCCTATCTTTAAGGTAAGACACAAATTGACCTCTAGGCATACAATTTCCCCCTTTCAATTTGAAGATAGGTTCATTCAGAAATTGGAATCTAACCACCTGAGTTCTACAATCAATAGAGGCATAACATGCATGCAACCAATCCATACCAAGAATCACATCAAAGTCTAACATGTCAATCTCTACCAAGTCAACAAGAGTAAGTCTATGGGATATGGAAACATGACATCTTCTATAAACCCTCTTAGCCACCATATAATCACCAACATGAGTAGAGACAAAAAAAGGTTCTAATAACACTTCTATAGGAACATCAAACCTCCTTGCCACATAAGGCGTCACAAAATATAAAGTAGCACCGGGATCCAACAAGGCATACACATCAATAAGAAAGACTTTTAACATACCAGTCACTACATCCAGGGATCTCTCTTGGTCACCTCGAGTTTGGAGAGCGTAAAAGTGGTTTTTCTTTGGAGCATTGGAGTTTGAACCGCTAAGAGCTTGCTTGACCTCTCTTTCTTGAACCTTAAGCATCGGCCAATCTCTCATTTTGTGACCACTCTTTCCACAACTAAAGCAGCCATCCGTGCCAACTAGGTACTTACCATCATGCTTTCTTCTACACTTTACACAATTAGGCCTAGCCACAACCACTACCATTACCTCATTGAGATTTAGAGTTGGAAACCCTATCTTTGTTGACCCTTAGAGCACTAGAGGAGCCTTGGTTGGGAAACCTTAGTTTGAACCTTTGTCGACTGTAACACCTCGTATCCTAGACAGACCAGTTTGCAGAAATCAAAAGTTGCAGGTGCCACCAATGGGCACCATCCACGGATCGTAAGGTGACCCACGGACTGTAGGTGGTGGTTCATGGTTGGCCACCTGCAACCCCTCCTCAGAAAACCTAGAAGATTTGACGAAGGGTCGACCTACGACTTGACCCATGTACCATAGGTCAGGCCACAGGCCGTGGATTAGACCCTCAACAACCCCTCTCTGAAAGCCAATGACGGTTGACAGGATGGACCGTGGGTTAGTCCACGAACCGTCGGTCAGTCCACAAACCGTCTGTTAGTCCGTTGGTTGGTCCCGACAGCTTTTAAGTCAGGGGTCGTTTGGTCTTTTCCTTATGTGGTAGACCCCTAAACTACATCATTTAACCCCTAAACTATGTAGTTTTGGTCAGTTTTAGCCTAGTAACTTAATTAGAACTTACCTTAGTCAACTCATTCTCTAAGAAATCATCAAGTTGAACAAAAAGAAAGGGAAAGAGTCGACCAATCCCTAGTCCAAGAATGCAACAGATTTTCATTAATTTCAGCCCCAAAATTGAAAGATTTCTTCGTGGAATTCGTCACCAGGTATGTGGGATTTCACTAGTGGGTTTCTTTCACCCATTAGGTCCCTATAATTCAGTAAGATTCTTGATTCCCTTCATATTTTCTAGACCTGGAGTTTCTAGAATCTAAGTAGATTATTATGAATTTGTTATTTTAATGTTCCAAATCCGATTATCATGTAGTAGTATCATTATATTCTAAGATTCATGTATAAACTCAGAACACTAGTTATGTAGTTCTGTTAGTTCATGAATTACATTATCTAGGATAGATAAACAAATATACATGCCTCAGTTTTCGAATGCTTTATTATCAGATATATACACTGTGCATTTTTCAGATTTACATGTCAGATTATTGAGCTATCTAGTTTACTTCACTATGTTATACATTTCACATATCCAGTTGGGAGTAGGCTTTATACCAAGTTAGACTAAGGTCAGTAACCCTTAAGTCCCATAACTACGTGCCCTCATAGGTTATAAGTCCCCTATGTGAGCATCAATTTAGTGATCACGCTAGTCATGCCTTTATACCTCTGGCAGGGTATATTGGGTCCTCTTGATAGGCCGTATACATCGGACTCCACGTTTAGCTCACATGGTTTTATGTCGGTTATTAATAGCTCCCACAGTCAGATTTTAGTGTATTGACCAGGTTATCAGTTACACTTCTGTATTCAGTTTCAGCATGTTATGAAACTTGGTCATTGCATTCAGTTAGTTCATGTTCAATATTTTTAGTATAGTATCATGCTCATCTTATATCATTGCTCAGTTATATGCTTTGTTCAGTTATGTACATTGTTCAGCTTTATTCTATCCTGCATGCTCAATACCTTTCAAGTACTAGCGCATACTCTGCGCTACATCTTCTCGTGATGTAGGTTTAGGTCCTCAGCATCCAGATCACACATAGATCGGTTCTCGATCTCCATTTCAATAACATCAGTGGTGAGTCCTCATTCTTCGAGGATGATTGACATGATTATCTTTTCTATTTTTAGTGTTTAGTTTCAGTTTTTGCTAGATCTAGCTGGGCATGTCCCAACATTTCTAGTCAGTTAGTGGCTTTATTCAGACATAGTTAGATTCAGTTTTAGATTTGGAGTTTGATATTTCAGTTGTCATTAAACTCATAGATTATTTGTATTCAGACATAGAATGGGTATTCCCCATCATTTCATTTGATGATATATTTCTAGCTTCCGCACAATATTTCTATTTCAGTAAAATCTTTAAGCATGCTTATGATATGCCAGTAGGGTTAGGTTGCGGTCACTCATGATCCTAGGTCCTGTGTCCACATCCTGGGGGTAGCTTTAGGGTGTGACATCGACCTTGTACATCAGACCTAGTATTGGAGAACTTCACATCACCAGTTCTAGCTCTTTTCACCTCTCTATTCTTTTCCTTGAGTTTTGATTCCTCAATTTGTTGGGCGTACACTATAAGACGTGAGATATCCATATGATGATGGAGCATTGCTGTACGACATTTTTTTTCTACCAAATCAGACATGCCCATCAAAAACCTACTCATCTTATCCCTCAAATTTTCCACCATAGTTGGAGCATACTTTGGACAATTGAGTGAACTTTAGGGAGTACTTCTTCATGCTCATACATCCTTGACGAAGGTTAATGAACTCTTCCACCTTAGTTTCCCTCAACTCTTGGGAGAAGAACCTATCAAGAAACACCGATTTAAACAATTCCCACTCTATGGGACCCGCTCCTACCGGCCTACTGTTCTTCCATTGATCATACGACACTTGAGCAACATCCTTCAATTGGTAAGCGCCTAACTTCGCCTTCTCTTCCGAAGTCACCCCCATAATAGCAAGTACCTTATAGAACTCATCGATAAACCTTTGAGGATCCTTTTCTACTTTGGATTATTAAATATCAGGGGGTTCATTCTTGCAAAATCTTTCACTTTTGAAGCCGCCGAATTCACATTAGGATTCACCACAGCTACAACCTCTCTATTGACTTGAGCCGTCACGGCTTGAGCCAATATTTGGATAGTCGACCTAAACTCCTCATGGGTCACATTCTCAACCAAATGATCAACTAGAGCTTGATGAGCTTGAGGAAGAGCTCCTTGTTCCACGTTGTTACCCTCCGTCCTTCTAGCATTAGCTCTTCTAGTATTCATATCCTGAAAAGCGTAAGGATTAGAAGAGAGACTTTATAGAGTTACACTCGATGACACGACTTAAGAGTAATGAAAGAAGTGAAGTTTCCTAATCATCTTGTAACCTATCATTCATAAATGTGGCGTGCTTCACACTTATGAACAAGACTCTACTAGACGTGGCTTATGAGACATCATCCTAGAATAATTGTAAGCCTGGTGCTCTGAGTACCAATTTTTTCACGGCCCAGGGGTACCTCCTAGTATAACATGGCGTATAGAATCCCGAAGGACTCCATACAAGCCACTCAACATATCATAACATAAGCAATAGAACAATAAGATTAAAAAAACATTTCAAGTCTAAAATTTTCATAAAAGAAAAATGGAAGACTCTAGGTCTCAACATAGCCCTCTATTACAATATTCGAAATGAGAAAGGGACACAACCCATACAACATAGTCTGAAAAGGAAATGCAAGAATTGAACTACAATGAGATAACATCCATCCTCGAATCATGAGGACTAACCAACAACTAGGAGAATAAGAAAATCCAAGCTTTAGCCACAACAATGATCACCTTGAGAACCTAACCCTACACTTGGGAAAAATGTAGGAAAAGTAGGCGTTAGTACGAAAATGCACTAAGTTAGATAGTCATGCATAAAAACATTAAAAACATGCTAAAAGGGACGTTTCATTTGAAAGCATGCAATTTACTAAGTTTGAACTTCATCATGAAAATAGTGGAAAAGCATAATTCATAAGCATAGTCAACATATAGATCATCATAACATAAGAGAAACGCTTCATAAACACCCTCAAAGCATACTTGTGCAATGCCTGGATAAGACCCCATAAATCTCACCCATGCTAAGCAAACCTCTTTAGGCTAATATTCATACTCATCACCTTTAAGACTTGGAGTAACCATAGTCCATAATTCATATTCTTGTTCATATTGTTGTTGTTGGAATAATACTTAACCTACATAGACCATGCAAGCTTAACATGGAATCCAGTGTTACCCACACTGAAAAAGGGGTGTCCTACTTGCCTAAGGTAGAACCATACTTTTAGCGTAGGTGGATCCACTAGCTACTTACCTATGGGGGCACATAGTTTATAGGATAAGGAGATTGCTACTAGAAACTCAGACTCAACTAGGGTAGAAGGTTACCATCTCATGAGACATACTTTGGGAACCTGGACTCAACTAGTGTATAAGGAACCCATTTGGAAAGCCGAACTCAACTAGTGTAAAAGCTTTCCATTGGAAGCCGGACTCAACTAGCATATAAGCTTCCATCTCATATACAATATCCACTCGGTGCTAAGCATTACTTCCTAAGGATTGCATATTAAGTCTTGACTTAAGTTCAAATTTATGGAAGAATGTCTCGACACTTACTCCAACATAATTCATAGGATAGCTCTTTGATCATGCGTGAGAATAACCGTTCACCGTCCATGCCTTCATATAGATTCTATAGGTGAGTAAGCCTTTCAACCCTAGAATCATCATATTGTAAGAAAATCTTTCACATCATATCATATTCATGCATAGGTGATTAAATGAGAATATCCTTTCAACAACACACAACAAGATCATAATAATATTCACTTTACTCTCAAAGTGTTCTTAAAGCATATACATAAATCTCATAATCATGCATAATTCTCATACTTTGTCCTTCAAGGATAAAAGATCATATTCAATCAACACATCTAGAATTTACTACATTCGACATGGATATAATCATAATTCAAGTAATCAAATTACTACATGCATAATCTCATAATACTCTTCTTTCAACAACAAACCCACATCACTATATCATAATCAAGAAATAAGGGGGTTTCATGGGTTCTTGGGGAATTAATCATAAAAACAATAAGACATCATCAATTTATACATAATATAATAAAATTCAATCATTAGAATCGATCTTTAAAGTAATCCATGACTTTGTAATCAAACCCTAACTTTTGGGGATTTCTAACTTTGAAATTGGGTTTTGAAGGGACTCCATGGATGAATTCTATCCATGGATAAAGAGATACCATACGTTGGAAATGAAACCCAATGAATTTGATGTGAAAACCTAGCTTCTTGAACCCTAGCTCAAACTTCCTCCTCCTTTTTCCTCTTGTTCTTCTTCTTAGAGTTTTCTAAAGAGAGAACTTTTGGAGAGGAGGTGAACTTTGGGAATCATTTGGGTGTTTTGAAAATATGACTTAATTTAGGTGAATTTGACTTAAAAATGACTTATATAGTGACCCTAAACTTACCCAAAACGATTTCACTTTAGTTGGACTTAAACCGGAATTTCCCAAGACACCCCTCACTTTAAGTGAGCTGCCTAGGTGCCACAAGGGACTCCACGAGCCGTGGTCCCCTCTGTGGACTTAAAGGAGTGGATAGGCAAATTTTTCCTTTATCCCACAAGCACAAGGTAACTTCACAAGGCGCTCTACGAGCCGTGGTCCCTCTTGTGGGTCTTGAGGCGGTGGTTTGCCACTTCTTTTCCACCCTCACACACCCAAATCTCCTCCACAAGCCTTCCCAGGAGCCATGGTATTCACCACAAGCCATGAAGTGGCTCGTGAAAAGGAGCTTGTTTTGGGCAAATTTTGCGGAGCTCACTGTCTAGCCTATCACGGACCACACCACGTGTCGTGGTCCCTACCAAGAGCCGTGGTGATGGTGGTCACAAGAGCAGTGTCTAGGGGAGAGTGGACTGCCTTAGTCATCTCCCTTGGCCCTTGCCCACCTCTTTGACTCTAGCCATCACGTTTAGCTCTAGTTTAGCCTACTACTTTCTAGGGTGTTACATCAAGTTTAAATTATTCACTTCGTTTCTTTAAGACTTCTCATCCATTCTTCAAAATATCTTTATATACATATATATATCAGGCATTCTGTAACACTCCAGAAAACTAATAAACTAAGCTAGAGCCTAATGAGTAATCTAGTAGCCTAAATGGAGTTTAACGTAAAGGTTAGAGTCATAAAATAACCTCTGGTGCTAAAAATAAATGTTTTTGGGTGTAAACGTCAAGGTATGACCCCCCAAGGACCAACCAAGGGTCCTTGAGGAGTGCCTTGAGATAGCCCAAAAAGTTGTTAAAAAGACAGCCTATCCACGAAAAGGGCACCCACGAGCCGTGGGTGGACCTCTGCACCGTACGTGGGGATTGTGGGTCAAGGTTGGACCTCCCCTGCTTTGAAGAAAGTCACTCTCTGATATACGATCCAACAACATGACTCGTGGACCCACCCACAGTTCGGGGGTGAGGTCTAGTAAGTGAAAGGTTGTGTTGGCCAAGTTGAGGAGCTGCAGACCCCAACCCATGAGTGACCAGTATAGTCTGTGGGTCCATCCATCCCCCGTGGGTGGGGGTCGTGGATGGGGCCTGCAATGCTGCCTTAGATTTGGCCAATGGTAAGTCAAATTAGGTAATTCCTAACTTAATTATTTTAGTGTAGAGTCATTTTAATTCATTTTAATAGACTTATATAAGTACTTTTAAACCATTAACTAACCTATTGTACTTCATAAATCACAAGACTCAAATCATAACCAACTTTCCTCTCTAATATTTCTCTCTCTAAAACCTCCAAGAAGAGGTCAAGGTCTAGGGCTCAAGAACTCAAATTTTATCTTCAATTTTGCAAGGAAATCTTCATAAGGTATGGTGTATTTTAATCTATGGGTAGCTTTCACCCATAGAGTCCCTTCAAAACTTGATTTCAAAGCTTCCAATTTCCCCCAAAACCTAGGCTTTCAATCTAAGTCATGGGTTCTCTTTCAAAACGTTTTCAATGGTTGATTTATGATGGATTATGATTGAATTGATGATTTATGATGACCTATGAATCCCCCATAATACTAAATTGTGAATTTATGATGTGGGTTGATTGAGTATAGAAGCATGCCAATTTATTATATCTATATTGATTGAGTTATTGAATCATGATATTCCCCTATCGAATGTGGTAATTCTAGATGTTTGAGTTGAGTTTGATTCCTAGCCTTAAAGGGAAAATTATGAGGGTTTGTACATGTTGATAAGAATTGTGTATGAGTTTATGGCTCACTTAGAAAGTGAAGATACTATGACTATGGTGTAATTATGGTATTGTTGAAAGATCATTATCCTTATACCCTTACACATGACTTTGCATGAAAGGTATATGACTATGATAATGTTGTTGTGTTGATTGAAAGGCTATTTTCATGAACACACTATGAACATGATGTGAAAGGTTTACTAACATACTAATGATTCTAAGGTTGAAAGGCCATTCTCACCTAATGAATCTATGAGCTATCTTGATACCATGTTGGTTTTAGTCCTAGGGAATTCTTTCATGAACATGAACTTAAGTAAAGACTTAGCATGAATTTAAAGGGAATTATGCTTAGCACCGAGTGGATATGAATATGAGATGGAAGCTTTTACGCTAGTTAGTCCAGCTTCCCAATGGGTTCCTTTTACGCTAGTTAGTCCGAGTTCCCAATATAGTTATCTCATGAGATGTAAACCTTTTACTTTAGTTAGTCAAGGTTTCTAGTAGCAATATTCTTATCCCATAACTATGTGCCCACATAGGTCTTTAGCTAGTGGATCCACCTAAGCTAACAAAACTAGTTCTACCTTAGGCAAGTAGGACACCTCTTTTCGGTGTGGGGGCATGACACCAGATTCCATGTAGCTCAACATGGTCTATGTCAGCTAAGGATATTTCCTTACATGAACAAGAAACATGAACTATGAATAAGAACATGAGTTATGTACTATGGTCCTCAAGAGGTTCTACTTAGTATGAGTGGGGGTATGGGACTTCATTCATGCATTGCACAAGTTGGCTTTGAAAGTGGTCATGGTATGTTTCTCCTATGATATGATGATTTATGAGTTAATACATGCTTTATATGAATTATGAACATGAATATCAACTATACTTATGATTCCTTAAGGAGCTCTACTTAGTGTGAGTGAGGGTATGGGACTTCACTTATGCATTGCATAAGTAGGCTTTGGAAAGGGGTTATGGTGTGGTATTCCTTATGCTATGAAGATATATTAATTTATGCACGTATGATATGGATTTTTTCTAAGAGTGACTCTACTTGCTACAAGCTATGAACATGAATGTTTCCTTGTGTATGAGTGTTGGCTATGGATAAGGTCAAGGTATGATATGCATGATTATGGTGGCCTAAAAGTGGTACTTAGCATATATAGGAGTATGGGATCTTCTCTATGCATTGCACAAGTATAGCTTAGGGTTGCTAATGAGATGGTTTGACTATGTATTTACACTAGTATGCATGATGATTCTTAAACTTGACAAAATGCGTGGTTTCAACTAAAATGTCCCTTCTTGCATGTCTTAAGGATTTTTATGCATGGCTTCCATACTTAGTATATTTTTGTGCTAACCTATATTTTCTATATTTTTCTATAAGTGTAGGGCCCGGTTGTTGAGGTGTGCTTCCTTCTTGAGTAAAATCTTTGATTGATTATTCTCCACACTTTTGGTGAGTCCTCATGGTTCGAGGACAAGAGTTGTTCATTTCTAGTTTCTTCATTTATTTCTCTTTGAGACTATGTTGTAAAGGGTTGTGACCCTTATTGATTCTACATTGTATTGCATGGTTATTGAGATAATGTCTAGACTTCTATTTTGATTTTATGAAAAGACTTCGATTGTAAAACCTTTTAATTCCACATCATTTCTATTACTTATGTTTATGATATGCCAAGGGCTTGTATGAGTCCCCTTTGGGGTCAAGTATGTCGTGTTACATCTAGGGGGTACCCCTGGGTCGTGATGAACTTGGTAATCAGAGCACAAGGTTTATAATGATTCTAGGATGATGTCTCATAAACCACGTCTAGTAGAGTCTTATTCATGAGTGTGAAGCGCGCCACATTTATGGATTAGAGGCTATAAGATGTTTAGGAAATTTCACTTCTTTCATTACTCTTTAGTCGTGCCTTAGAGTTTTAACTCAATGAAATTCATTTCCTAACCTTTCTCTTGTGTCTATAGGATATGAATACAAGAAGGGCGAACACAAGAAGGATGAAAGTAACGAATGTGAATGAGGGAGTTCCTCCCCAAGGTCCTCAAGCTCCTAAAATTGAGGGGGTATGACAAATGTGGAAATTAGACCGAATCTCCAAATATTGACCCAAGATGTGATGGCCCAAGTCAATAGGGATTCTAGGACTCATGTGGACCCTAATGTGAACACTGTGGCTTCAAGGTTGAGATATTTCACAAGAATGAGCCCTCCTATATTCTTTGGTTCCGAAGTGGGTGAAGATCGTTAAGAGTTTGTGGAAGAGGTCTACAAGATAATTGATGCTATGGGGTTGACTTCTATAGAGAAAGAGGAGATAGCCACTTACCAATTGAAGGATGTGACCCAAGTGTGGTATACTCAATGGAAGAGTAATAGGCCGGTAGAAGCGGGTCCCATAGATTGGGAGGTGTTCAAGAAAACATTCCTTGATTGGTTCTTTCCCCGAGAGAAGAGGGAAGCAAAACTGGAGGAATTTATCAACCTTCATCAATGAGGTATGAGTTTTCAATAATATTCTCTAAAATTCACTAAGTTGTCTAAGTATGCTCCGTACTTGGTGTCAAATCCAAGGGATGAGATGAGTCATTTAGTGACGGGTGTGTCCGACTTGATTGAAGAAGAATGCCGTGCGGCAATGCTCCATGATAATATGGATATCTCACGTCTAATGGTGTATGCTCAACAAGTTGAGGAGTCAAGGGTTAGGAAGAAGAATAGAGAGGTGAAGAGGGCAAGGTCCGATGATGGCAATTCTTCCAAGGGCAAATTTGAGGGTCAAGGTAGACCAAGATTCAATAGAAGGTTCTCCAACCGAGGCTCCTCTAGTGCTCCAAGGTTCAAAGAGGATAGGGTATCTAACCCTAAGCCTCAAGGAGGAAATGGTGGTGGATCTTCTAGTGAGAGGCCTTCTTGTTCCAAGTGTGGCAAGAAACATGATGTTAAGTGCCTAGTTGGCATAGATGGTTGCTGTAGTTATGGGAAGAACGGTCATATGATGAGAGATTTTCCCATGCTAAAGGCCCAAGGAAGAGAGGGCAAGAAAGGCCTTCCTAGTGGTCCAAATTTCGATGCTCCGAAGAAAAACCGCTTCTATGCTCTTTAATCTCGAGGTGACAAAGAGAGTTCCCCAGATGTGGTGACGGGTATGTTACAAGTCTTTTCAATTAATCTTTATGCATTGTTAGACCCCGGTGTCACTTTGTCCTTTGTTACACCTTTTGTGGCTATGAAATTTGAAATATACCCCGAAGTGTTAATAGAGCCTTTTTCGGTGTCTACCCCGGTTGGTGACTCAATAGTGGCAAAAAGAGTCTATAGGAGTTGTCCTTTTTCTTTGTCCCATAAAGTTACCTTGGTGGCTTTGGTAGAGTTAGACATTGTCACGACCCGAGAGCACCCCCTAGTCGTAACATGGTATACTCGACCCCGAAGGGGGTCTAATACAACCCTCTTAGTGTTCATAACATTCGACATATAGAAATAGTGCAGAATTAAAACTTTATTTAAAACCAAACTATCAAAAATTCAGTTATAAAGCAGCGGAATACTAAGTCTCACATGGCCATCTTAGACAAACTTTAACAAGATAGGGTCACGACCCTTTACAATCGAAATATAGACAAAAGTTTAAAACATAAAAACTAGAAACAATAAAAGTCCTTGTCCTCGACATATGAGGACATACCAAAAGAGGTCTTGAGAGAACTCTAATCCCAAGCTTCACTATGGAGAATCAAATTGAGAGCCAAACCCTACACTTCATAAGAGTAAAGAAATATGGATTAGAACACAAAAATGTACTACGTATGACGACCATGCAAAACATGCTTTAAAAGGGACATTTTGTAGAAAGCCATGCTTTATGCAATTTTTGTAAAACTTAATGAACATTGATACAAGAGAGGCATAATATAAGTCACAACAACATACAAGTCACCATTTCACATTAGAACAAGATCACATATAACACTTTACCTTTACCTTGAGCCTCCACCTCAAGTAACCCTCAAGCTATACCTCGTGCAATGTATGGTAACTAACATGCATTTATAATGTACAACAAGCCAATGTCACATTCATACTCATTTCATAGTGAAGCCATTACCTTAGTAACCCTTAAGGAACATTTGTGCAATGTGTAATTAGCATCCCATAATACCAACCCAACTAAGTACTCCCTTGAAGCTACTTTAGTCATGCACTTCATCTTTGGACCTCATATATAATCACTTGACACAAATAAGGAAATAGTCATGTACATTAATTGAACTATAAGGAAATTCATTCATAACAACTATCCATTTAATACACATGCATGCATTCAAAGCTCATTATTAACATAAAGGAACCATCCTATGACATCCTACTAAGTCTACTTGTGCAATGTAAAAGTGAAGTCCCATACCCCCACTCCTACTAAGTAAACCCATTAATAAGTCATAGTATAGTTCATGTCTCATTCATTATCTTTATTATATAGGGAAAAGTCGCCATAACCGACATACACCATGTGAGCTACATGGAATCCAGTGTAATATAACCCCACACCGAAAGAAGGTGTTCTTACTTGCCGAAGGTAGAACTAATTATATTTAGCTTCTAAGTGGATCCACTAGCTAAGTCCTATGTTTGGCACATAGTTATGGGATAGGGAGATTTCCAATAGAAACCCAACCTATTGCATTAGCGGAGGAGCTTCCATCTCATGAGTTTACTATAAATGACCCAACTTATTACATTAGCGGAGGGCCTTTTCCTCATTCTCCATATCCACTCGCTACTAAGCATTATTTCCCAATTATACATATTTAGTATGGAATTGCATCTACATGTGTGAAGGCATACTTTACCCTTCGTTCAATACAACTCACCAAATAGCTCATAGATTCATTTAAGTGAGAACTACCTTTCACCTTAGAATCAACATTAGTATGCGAGAATAAATATCACACCAAGATCATGTGTTCTCATGAGAATGTACTTTCAATCAAAACAATAGGATCAACATGGTTATGTACATTTCATGCATAATAATGTGTAAAGGTGCATATGAGAACTATACTTTCAATTAACACCATTGATACATCATAATCATGTTTATGCATGGAGTGTGTGTGTGTGTGTAATTGTCCTTGCAATGACACAAACTACAACATTATCATCCTAGACACTTCATTCATAATTAAGTGTAAGGGTAAGAGAAGAATGGACTTTCAACAATACCACAATATACACAATATTTATGTGACCTTCAACTTCCAAGTAAATCATGAGTTCACACACAATCTTGTCAACATGCACAAACCTTCACAATATGCCCTTCAAGGGTGATGGATCAACTCATCCCAACATATAGCAATAGCATAATAGATAAGGGAATACCATGATCCGATAACTCATCAATACATTAATCACATCATGATTGGCACTTTATACTTCAAGTATTTATAAACATGCACTTAATAGCATGATCAAGTCAATTCATGTTTATAAGAATTACCCTAAACCAATTTGAGTCTAGGTGATCTAATCTAAGGCCTAACATTGAGAATTCATCATTCTAGGAGGCTCACATTTAACCCTCAGTTGCCTCTTTCACGATATAACCCTAGAATCTTAGGTTAATCAAGAATACATGTAGAATTATACTAACATCAAGTAACTACATCATAATTAAACACCTCCACCTTTCAAGTGGATCAACATTTCTAACACAAGTTTACTACAACAAGTACTTAGGTCAAACTTGCCCCTTTCAAGGCTATGATCACAAATCCTTAATTCACCAACAATTCACCATAATTACTCATAGATGATGATACAAGTCAACAATCTAAATTGATCTAGGAATAAATCAATCAACATTCATTCATAATCAACAAACCCACTTCATAAGGCACAATTTAGGAATTGAGAGAAATCATGGGATCATAGAGTATTTTCATCTTAAATCATCAATTAAACATCAATATAATCATATTTTATCATTTGAAACGTTTGATGCAAGAACCCATGAGATTGAGTAAAACTTAGGGTTTTGTGAAACTTGAAAATATTGAAAACTTCTTTGAAATTGACTCTAGGGTGAAAAAACACCCTAGATGAAGGATTGCCATACCTTATAGTTGAAGAATTCCAGGAAAATCTACCCAAAAGCCTTCCTCTTTAAGCCCTAAGTCTTCTTCTCCTCTTGGTCTTCAATGGAGTCCTTAGAGAGAAGGTATTTTGGGAGAGAGGGTTTTGATTTGGGGAAAAGTGAATAATGAAACCTAAAAATACCATTTTTATGTTTTAATACTCTAAAAATACCTTAAAACACTTAAAATAACCGTCCATACACTAATAGTTGGTTGTGTCCCTTGACAGCAAATCGGGTCTCATTCACGAGACCCCCATTCACGTACCGTGGATGGGTTGATGGACCATACTGGTCGGTCTTCCATCAATGGTGGATGTGTCTTGTTTAGAATTCCCCTTAACCTTCGGAGGCCATCCATGGGTTGTGGATGGACCTACGGGGTGTGGACCCCTTTCGTAGGTCACCCCTTTTTGGCCAACTTTATGGTTTCCTTGGGGTCTTGGGGTGTAGACTTAGGGTCCTTCTCAAGGACCCTTAGGGTGGTCCTTGGGGAGTCGTACTTTGACTTCTAACCCCTGAACACCTCAACAATGATTCGAGACAACATACAACACCATCAAACCTCAAGACAAACACAAACACACACACGTTAGGCTCTAGTTTCACTAGTTCATTTTTAGGGTCGTGACAAACATGCTATATTTTGATGTGATTTTGGGTATGGATTGGTTGCATGCTTGCTATGCCTTAATTTATTGTATATTTCAGGTAGTAAAGTTTCAATTTCCAAATGAGTCTACTTTAGAGTGGAAGGGGGGAAATTCCATCCCTAGAGGTCAATTTGTCTCTTGCCTCAAAGTTAGGAAAATGATCTCCAAAGGGTGCATTTACCATTTTGTTAAGGTAATGGATGTTGAGTCTGAAATCCCTTCCTTAGAGTTGGTCCCCATGGTGAATGAATTTCTGGAATACTTTCCCGACATTCCTTTCGAACGGGAAATAGATTTTGACATTGATCTCTTGATAGATACACAACTTATCTCCATTCTTCCTTATAGAATGGCTCCGACTGAGTTGAAATAGTTGCAGGAGTAGCTCAAGGATTTGTTAGACATAGTCTTTATTCAACCAAGTATATCTCCATGGGGTGCTATGGTATTGTCTGTTTGAAACAAGGATGGGTCTCTTAGAATGTGTATCGACTATCTCCAACTAAAAAAAGTGACCATAAAGAATAAGTATCCCCTTCCGAGGTTGACTACTTGTTTGATCAACTTCAAGGGGATAACTATTTCTCCAAAATAAATCTTCATTCGGGTTACCATCAACTAAGGGTAAGAGGGGTTGACATTCCCAAGACGACCTTTAGGACCCGGTATGGTCACTATGAATTTGTGGTTATGTCATATGGGTTGACAAATTCCCAGGCGACATTCATGGACCTAATGAATAGAGTGTTTAAACACTAGCTTGATATGTTTGTGATCGTGTTTATTGATGATAGTTTGATCTATTCAAGGAGTGAAAATGAACATATGTACCATTTGAGGATTGTATTGCAAGTCCTTAAAGACCACCAATTATATGTGAAGTTTAGCAAATGTGATTTTTGGCTAAGGTCCATAGCTTTCCTTGGTCATATTGTGTCGAGCAAGGGTATTGAGGTAGATCCTAAGAAAACGGATGCGATCAAGGGTTGGCCTAGACCTTTAACTCCTACCGATATTAGAAGTTTTTTGGGTTTGGCCGGTTACTATAGGAGGTTTGTTGAGGGTTTTTCCTCCATTGCTTCTCCCTTGACGACTTTGACTCAAAAGAAAGCTAAGTTTGAGTGGTCAGAGGCTTGTGAGAAAAGCTTTTAAGAGTTGAAAGATAAACTTACTTTCGCTTCGGTGTTGACCTTCCGGAAGGTACCGATGGGTTTGTGGTATATTGTGATGCCTCGAGAGTGGGGTTAGGATGTGTACTTAGGCAACATGGTAAGGTGATTGCCTATGCTTCAAGGCAATATAAGGTTCATAAGAAGAATTATCCAACCTATGATCTCGAATTAGCAGCAGTAGTATTTGCCTTGAAAATATGGAGACATTACTTGTATGGGGTCCATATGGATGTTTTCACCGATCATAAGAGTCTTCAATATGTGTTTACTCAAAAAGATTTGAATCTCTAACAAAAAAGGTGGTTAGAACTTTTAAAGGATTATGACATGAGTGTCCTTTACCACCCCGACAAGGCTAATGTAGTTGCAGATGCCCTAAGTCGATTGTCAATGGGTAGTGTGGCCCATGTAAAGGATGAGAAGAAAGAGTTAATTCATGATGTGTATAGGTTGGCCTAGTTAGGTGTCCAACTAGTGGATTCCACCAAGGGTGGTGTCATGGTCTATAATGGTTCCGAATCATCCTTTGTGATGGATGTTAAGTCCAAGCAAGACCTTCATCCCATAATTGTTGAATTGAAAGAGTCAGTGCTCAACAAGTCCATTGAGGCTTTCTTCCAAGGGGGAGATGAGGTATTTAGGTACCAAGGTCGATTATGTGTTTCGGATGTTGATGACTTGAGAGAGAAAATCCTAGAAGAACCCATGGTTTGTGGTATTCTATTCATCCAAGAACCACCAAGATGTACTGTGATCTATGGGAAGTCTATTGGTGGAATGGTATGAAAAAGGATATAATGGATTTTGTAGCCAACTATCCGAATTGTCAACAAGTTAATCCCGAACACCTAAGACCGGGAGGCTTTTCCCAAGATATAGATATTCCCACTTAGAAGTGGGAGGATGTGAACATGGACTTTATAGTGGGTTTGCCTCGTACTCGAAGGCAACATGATTTTATTTGGGTCATTGTTTATAGAATGACAAAATCAGCCCACTTTATTCCCGTCAAGGTGTCATTTGCAGCGGAAGACTATGCCAAGTTGTACATCAAGGAGATAGTGAAGTTGCATAGGGTTCCTTTGTCAATTATTTCGGATCGGGGTACTCAATTTACTTCACACTTTCGAAAGTCATTCCAAAGAGGGCTTGGTACCAAGGTTAAGCTGAGTACCACTTTTCACCCTTAAACGGATGGTCAAGCGGAGCGCACCATCTGAGTCGTAGAGGATATGTTGAGGGCATGTGTTATAGATTTCAAGGGTAATTGGGATGACCATCTACCATTGATAGAGTTTGCCTACAATAATAGTTACCATTCAAGTATTGCCATGGCTCCTTTTGAAGCATTGGATGGTAGGAGGTGTAGATCTCTGGTTGGTTGGTTTGAAGTAGGTGAAATTGCTCTAATTGGTCCCAAACTAGTTTATGAGGCCATTGAAAACGTTTGACTCATTAGAGAGAGGTTAAAGACGGCCCAAAGTCAGCAAAAGTTTTATGCCAATGTGAGGAGAAGGGAGTTAGAATTTGAAGTTGGTGATTGGGTCTATTTGAAAATCTCACCCATGAATGGTGTGATGAGGTTTGGCAAAAAAGGGAAATTTAGTCCCCGGTTTGTGGGTCCCTATCAAATTTAGAAGAGTATTGGGAAAGTTGCTATGAGTTAGACTTGCCAAATGAGTTGGCCCCGGTTCACCCAGTATTTCATGTTTCTATGCTCAAAAAGTGTATTGGGGATCCGGTATCCATTATTCCTCTAGAAGGGTTAGGTGTTGATGAAAGCCTTTCCTATGAGGAGGTTCCGATAGAGATCCTTGACCGGCAAGTAAAGAGATTGAGAAATAAGGAAGTAGCTTCTGTTAAGGTGTTATGGAGAAATCATCTAGTTGAGGGCGCTACATGGGAGGCCGTGGCCAATATGAAGTCCCAATATCCTTATATTTTTCCTTCTACTCCTAATCAAACTTGAGGTGAGTAGTTTCTCTTGAATTTTAGTGTTTTGGGAGTCATGTGTATTGAATGAGTTTTTTCATGATTTCCTTAAGTTATCATGTTCTTGATGAAATTCATGTTTAGTATAAAATGAATTTTTATGATTTATATGTCCCTCATGTTGATTGTGCATTTAAGTACGATGGCGGTGTTATGCCGTAATTTTACTATCCTTTAGAAAAATCACTTTTTGAAATGTTCTAAGTATAAAACAATTTGGGAAAAAATACTTAGAAAAGAGTCGCCACTTAATTTTTTGAGGATATTAAGAAAACTTCATTTAAAAAGATTTTAACAGATTAAATCTTTATAAATTTAGAGAAAATGGGTAAGATGTTCTTATTTACGCTTCAAGAAGGTTTTTAAGGCATTTGAAGCGCCCGCTAACACGCGGCTATCCTACGACTTGAAGAAAATATTTTTGACTATTTTTAGAAAAATGATTAAGTAAAGAAACATCTTTTATTCTTTTTTTAATGAAGAAAATTAACTTAAGAACTTGAAATAAATGAAAATAATTAGGACTTTAACAAAAATAGATTAACTAAGCGTTATTTAAATAATTTTAAAGATAATATAATTTGTACCAAATTAGTAAATTAAAGCATAAACTATTTTAAATTAATTGAAGAATACATTTTTTTTAACTAAAGATATTCAACAAAAGTATAAGAGTTGATTAAAAATGAAATTTTATTCAAATAAACTAACATAAAGAATTTAGTTTATCTTTAGGGAAATTAATTAAATTATTTAAAAATTCTAAAGTTAGAGTCAATAAACAATAAACAATAAATAATTTAAGAGCAAGGGGGAGATTGAATTTGGGCCTTTCTTTGGCCAAATTCGTTGCTACTTTTGGGGTTTAACCCAATTCCCATTTTTGTATACATTTGTTGTATATCAGTGTATATCGGATGTATACAACCTATTTTTTTGCTTTCCGAGACCTGTTTCAGCTTTCAATTTCTTCGATAGTCAAGGCTTGACTCAATAAAAGAGGACTTGTTGGGTTTTGAACCCACTCGAGATGCAAGGTAAAGGGGAGCGTCCAATGGACTCAATCCGAAGGAGTTCATGCAAGAGAAATAAGACTAGAAGAATTAGGATGGTAATTTAAACAACTCAAAATCATTGGCGGCTAATGGTGAGAAGGACATGTTACAAGGATCATCTAATAAACTAACCAAAAGAATTAACAATTGAGTTTAAACATCCACAAATAGCAAGTTATACCATTATCAGTTTAAACATAACTATTGGATATGTGTATAGAGACCAATAAAGGAAAGGAAGTGAACTCTTAATGTATATAAGGACAAATGAATTGACATTTGCTCAAAGACAATCACTATATTGTAACAAAATAAGCAATTTCACATGAACTCTTCCAAACATGAACAAAGGCAAGAAATAATTTTTTTAAAACTATGCATGCAATTAAGACAAAATTCTGATATCTATTAAGCAACACATACAACAAAACTTTATATTTTAACAAATGTGTAACAGAGGTGAGTAATGTCAAAATGTACATCACATATCTTGGACCTAAAGATGATTTTGGAGAAAAAATACTTTCCAAAGAAATAATATTTTAGCCATCAACACCAATGGACTTGAACACTTCAACTATGATCAACCAAAAAATAGGGCAATATATTCATCCTCGTACCAAGAATGTGAGAATTAGGATCAGATTTTCACACCAAAACTAATTAAGAACATGCAACAAAAAATCAGAGAAATGTAACTCCCATATGAGCAGATAAAAAATACAAACAACTATTTTAACAAATAGCTCAACGGGAAGCTCATATAGGCAGTCACAAGATCCAAATCTTGACGAAAACTAGTATATTATCAACATGCTTCTATGTTCAGATCATGCACCAATAATTAAATTTATACCGATTAGATTAACACTAAAGCAACCTCTTAGTTTAAATAGTTGTAAAATATAATTTTGAAATGGCTTAATGCTAGAGAAGACTATCCAAACAAGTAAAAAGTTGAATAAACCACAAATCTGGAGGAACAACTTAAACAAGAGAGAAAAATCATATTTTGATGAAATATATGGATATTCAATCAATTTTCACATAGGCTAAGTGAATATGCAGGTTATCTGGAAAGCTAAATGTCAACAATATCAAAGACCTAATCTATGAATCAATATAGACACATATGCGACTTATTTATGATAACATTAACACCCAAAACAGTGGCGAAATTGACTTAGACAACTTATATGTTTATGGATTGGAACCAAACCAATATGAAACCATTTTAAACAAAATAAAATATAAATTTAGCTAGTTTTGCAGGAATGATATGGAGCTAACAAATATAACATCTACCATCTTATACAAAAGAAAATTTATTTACATTTTGTTTCTTTCCAACTCCAAAAGAGATTCACAGGAAAGCAGACCAAGGACTCGAACGAATAATCAAAGAAACAAGTGACGCTATTACAACGCTCGACTAGAACCAATTTTGTCATGAACCATAGTAGATAAAGCACTAAAAGAAGAACTAAATACAACTAATAGTAGAATCCAAACCAAAGCTTGCATATATAACAAAGGATATTGAAATAAAATGCAAGAGAAAATGAAGTTACCTTTTTCGGAGTAGCGAACCGAGATGATGAGTTTAAAGGATCTTTCCACTTCCACTAGTGTGATTTCGATTAAAATTCTAATTTTTGAACATTTTACCTAGAAACTCTAACTATACGAATACTATCGCTCCAAGTTTTACTTCTTTTCCAACCTATATTTCTTGTTTCTAATGGTAGAACTCTCTTCCCCACTCTTTTTTTCCACTTTTTCCAACTCTATTTTTCTCCCCCTGAAAACATTAAAAAAGATGGAGGTTTATATAGAGGGAATTTGGGGTCAATTTAGGGGGGAAATCAGGTGTAATTTTGAATGGATTTGAATTCGAAATTCAAATTCTTCTTAAGAGATAAGGTTGCCAGCCAAGAATTGTACCAACTCTCAACAGCTTGGAAGGATGGTCGTATGATCTTGGAGGAAGGACAAAGAGAATATGAGATTGAGACACTTGGATTCTCCAACGACTCCTGGTATGGAAGGATAAGGAGAGAGGAGAGGACGACACAACTGAATGCGTGGCTCAAGGTCCTGATTTTTTGGGTTTGCAGCGTGATTTGCTCGCGGTTCTCACGAGGAAGATGCAAGAGTGGGTCGGGTTGCATTTTGGTATTGCTGTTGTACATTACTAAATTGTTTTGTTGGGAATTGTTGTTGTGGGCTGGGTAATCTGGAAAGGTTTGCTGAAAATTGGAGGCAATAATGGGCTAAAGGAATTGTAAGTAAAGAGCCCAAAATTCGGTCTTCTAATGAGTTGGAGACAAGGTGATGAAGTTGCTAGTATTGCAACATTTGAGTTACAATTTAGCACATTGAGGTCCCGAACATAGCCAAATTGAATTAATGAGTGAAATCGGCTAAAGTTAAATAAGATGAATTAATATAGATTAATTAAGAAGTTTCTTAATCTTAATAGAATAAAATAATTGACTCAATTATAAACTTATTCACTCAAAATTATAACTATTAATTAACTAAACTAGTTTAATAAAGTATTTAACTAAAATGTAAAATCTTTTGAGATGACTTTTGAATATTTATAAAATACATTAATTATATACATAATCATATAAAACATATATATTATTTAAAAATTATAAAAAGTGACGAAACTATTTAAAATAACTTGCAAATTAAGTTTATTTTATTTTTATTTTTTTGAAAATTTTATAAAACCAATTATTTTAAATTGTTTGAAAATTGAAGAAGCTCGATGATTAATTTATATTGTGGAGGATAAAAATTGGGTGTCAATAGGCGGCATATTTGACTTCATGAGGTTATTTGATGAACATGCTTTGATGTGCTTTTGATAAAATGGCATATTGACTCCATATTGTTGTGTTGAGCTTGCTTTTAGTTGGAGAAGGCAGTTACTCCTATGAATATGAGAAATGTTGAATTTCATGCATATTGGGTTGATAGATGTAGTTCCTACTTCTTTGTATTGCATTGATTATGTCTTGAGATGGAGTTGATATTTCCTCCTTTGAATAGTGCATGTAGTGAATAATGCATTTGTAATTTTTGAATATTTTGATGTTTCATGCATGATGGGCTTCTAGTCTTGAATCTTTAATCCGGTAAGATGTCTAAATCGTCATTCGAGGACGAATGTTCCCAATGGGGAGATAATGTAACACTCTGGAAAACTAGTAGACTAATATAGAGCCTAATGAGTAATCTAGTAGCCTAAATGGGGTTTAACGTAAAGGTAAGAATCGTAAAATAACCTCCGGTGCTAAAAATAAATGTTTTTGGGCGTAAACGTCAGGGCATTACCCCCCAAGGATCAACCAAGGGTCCTTGAGGAGGGTCTTGAGATAGCCCAAAAAGCTATCAAAAAGACAACCTACCCACGAAAAGGGAAACCCACGAGCCGTGGGTGGACCCACTCTCCATAGGTAGGGGTCGTGGGTCAAGGTTGAACCTCTCCTTCTTTGGCAAAAGTCTCTGTCTGATCTACGAACCAACAACACGGCTCGTGGACCCACCCATGTTTCCTGGGTGAGGTCTCGTGAGTAAAGGGCTGTGTTGGCCAAGTTGGGGAGCTGCAGACCCCAACCCATGAGTGACCAGTATGGTCTGTGGGTCCATCCACACCTCATGGGTGGGGGTCGTGGATGGGGCCTGCAATGCTGCCTCAGATTTGGCCAATGGTAAGTCAAATTAGGTAATTCCTAATTTAATTATTTTAGCGTAGAGTCATTTTGATTCATTTTAATAGACTTATATAAGTACTTTTAAACCATTAACTAACTTATTCTACTTCATAAATCACAAGACTCAAATCATAACTAACTTTCCTCTCCAATATTTCTCTCTCTAAAACCTCCATTGAAGAAGAAGAGGTCAAGGTCCAGGGCTCAAGAACTCAACTTTTCCTTTCAACTTCTTGAGGAAATCTTCATAAGGTATGGTGGCTTTTCATCTATGGGTATCTTTCACCCATCAAAGCTTCCAAATTTCCCCAAAAACCTAGGGTTTCAATCTAAGTCATAGGTTCTCTTTCAAAACATTTTTAATGGTTGATTTATGATGGATTATGATTGAATTGATGATTTATTGTTGATTTATGATGACATCCACCCATGAACCCATGAATCCCCCATAATACTAAATTGTGAATTTATGATGTGGGTTGATTGATTATAGAAGCATGTCAATTGATTATATCTATATTAATTGAGTTATTGAATCGTGATATCCCTCTATCTAATGTAGTAATTCTAGATGTTTGGGTTGAGTTTGATTCCTAGCCTTGAAGGGAAAATTATGAGGGTTTGTACATGTTGATAAGGATTGTGTATGGACTTATTATTCACTTAGAAAGTGAAGATACTGTGACTATGGTGTAATTGTGGTATTGTTGAAAGATCATTCTCCCTATACCATTACCCATGACTATGCATGAAATGTCTGTGACTATGATAATGTTGTTGTGTTAATTGAAAGGGTATTCTCATGAGCACACTATGAACATGATTTGATAGGTTTACTCACATACTAATGATTTTAAGCTTGGAAGGCCATTCTCACCTAATGAATCTATGAGCTATCATGATACCATGCTAGTTTGAGTGATAGAGCATTCTTTTATTAACATGAACTTAACTATTAATTAACTAAACTAATTTAATAAAATATTTAACCAAAATGTAAAATCTTTTGAGATGACTTTTGAATATTTATAAAATACATTAATTATATACATAATTATATAAAACGTATATATTATTTAAAATTTATAAAAAGTGACGAAACTGTTTAAAATAACTTGCAAACTAAATTTATTATTTTTATTTTTTTGAAATTTTTATAAAACTAATTATTTTAAATCGTTTGAAAATTGAAGAAGCTCGATGATTAATTTATATTGTGGAGGGTAAAATTGGTGTCAACAGTTATTCCTCGTTTGACTTGGACTGATGAAAGAAATTCGATTCAAGAAATTGACAAATTCAATTTTACTCGACCACATCTTCATCCTTCTGTAAAGGGATTTTGGCACAGATTTTAGGAATTATGGCCAAACCCCAAAATTTGGTTTCCTACATATCTCAAGCTATATGAGAATTCAGTCCACTTGTAGTTCGATACACTTGATTTGAAGCACAATTATGAAAGAATTCAAAAGCTATCTCGATATCGAATTATGAAAAGACCAAAATGCTCGAGAATAAGATTTAAGGGAGAATGTCAGAATACAACCGAGTTTTCAATATTGATTCTGCCTACATATCCTTTGACCTTAAGAATCAGGCTGTTTGTAGTTCGACTCGATCGATTGAAGAGGAAATCTATTATGCTAGATAACCTTCGATTCTGGAAGAGTGAAAAGTAAGTCGAGTATGAAAAATAGGCTTGTAACCTCTTAGCCATGAATGTGGTGCACTTCACACCCATAATTAAGAACTTACATGGACATAATTTTAAAGCTCTTGGTGTATTGTTAGTTAGATTGGAAAGTTTTCTCTGATAAGAGTGAAAAGTTTCCCAGATGCGAAATTAAAACCGATAAACCCAAAGGAAAACCTATATGCTTTCTGATAGGGGTGTGGTTTTATTGTAGTGGAAGTCGCTCCTCAGCTCGCGTCCTAAGAGTTTGATACTCCTCTTCGGACTATGTCCCAGTTTGCTACTACGAAAAAGTTCCACGTTGTGCTGTATTCTTTTTGATGTCGTCCGCACCTATGAGTTGATTTGATAATTCATCCTCTTGGATGTTCTCGGCAAGGACTAAAATAAACTTGTCAGTGAAAACTGTAATTTATATAGAAAAGTGGCATGTTTTACCATATTCAAACACATTTCTTTTCTCTAAATGTTCTGACGTCAGCCTTCGTCGATTTTGATGTAGTAGATAATGAATTTGATATGATGCTACAATGATGATGACTTTCTTGATAATGAAATATTGTTGATGACACTACTTCATTGATAGGATGATACTGCTACATTGGTGATGAAGATATTGATGCTCGATTGATAAAATGAGGATGGTCTATCGGCAGGTTGATGTTGATCCATTCAACAATGATATTATCTCCTTTGATAATGTGATATAGATGACCCTCTCGGTGGTTTGAATATGCAATAGCCTTTTTGGCACTAGAAGATGCAATGACCCTTTTGGAATTTGAAGACGTATAGACCTTTTGGCATTTGAAAATGATGGCCCTGTCGGCGTTCGAAGATGATGGCCTTCTTGGCATTTGTAGATAATGGCTCTCTCGGCGTTCGAAGATGCAATGGTCCTCTTGGCATTTGAAGATGTAATGACCCTTTTGGAATTTGAAGATGTAATGACCCTTTTGGAATTTGGAGATGTATGGCCCTCTCGACATTTGAAAATAATGGCCCTTTTGGCGTTCGAAGATGATGGTTTTCTTAAAGATTGTAGATGATGGCCTTCTCGGCATTTGAGAATGTAATGGCCCTTTTGGAATTTGCATATATGATGGCCCTCTCGGCGTTTGAAGATGCAATGGCCCTCTTGGCATTTGAAGATGTAATGACCCTTTTGGCATTTGAAGACGTATGGTCCTCTCGGCGTTTTAAAATGATGGCCCTCACGACATTCAAAGATGATGGCCTTCTCGGCGTTTGTAGATGATGGCTTTCTTGGCATTTGAAGATGCAGTAGCCCTCTTGGCATTTGAAGATATAATGACCCTTTTGGCATTTGAAGATGTATAGCCCTCTCAACATTTGAAGATGATGGCCCTCTCGGCGTTCGAAGATGATGGCCTTCTCGACGTTTGTAGATGATGGCCTTTTCGGCATTTGAGGATGCAATGACTTTTTTGGCCTGTGCATATATGATGGCCCTCTTGGCATTTGAAAATGCAATGACCCTTTTGGCATTTGCATATAGGATGACCCTCTTGGTGTTTGAATATGCAATGGCCATCTCGGCATTGAAAGGTACATTGACCCTTTTGGCATTTGCATTTATGATGGCCCTCCTGGCGGCAATGGTATTAACTCCTTCGATAATACGACATGAATGACTCTCAGCATGATAAAGATGATGTCCCTCAGGGTTGTGGTATTATCTCACTTGATAATACTGTAGAAATGCCCCTGTGGGTGGTAAAGACGATGTCCCTCTGGGTGGTTCACATTACTGTGTCTGATATCGACAAAAATTGTGCATATTTTTCACACATTTTTTGTGCTAAAAAATGTAATTTGATATCATCAAAAATGCTTGTACCTGTTGAGAGTGATGCTTTCACTTGTTCCTATTTTGAACATTTTGTGTTCATTGGGATTCGTGCTTTGTTGGATATTTGAATGAGGTGTTGTTACTCATATTCTGAAGTGTTTCCTTTTCTTATGAAGGACTTCAATGATTTTTCTACACCTACAAAAAAGTTGTTATTTTTGGGTCGCTGCTCACCCTTTGACTTCTCCATATTTATTAAATGGAGGAATATGATGATCTTGCGACATTCTTATAGACTTGGATCCACAGAAAAATTGTTAGCTTTTAAAACAAGCTGATCTGTGTTGATTTCTTTAATTGCTTGCTCCTTGTCTTGCTATCTTCAATGGATCACTCTGATCTCTTGCTTCTCGATAGACATAAGATGAATTTATACAAAACATTTGACCTATTAAAAAATATTTAAGTAAAAGGAACTTTTTGAGAATCAATTTGAAAAAAGTCACTGTCAAATGTCATGTCATGCATAGCTTAAATGAACGTCCGTGGTTCAAACTTTTGACATGTTTGATAGCTTGTTCTGGGGAATTCAAAAGATCCTTGAAGTTTGAGAAACTTCTAACATGGTCCTCTTGAAATCTACTATGATTGGGAAGTTTTGTAGTTGATTCTGAAATACAACGGTGTCAGAGATTGCTCAAATTGACTATGAACTTTAACGATGCCAGAGATCATTTGAAGTTAGCTTTAAACTTCTAATCATGTTTGAAATGTTCAAAACTAACTACAAACTTCTAGTGATACTTGAAGAAATTTTGGAGGCCATCCTAAAAGAAATTGTCCAGTTAAATGCCTTGGAATATCTTAAGCTGTCGATAGATGTCTCATGGAATTTTTGAGATCTATCTCGGTTGCAATTCTCAATGTGACTTTAGTTATCTTCTTCTTGAGAATTTTTGAGTCCCTCTTAAAAAGTTTTTCCCGATTAGATGTCTCAGCATATCTTGAACTGTTGATATATGACTTGTAGAATTTTTGTGACCCCCTCAAAAATTATGTCCCAGTTGCGTCTCACAATGTATCTTAAGTCTTGACTTGTTGGAGAGATCCTCTTCTTGAGAATTTTTGAGTCCCTCTCAAAAATTCTAGCCCGGTTTCTATTGTAAAGGAAAATAGAAATCTTACGAGAGATATGACCAAACCCTTGTAGTGCCTACGTATCTTGTTGAGGTAGGAATCAGGTCAAATGTAGTTCCCCTCTTGAGGATTAACAAAATTAAGAAATTTTGACAAGGAAATGACCGAAGTCGACACAGGCAGCCTACGTATCTCATTCTTGAGAATTTAGGTCGAACGTAGTTCAAATAAGAGATAATTTTCTAACATTAGATGATTACAAGAAAATAATGCAATTACAGGGAAAGAAATAGACGAAATTTTGAATCTCCAAATATAGTAGCTCTTGATAGCACCTGAGTTGATTGGTCACTTTGTGAGATAACTGACTGTGCTCAACCATGACATGTCATTAAACAAATGTATCGTAAGTTGTTAAGTTCTCTTTTTCTTAGCTTCTGTCAGATGGATCTCGATTATGGCCTCTTTGACACAGTCAGGCTTTCTAGATTCGATTTCTGTGTCATGCAGATTTGACTTATCCTGATCCTCAAATTGTTTCAAATCTTTGGTTGGGTATTCGAGTATCATGATCTCTTTCTAACTCATTGTCATTCGACTCATTTGTTCATTCAGCTTGTGACATGACACGACATTGATAGATTTAAAATTATTTTTACTAAAACAAACACAAAGATTGTTAGATAGAAAAATTAAAGCAAGTGGAATAAATTTTCACAATAAAAGAGGTGTTTATTGAAAATAAGGAAATACGAAGTTTGGCCATGACCATGGGCCATTTTGCCTTTTTCAAAATATTACGAGGGAAATTAAAAAATGACATAAAAGGTAGGTCCTGAGCCTCATTCGGACTACCGCCAATTTTAGAATGACATAAAACTTATCTTTGTCTATCAAGATGAGCGAGGAATCAAGAGCGGAGTGGAAGTCCAATTAAGCACTTGCTCCATTGGCTTGGCGTCTCATATGCATGGTGTCTTGATCAATTCCTCTAGCACAACATCAACTTGCTTCGAAAGATCCTTAGTTCCTTCTCTGAGACTGTCCTTATTGGCATATTCCTCTACCAGCAAAGACTGATACAAATGAGACAAAGGCTTTGGTGATATATGATTAACCTCCTTCTTGATCTGACCATCCTTTGGCACTAAAGCAAAAGCTTGATGTGATGCCATGACCACGAATTTGATTTCTCAAATATGCTCAAGAAAGCTACAACTTTATCAAGGATATCAAGGTTGGTTGGGATTATAATTTTCTCCATACATCTATTTTCTTTGACCTCGACCATGTTAATGGTAAACCCTCCACAATTTGACATTGAATCACTATTGACATTGGATATGACATTTTGAAGAGTTACAACCTTTTGATCAATCAAGTCCTGAATTTTATGCTTCAAGTTTATGCAATCCTCAGTGGTATGTCTGACACCTCATGAATGGTAAGCACAATGAAGATCGGCCCTGTAATGTCTGGAATTGACATTGGCATTTTTTGGATCAATTGTTTGTATCAGACCAGCTACTTTCAATCTCTCAAAAAGCTGAGTCTGACTTTCAACCAAAGCAGTAAAGACTCAAGGAGGTTTCTTCTAAAGTTTTGAACGAGAAAGATTGAAATTATTTCGCGGAGGTAGAGGTACTTGATGATAAAGTGGAGGATTTTGGCAAGTTGGTGCTGGTGTTAGGAAATTTGTAGATATGAGAGGCATTTAGGTAATTTGGCAGAGTGACTTGGTAATTTGGTTGAACATTTGGGTAATATGACTGTGGAGCTTGGTAATTTAGCAAGTTTAGTGGGGCAGCTTGGTAATTTGGATAATTTGGTGGTAGAGCTTGGTAATTTGGATAATTTAGTTGTGGAGATTGGTAATTTGGTTAGATGGGGTAAGGATTTTGCGGAGCTAAGGGGTAGGTTTTGGATGGTAAAAGATTTCGAACATAGTGATCGGCATGTCTCTTTGATTTTTTGCTCGATTCAAATGAGATAGAAGAAACATCTTCCCTTTTCCTCCTTAACGGTCTCGGGGATTCAACTTGGGGAGTCGTTCAAATGATTTTTCCGGTCTTGAGACCATCTTCAATAGCTTCAGCAATTTTGACTATTTCACTGAACTTCCCTCCTAAAATGAGCAACTTCCTATTGTAGTACTCCGTCTCTTGAATGTGCACGAAGACTTCAATAATCTCTTTCTTAGTCATGGGAGGCCTAACCTTTGTAGCCTCTCTTCTCCAACGGTAGGCATATTCTCAATAGCTTTCCCAAGACTTCTGTTTGATTCTCTCCAAATAGTATCGATCAGGATTGAATTCTACATTGTAACCAAACCTTTCAATGAAGTGTTTAGCCAAAGCGTTCCAACTTGGCCATTGTTTCATTTCTTGAGAAATATACCTTTCAAAAGCTTCTCCTTTCAGGTTTTGACTAAAGAGCAACATTAACAAAGTTTCATCTTTTCCAACTCCCACAAATTGGTTGCAATAAGCCCTCAAATGAGCAAAAGGATTTTTGACTCCACTAAAAGTGTCAAATTTCGGCACTTTAAAACCTTCCGAGAGGTCCAAATGTGGATGAATGCAGAAATCTTCATAATTCAACCCCACAATGTCTAGGGTGTATTGAAAGACCTTCATTGCATTCCAAACTTCCTCTCTAATGTTTTGCTCATCCTTTCCTTTTATGGCCTTCCACTCTTTCTCCTTCTTCTCATAAAGATCGAGATCAAACTATGTGGTAAATGAAGGGTATGATTCTGACGATGTTGGAATATGACAAGAGGCTTTTAGAGGTATGGGTTTACTAGTAGGTGGGTTTTGAACAATTTGAGTAGGAATTTGCTGGACGGGAGAAAGATTTGGATTTTGAGGAGTAGATGTTTGGTGTGAGGAGCCAGCATGATGTGGGTTAGGGGTGGTTAGGTTAATGATGGGGGGTTTTGGAATCATAGTGGTGGATGAATTGTTTGGAAAATGTTCAGGTGTTGGATCCGAAATAAGAAAATGGAGTGGAGGTCTTCCATTGTGTGGAGTAGGAGTGTTGGCAATGATAGCCAGATTTGTCAAATTTTGGGCCTTATTCATTTCAGCCCTCATTTCAACAATTTGTTGGAACAATTGTGCAATCAGCTTGTTCTGTTGAGCAATGATAGGGTCATTCGTAGTTATTTTGGTCAAATCAGTGTACTCAATATTTTCAACCACTTTTTCTTTGCCTTTTGACAAACTTTATTCATAGAAGGAATTTTGGGGATCTTTAGACCTCGTGAAGTATGGATGTTCTGCCATTTTCTCAACATAGATAAGTTTTGAATACCTGACAAAGAAAAATAACTCAAAAGACAAATATGTTAGTTCGTGTAGATGATAAATAATACAAAATATCACATATATGACTGTAAACACATAAATATTGTTTTACTTGAAGATAAACTAGTCGATAGATTTAGAAAGGTGACTAAATAGACTGGAATTTATCTATTTAATTTTGGGATAGTGAATCAGAGAAGTCAACTTTCAAGGAGCTGGGGTCCTTTTATACTTCTGATTTTCGAATGGGATGGAATTCTAATCCGTTTGCAAGGGTTGGAAAAAATAGAAGTTCTCAAAAATGGGGACCAAGCCTTTAAAGGCTGCCTATGTATCTCTCAGAGGAGAATTCAGGTCCTACGTAGTTCGATTTTCCTTTTTGGCTTGACAAAATTGACCTTTTCTTAGATCAGAGAGTAAGGAGTTGAAAGTGAAGTTCAAATTTCGTTGGAAAACTAAAGACTCGAAGGATATTTGGACGTACTTTCGATAGTGACTTGATATTGGTGCTTAGGGGTTTTAAAAACAATTTGATGATGAGTGAGCTAGAATATCTCCAAATAAAGCAACATATTCACATAAGCAGTTATAAAACAGAAACAATTATTGCGCATTCTAAATAGATATGTGACCCATTTATGCCAAGGGTAGGCCTAACGATTCGAAGATGTATAACGTCATTTGAAATATTTCATTGCCCCAAAACTTAAATTTATACAAATTTTATGAATAAACTGATTAGGGATACATAATAAGGAAAATGGATATAAATAATCAGTCTCACGCAGGGGTACGCTTTTAAACTATGCTTCCGTGGAAGGACCTTAGTTTTTGAACCTTTTTGTCGTCTCTGGGTGCCAACGCCTTTGGATGGACTAGTAGCTTGTAAAGCTCTTTCTTCAACTAGAATAAGCTATAACTTACCTCTTACCCCCAAGGACAATGATTTTTCAAACAACGTATACATCCTTTAAATTTAAACACATAAGTATGAACATCTGTTTAAGTCGTGGGCCGGTTTGGACTCAGGATGGTCATTCTAATAGGCCCAACATGCCTTGGGTGTTGGGTCATCTTAGGTCAATGCGCTAAAAGGGATTTGGTTTCGCTCTATGCTAGTTGACTAAGAGTGGGGATCATTTGAAGTGGACTGGTGACCCAAGCGGACTACTTAGGCTGAGATAGTTAGCGACTGTTGGCCATCCAGTGGCCAACTACATTCGCCAAGGTACCCCGAGAAACAATTGGTCAACGAACGACTGCAGCCTGCATAATCATCCTTTAAGTGAAATAAAGAAAAAATGTCGTTTGATGGAATAGATGTATGCAAGCAATGACAGTTGATATCACAATTTAAGCAAATAGGGTGCATATAAGGTAAAGCAATTAAACAAATATTAACAGATAGTTAAAAGAGTCAAGTCATTATGATTAGCATCTAATTAAATCCCCAGTAGAGTCGCCACTTCGTTATGCCATAATTTTACTATCCTTTAGAAAAATCACTTTTTGAAATGTTGTAAGTATAAAACAATTTGGGAAAATTACTTCGAAAAGAGTTGTCACTTAATTTTTTGAAGAAATTAAGAAAACTTAATTTAAAAATATTTTAACAGATTGAATCTTTATAAATTTAGAGAAAATGGGTAAGAGGTTCTTATTTACTCTTCAAGAAGGTATTTAAGGCATTTGAAGCTCCCGCTAACACGCGGTTATCCTATGACTTAAACAAAATATTTTTGACTATTTTTAGAAAAATAATCAAGTAAAGAAACATTTTTTATTCTTGTTTTTAAAGAATAAAATTAATTTCAGAACTTGAAATAAATGAAAATAATTAGGACTTTAACAAAAATAGATTAAGTAAGAGTTATTTAAGTAATTTTAAAGATAATATAATTTGTACCAAATTAATAAATTAAAGCATAAGATATTTTAAATTAATTGAAGAAGAAATAATTATTTTTGACTAAAGATATGCAACAAAAGTATAAGAGTTGATTAAAAATAAAATTTTATCAAAATAAACTAACATAAAGAATTTAGTTTATCTTTTGGGGAATTAATTAAATTATTTAACAATTCTAAAGT
Organism: Solanum commersonii; assembly: GCA_029007595.1. Taxonomy (NCBI): domain Eukaryota; kingdom Viridiplantae; phylum Streptophyta; class Magnoliopsida; order Solanales; family Solanaceae; genus Solanum; species Solanum commersonii. The sequence goes on from JAJTWQ010000131.1 coordinate 677,590, forward strand.
TAGAGTTAATAAAAAATAAACAATAAATAATCACAATTAAATAATTTAAGAGTAAGGGAGAGATTGAATTTGGGCCTTTTTTGGGCCAAATTTGCTGCTACTTTTGGGGTTTAACCCAATTCCTATTTTTGTATACATTTGTTGTATATCAGTGTATATCGGATGTATACAACCCATTTTTTGACTTTTTGAGACCTATTTCATCTTCTAATTTCTTCGATAGTCAAGGCTTCGATAAAAGAGGACTTGTTGGGTTTTGATCCCACTCGAAATGCAAGGAAAAGGGGAGAGTCCAATGGACTCAATCCGAAGGAGTTCATGCAAGAAATATAAAGACGAGAAGAATTAGGATGGTAATTTAAACAACTCAAAATCATTGGCGGCTAATGGTGAGAGGGGGACATGTTACAAGGAGCATCTAATAAACTAACCAAAAGAATTAACAATTGAGTTTAAACATCCATAAATAATAAGTCATACCTTTATCAATTTAAACATAGATATTGGATATGTGTATGGAGACCAACAAAGGAAAGGAAGTGAACTCGTAATGTATACAAGGAGAAATGAATTGTCATTTGCTCAAAGTCAATCACTAGATTGTAACAAAATAAGCAATTTCACATGAACTCTTCCAAACATGAATAAATGGAAGAAATATTTTTTTTAAAACTATGCATGCAACTACGACAAAATTTTGATATCTATTAGGCAACACATACAAAAAAACTTTATATTTTAACAAATGTGTAACAGAGGTGAGTAATGTCAAAATGTACATCACATATCTTGGACCTAAAAAATATTTTGGAGACAAAATACTTTTCGAAGAAATAATATTTCAGCCACCAACATCAATGGACTTGAGCAGTTCAACTATGATCAACCAAAAACTAGGGCAATATATTCATCCTCGTACCAAGGATGCGAGAATTAGGATCAAATTTTCACACCGAAATAATTAAGAACAAGCAATGAAAAATCAGAGAAATCTAATTCCCATATGAGCAGATCAAAAATACAAACAACAATTTTAACAAATAGCTCAACGGGAAGGTCATATAGGCAGTCACAAGATCCATATCTTGACGAAAGCTAGGATATTATCAACATGCTTCTATGTTCAGATCATACACCAATAATTAAATTTATACCGATTAGATTAACACTAAAACAACCTCTTAATTTAAATAGTTGTAAAAGATAATTTTGAAATGGCTTAATGCTAGAGAAGACCATTCAAACAAGTAAAAACTTGAATAAACCACAAATCTAGAGGAACAACTTAAAAAAGAGAGCAAAATCATATTTTGATGAAACATATGGATATTCAATCAATTTTCACATAGGCTAAGTAAATATGCAAGTCATCTGGAAAGCAAAATGTCAACAATAACAAGGACCTAATCACTGAATCAAGATAGACACATATGCGACTTATTTATGATAACATTAACATCCAAAACAGTGGAAAAATTGACTTAGACAACTTATATGTTTATGGATTGGAACCAAACCATTATGAAACCATTTTGAACAAAATAAGATAGAAATTTAGCTAGTTTTGCAGGAATGATATGGAGCCAACAAATCTAACAACTACCATCTGATACTAAAGAAAATTTATTTACCTTTTGTTTCAAGCCGACTCCAAAAGAGATTCACAGGAAAGAAGACCAAGGACTCGAACGAATAATCAAAGAAAGAAGTCACACTATTACGACACTCGACTAGAACCAATTTTGTCATGAACTAGATATGATAAAGCACTAAAATATGAACTAAATACACCTAATAGTAGAATCCAGACCAAAACTTGCATATATAACAAAGGATATTGAAATAAAATGCAAGAGAAAATGAAGTTATCTTTTTCGGAGCAGTGAACCGAGACGACGAGTTTGAAGGAGCTTTCCACTTCCACAAATGTGATTCCGATTAAACTTATAATTTTTGAACAGTATACTTAGAAACTCTAACTATACAAATATTATCGCTCCAAGTTTTACTTCTCTTCCAACCTATATCTCTTATTTCAAATAGTAGAACTCTCTTCCTTTTTTTTTTCACTTTTTCCAACTCTATTTTTCTCCACCCAAAACATTAAAGAAGATGGAGGTTTATATAGAGGAAATTTAGGGTCGATTTAGGGGGGAAATCAGGTGCAATTTTGAATGGATTTGAATTTGATTCAAGAATTGTACCAACTCTCAACAACTTGGAAGGATGGTCGTCCGATCTTGGAGGAAGGACAGAGAACATATGAGATTGAGACACCTGGACTCTCCAACAGCTCCTGGTACGGAAGGATAAGGAGAGATGAGAGGATGACACAACTGGATGCACGGCTTGAGGTCGCGATTTACTGTTGATTTTTTGGGTTTACAACTTGATTTGCTCGTTGTTCTCGCGAGGAAGATGCAGGGGTGGGCCGGGTCGTGTTTTGGTATTGCGGTTGTACGTTGCTAAATTGTTTTGTTGGGAATTGTTGTTGTGGGCTGGGTAATTTGGAAATATTTGCTGAAAATTGGAGGTAAAAATGGGCTGAAGGAATTGTAAGTAAAGGGCCAAAAATTCGGTCTTTTAATTAGTTGGAGACAAGGTGATGAAGTGGCTAGTATTGCAACATATGAGTTACAATTTAGCCAATTGAGGTCCCGAACATAGCCAAATTGAATTAATGAGTGAAATCGGCAAAAGTTAAATAAGACGAATTAATATAGATTAATTAAGAAGCTTCTTAATCTTAATAAAATAAAATAATTAACTCAATTATAAACTTAATCACTCAAAATTATAACTATTAATTAACTAAACTAGTTTAATAAAATATTTAACTAAAATGTAAAATCTTTTGAGATGACTTTTGAATATTTATAAAATACATTAATTATATACATAATTATATAAAACATATATATTATTTAAAAATTATTAAAAGTGACGAAACTATTTAAAATTACTTCCAAACTATTTTTCTTTTGAAAATTTTATAAAACTAATTATTTTAAATCATTTGAAAATTGAAGAATCTCGATGATTAATTTATATTGTGGAGGGTAAAAATTGGGTGTCAACAAGCGGCATATTTGACATCATGAGGTGATTTGATGAACATGCTTTGATGTGCTTTTGATGAAATGGAATATTGACTCCATATTATTGTGCTAAGCTTGCTTTTAGTTTGAGAAGGCAGTTACTCCTATGAACATGAGAAATGTTGAATTTCATGCATATTGGATTGATAGATGTAGTTCCTGCTTCCTTGTATTGCATTGATTATGTCTTGAGATGGAGTTGATATTTCCTCCTTTGAATAATGCATGTAGTGAATACTGCATTTATAATTTTTGCATATTTTGATGTTTCATGCATGATGGGCTGCTAGTCTTGAGTCTTTAATTCGATAAGGTGTCTAAATCGTCATTCGAGGACGAATGTTCCCAAGGAGGAGATAATGTAACACTCTGGAAAACTAGTAAACTAATATAGAGCCTAATGAATAATCTAGTAGCCTAAATGGGGTTTAACGTAAAGGTAAGAGTCGTAAAATAACCTCCGATGCTAAAAATAAATGTTTTTGGGTGTAAACGTCAAGACATGACCCCCTAAGGATCAACCAAGGGTCCTTGAGGAGGGTCTTGAGACAGCCCAAAAAGCTGTCAAAAAGATAGCCTATCAACCCAATATGCATGAAATATTGTTCTCTGTCAAAAAAACAGCCTATTAGCCGTGGGTGGACTCTCCCCATAGGTGGGAGTCGTTGTTCAAGGCTGAACCTCCCCTTCTTTGGCAAAAGTCTCTGTCTGATCTACGAACCAACAACACAGCTCGTGGACCCACCCACGATTCGTGGGTAAGGTCTCGTGAGTGAAGGGCTGTGTTGGCAAAGTTGAGGAGCTACCCAACCCACGAGTAACTAGTACGGTCCATGGGTCCATCCACTCCCCGTGGTTGGAGGTCATGGATGGGGCCTGCAATGCTGCCTCAGATTCGGCCAATGGTAAGTCAAATTAGGTAATTCCTAAATTAATTATTTTAGTGTAGAGTCATTTTAATTCATTTTAATAGACTTATATAAGTACTTTTAAACCATTAACTAACCTATTCTACTTCATAAATCACAAGACTCAAATCATAACCAACTTCCCTCTCCAATATTTCTCTCTCTAAACCTTTATTGAAGAAGAAGAAGAGGTCAAGGTCTAGGGCTCAAGAACTCAACCTTTCTCTTCAATATTGCGAGGAAATCTTCATAAGGTATGGTGGATTTTCATCTATGGGTATCTTTCACCCATAGAGTCCCTTCAAAACTTGATTTCAAAGCTTCCAAATTTCCCCAAAAACCTAGGTTTTCAATCCAAGTCATGGGTTCTCTTTCAAAACGTTTTCAATGGTTGATTTATGATGGATTATGATTGAATTGTTGATTTATGATGAAATCCCCCCATGAACCCATGAATCCCCTAGAATACTAAATTGTGAATTTATGATGTGGGTTGATTTGATTACAGAAGCATGTCAATTGATTATGTCTATATTGATTGAGTTATTGAATCATGATATTCCCCTATCTAATGTAGTAATTCTAGATGTTTGGGTTGAGCTTGATTCCTAGCCTTGAAGGGCAAATTATGAGGGTTTGTACATGTTGATAAGAATTGTGTATGGGCTTATGATTCATTTAGAAAGTGAAGATACTATGACTATGATGTAATTGTGGTAATGTTGAAAGATCATTCTCCCTATAACTTTACACATGACTATGCATGAAATGTCTATGGCTATGATAATGTTGTTATGTTGATTGAAAGGTTATTCTCATGAACACACTATGAACATGATGTGAGAGATTTACTCATATATTAATGATTCTAAGTTTGAAAGGCCATTCTCACCTAATGAATCTATGAGATATCATGATACCATGTTAGTTTGAGTGATGGGGAATTCTTTCATGAACATGAACTTAAGTAAAGACTTAACATGAATTTAAAGGGAACTATGCTTAGCACCGAGTGGATATAAATATGAGATGGAAGCTTTTACACCAGTTAATCAGGCTTCCCAATGGGTTCCTTTTACGCCAATTCGTCTGGGTTCCCAAAACATTTATCTCATGAGATGAAAACCTTTTACCTCTGTTAGTATGGGTTTCTAGTAGCAATCTCCTTATCCAATAACTATGTTCCCACAAATGTCTTTAGCTAGTGGATCCACCTAAGCTAACAAAACTAGTTCTACCTTAGGCAAGTAGGACACCTCTTTTCGGTATGGGGGCATGACACCGTATTCCATGTAGCTCAACATGGTCCATATTGGTTAAGGATATTTCCCTACATGAACAAGAATTATGAACTATGAATAAGAACATGAGTTATGTAATATGGTCCCTTAAGAGGTTCTACTTAGTATGAATGGGGGTATGAGACTTCATTCATGCATTGCACAAGTAGGCTTTGAGAGTGGTCATGGTATGTTTCTCCTATGATATGATGATTTAATTCATGCTTTATATGAATTATGAACATGAACATGGACACGAACATGAACTATACTTATGACTCTTTAAGGAGCTCTACTTAGTGTGAGTGGGGGTATGGGACTTCACTTATGCATTACACAAGTAGACTTTGGAAAGGGGTTATGGTTTGGTATTCCTTATGCTATGAAGATATATGAATTTATGCATGTATGATATGGATTGTTTCTAAAAGTGACTCTACTTGCTACAATCTATGAACATGAATGTTTCCTTGTCTATGAGTGTTGGCTATGGATAAGGTCAACATATGATATGCATGATTATGGTGGCCTAAAAGTGGTACTTAGCATAGATAGAAGTATGCAATCTTGTCTATGCATTGCACAAGTATAGCTTAGGGTTGCTTATGAGATGGTTTGACTGTGTATTTACACTAATGTCCATGATGATTCTTAAAGTTGACAAAATGTATGGTTTCAACTAAAATGTCCCTTTTTGCATGTCTTAAGGATTTTTATGCATGGCTTCCATACTAGGTACATTTTTATGCTAACCCATATTTTCTACATTTTTCTATAAGTGTAGGGTCCGGTTGTTGAGGTGTGCTTCCTTCTTGAGTAAAAGCTTGGATTGACTATTCTCTACGCTTTCGGTGAGTCCTCATGGTTCAAGGACAAGAGTTGTTCATTTCTAGTTTCTTCATTTCTTTCTCTTTGAGATTATGTTGTAAAGGGTTGTGACCGTTATTGATTCTACATTGTATTAGATGGTTATTGGGACAATGCCTAGACTTTGATTTTAATTTTATGAAAAGACTTCAATTGTAAAAACTTTTAATTCCGCATCCTTTCTATTACTTATGTTTAAGATATGCTAAGGGCTTGTATGAGACCCCTTCGGGGTCAAGTACGTCGTGTTACATCTAGGGGTACCCCTGGGTCGTGACACCTTCATGTGGTAAGCATCCCTTTAATGAATTTCCCATAACACCCAACTTAGGCTTTTAGCCTCAACTTTCACAACTTATGGTTCAAGGAGCGAAGGATTCAAAAGAGGGTTACTTTTTCATAAAGGATAAAGATTGTAATGTGGTTGCCAATAAAAAAGATTAGGCTCAAAGGGGACAACTAAGGATATATTTTGTTCCAAGGTGGGATTTATTTTAGGCCAAGTGGACTTCAAGAACATTAAACAAAGCCTAAGATCATTTCTTCAACAAAACTCAATCAAGACAAGCATTTCAAAACCAACCAGGCAAGTTCTAGGTGACAAAAGCAACACATGACATTATTTAACAACTCACCACACGTGACATGCAAATTAATCAAGATGGTTCAAAATCTTACTTCCTTTTCAAAATACAAGTGGATTTGAGCAGTCAAACTGCTTACGACTCAAAAGTCACAAAAATATTATGAAGATTTGTCACAAAATGATTCATAACATGCTTAACCTTTTAAAAATAGAGGGGTATTCTCAACACTATTTACATGCATGCCGATGTTCTTAGTACCAATCAAGTCAAAACCTTCCCTAAAAGATGATGATTTGTGCTTAAGAAAGTCGTCAACCAATCCATCAGGGGGAAACCTCATGCATCTATTCGGGGTCAGCTAGTCAGACTTTGCCACATCCAACATCCATTAAACACTCATAATCAATAAAAAATTTACCCTTAATAATGTCGTCACTCTATCTATCATCGAGCATCGTTAACCAAAATCTTATTATCAAAATAGAAACAAAGAAGCTACAAACTATAAATCAAAAACTAAGACCAAACAATCCAACACAATATCAATAGAAACATCAATAATATCAAAGCCCAAAAAGGTAACACCGATCCAAAAAAAGAAAGAAAAGTACTCCCGACAAGGCACAATCTCATTATGTAGAAACAATCAACAAAATAACTACAAGGAAGGCATGATTTCCTGTGAAATAATGGCACATTTGATTCTTAAAACTAAGGATTAGTGCGAGAACTTGAGTGTATTTATGTGGATATGATGTGTTCTTTTAATTATTGAACAAATAAAACACTTGGACGCGAAAATAGAAAAAAAGAAAGAAACTAAGCTGAAGTAAACACCACGGAGCCCCAGACGGGTTGTGGTCATGATGAGATGCCATTTAAGGGCTTGTGGAGAGGAGGCACTTAAGGCTTCCAACTGCCTAAGTGAAGCGTGAAGACCACGGAGCCCCAGACGGGCCCTAGTCCACTTCATGGGCCACCTGATGTCTCATGAGAAAGAAAAATGGTTAAGTCTTGGATGGATAGGATCTGATTAAAGGCCAGGGAACCGTAGACAAGTCGTGTTTGGGTTGACAAGGTTTGTAGATGTTCGTGGATTAGAGGCAAGAATTCCAGTTGCCATCCAAGTTAAGGCTCAACTCCATAGAGCACTAGACGGGTTGGGTTCCTAAGATGGACCGTCTAGTTGCTCGTGAGGACTACTAGTGAAGGAAGCCCACACCGTCTAAGTGTGGGACCACCAGAGGCTAGACGAGCCATTAGCTTGTCCATGAAGCATGGTGACAGTACAATCCTACTTCGAGTAAGACTTTTTTCTCCATAGCTATTTTAAATATTTAGGGTTTAATTTTGAACACTACTTTTTATCATTCAAACTTGGTGACACCAAGTGCAAGGAGAAATGTTAGTTTCCATATTTAAACACTTTGTTTTTGTCAATTACTTTGGATCAAACTTTGTGATTGGGATTAAGCATTGATAATGAAGATTCCTTTTAGTTTGAAATTATTGTAAGTTCTTTTACCATGCTTTCAATGATATCATTTGCTTGTTTATGAGAGGCTAAATACCACAACTAGGATTGTTGGAACCATGACTAAAACAAAGTCACGAATTCAAAATATTAGTAATGTTTTGTTTTTATCTTCAAGTGTTGCTCTTACTTTCATCATGAGTTCCTTCTAATGAGTGCACACATTCGAACCTGCCTTTATTTACCATTTGTTCTAGAGAAAAGTGATAATTAGGAAAAAGTAAGAACCATTTTCCATTGACTTTTTATGAAGATTTGAGTTTGAGAGAAAAGAATATCCTTGACAAGTAAGCAAGGGTAAACAATCAAAACACTCTAACACCGAGAGGAAAAGAGTGAAATTCATTTAATTGGGCTGAGAAGCGATAGATGTGCCTAACTTGCTAGGAGTGTGTAATGTTAACAACAATCATTGCTTGTATACAAATTCGATAACGAACTAAAGGTCATGGGAATACAATCCTAGTCTCATTAATCAACTACTAAAATCTTGGAACTATTGTTGTTACTGATAAATTTGATACTAAATTCAACATTGGATACTTAAGCAAACAAACAATCAAATATTACTTTTCCACATGTTACTTTCTTTTTGAAATATTAACCACAATTGAGTAAGAGCGTCAGTAAAACTATTTCTGTAGTAAATTCCCTGTGGGATCAATCTCAACTCTAGTAGAGTTCTATGATTTGACTTCGACCATTTATACATTTTTTTATTGAGGTGTAAGTTTTGGTGTTATCAAATTTTGGTGCCACTGCCAGGGAATTTTGTTTCAGAAATACTATACTAGCGATTATTTCAGTTGTATTTGTATTTCATTATTTTACTCCTTATCTCTGCCTGTGGAATTTACAGGTGAGTTCACTAGTGCATTCCAAACACCTGCAGTAAGGGCACAACTGATTTCTTACGATCCCGTATTGAAAAAAACCATAAGGAAGATGCTGAACAAAAAGGAAATCGAAGCTTAGAGGTATAGATTGAGGCATGATACTAAGACCCATGCTAGGGGTGCTCAACAGAATGTTAACAACCCACCTATGGTGGTTGAGGAGAATGAAAGAGTGGAAGAGATAACTCCTCCTGAACACCAACCAATAGCTCCAAGGGGTCGAGCTCAGCAGTAGGCGCATGTGATGTTCGAAGAAGATGAATCAGAGATAGATGAAGCTGGAGCTACTGGAGCTATAGTACTGCCAATGCTACCTCTAGGAGTGAAGTTCACCATCACTAGCACATTGATCCAACTTCTGAATCTGAAAGGGATGTTCACAGGAACTAATGGCGAGGATGACAATCAACATCTGATGAACTTGGTGGAGATTTTCAAATAAGTAGAGATTCCTGGAGTCAGCCAAACTGCTATGATACTAAGGTTGTTTCCCTTATGACTGACTAGGGAGGCAACAAACTCGCTGAATGAATTGCCCCACGATTCAATCAGAACTTGGGCATAGTTTAAGGAAGCCTTCATGGAGAGATTCTTTCTAGAAGCAAAAGAGGTGCAAATGAAAGACAAGATAGGTTCACATAAGCACCTACCAGGAGAAGCGATGCATGACACTTGGTGACGATTTAGTCAAAAGCTGATTTTTTTTCCAAATCATGGCCTTACTGATAGACATTTGAAACAAGTATTTTATAGATCATTGAATTTTATGACTAAACTTGTTGTTGATGTAGTATGTGGTGGATCATTAATGAGCAAACCATTCCCTGAAGTTATTGTTATCATGAATGAAGTGTGAAAGAACAAGCTGACACACAAGATATGCAGAGGTTAGAGAACTTGGGCTTACTTCTGAACTCTTAGCCGAACAAAGAAAGAGAGAAAAAGAAAGGAACCAAGACATGGTTCACTTGAAAACTCAGATGGACCTCATCATGAAGCATCTCACCACTGGTCAAGAAAAAGTAAATGCAGTGGGTGCGACTAACAGATATGAAAAGCCAGATATTGATTTTGATGAAGAGGCTAAGTATTTGAACAATCAGGGGGTTTTCAGAATTATAACTCAGGCATCCAAGGCTATAATTCTAGAAATCAAGGTCAGAACTATCAAAAAGATGGTCAATATGATCGACTAGGTAATTGAGAGCAAGGTAGCTGATAGAATAAGGAGGGATACAAGAATGAACACAGTGGTGTGTATGTACCTCTAGGTAATATAGATTAAGTAGGTAGTAGTTCCAGTAGTTCCAAGATGGAGGACATGTTAGCAAAGGTTCTCCAAAAGGTTGAATCTACAAATGTAGGGGTCAAAAAGATGAGAAGTGACCTCTTCAGTATGAATCAGATTGTTGACTCACATTCAACATCTATCAAGTAGTTGGAGCAAATGTCAGCCTCATTAAATTAGAGAAAGAATGGAACACTACCTAGTGACACCATTCAAAACCCAAAGAAAGATGGGAATTGCATGACAATCACTACGAGAAGTGGTAAAATAGATGAGGAAGGAAACGTTACTACTGAAGTTGTGGATGACTCAAAGGTAGCTAGGAGGGTAGAACAACCATCGAAAATGAAAGAAGCTACAGTGGAGATAGCTTTACCTTTATAACAAATACCTAGACCTCCTTCTCCATTTCCTCAGAGGCTCAAGAAGAAAGTTGAAGATGGAATTTTTTTTAAAATTTATTTGTATGCTTTGGCAACTACTAGTGAATATTACTCTTGTAGAAGCTCTGGAGCAGATGTTGGGCTATGCTAAGTTCACGAAGGACTTAGTAACAAAGAAGAGGGCTGCAAGTTTTGAACCAACAGATAATGTACACCATTGTAGTGTTATTGCTATAAGGTCCGTGGTTCAAAAGAAAGAGGATCTTGTGCATTCACTATACCATGCACCATTGGTGCCTTTGAGTTCATGAAGACTCTATGTGATCTGGGCCGAGTATCAATCTGATGCCATTGGCCATATAAAATCAACTAGGGTTGGGGGCTCCAAAGACCACCGTGATGAAGTTGATGATGTTGATAGATCGGTGAAAAGGCATGTGGGTATTTTGTGTGATGTACTTGTTAAAGTGGAAAGTTTGATCTTCCCAGCTGACTTTGTGATTTTGGATTTCAAAGTAGATTTTGAGGTTCCCATAATTTTGGGAAGGCCATTTCTGTCCACTGGAAGAGCCCTAATTGATGTAGAAAGTGGGGAGCTGAAATTTCAATTAAACAATAAAAAGGTAAATTCAAAGTGTATAGGTCAATAAAGCAGCCACAAGATATGAGTGTGGTGTCTGTGATCGATATTTTTGAAGCGGGTGACATAGAAGCATCCATAGAGGAGAGATTTATTGTAGAGACACTGGACATAGTGGTAATGAACTTCGATGAAGTCTTTCAGGTTGATTATGTGGAGACTCTAAATGCACTCCAACGCATGCGGTCACTTTCATATTTTCCCATGAAATTAGACTTGGACTTGAAAAATAGGTCAAATCCTCCAGCGAAACCATCTATTGAGGAACCGCCTGTGCTTGAGTTGAAGCAGCTGCCTGGTCACTTGAGGTATGTATTTTTAGGTGAAAATGCCACTTTGCAAGTTATTTTGGCTGCAAATCTTAATGAAGAACAAGTGCAAGTAGTGGTGAAAGTGTTGAAGAGGTTTAAGAAAGTAATTGATTGGACTATTGCTGATATCATTGCGATACCTCCAGGTATTTGCACTCATAAAATTTATCTTGAAGAAGATTGTAGGCCGAGTATAAAGCAGCAAATAAGGTTGAATCCACCAATGAAAAAGGTGGTAAAGAAAGAAATTATCAAGTGGCTGGATGTAGGGGTGGTGTACCTCATCTCTGATAGTCACTAGGTGCAACCAGCGCAATGTGTCTCCAAAAAGGGTGGAATGATGGTTGTGGCAAATGCGAAGAATGAGTTAATTCCACAAAGGGCAGTGACAAGTTGGCGAGTGTGTATGGATTACATGAAATAGGAAAAATGGACCTTGATAGACCATTTCCCAATACCTTTTATGGACCGGATGTTAGATAGGATGACATGGAAAGGGTGGTGCAATTTCTTAGATGGATACTCTGGGTATAATCAAATCTCAATTGCACCAGAAGACTAGGGGAAGACCATATTTACATGTCTGTATGGCACCTTCATGTTCAAGTGCATACCATTTGGATTGTGTATTGAACCAACTACTTTCCAGAGGTGTATGATGTCCATCTTTACGGACATGGTTGAGGACACCTTGGATGTATTTATGGATGAATTCTTTGTGGTAGGTGACACTTTTGATGTCTGTTTGTTAAATCTTAGCAGGGCACTACAAAGGTGTGAAGAGGAAAACCTGGTGCTAAACTGGGAGAAATGTCACTTCATGGTCAAAGAAGGCAAAGTCCTAGGACATAAGGTGTTAGAGAAAGGTATGGAGGTGGATAGAGTAAAAATTGAAGTGATCGAAAAGCTTCATCCACCTATCTCTGTGAAAAGGGTTCAAAGTTTCTTAGGCCTTGTAGGGTTCAATCAGTGTTTCAGCAAGGACTTTTCTAAAACTGCACATCATTTGTATAAATTTTTAGGAAAGGAGATTAAATTCACTTTTGATAAAGCATGCACAAAGGCTTTTGAGTGTCTGAAAGCTAAATTGATATGAGCAAAATAGTCATTGGTCAAGATTGGTCAGAACCCTTTGAGGTGATGTGCAATGCAAGTGGTGTGTTGCCTTAGGAGTGGTGCTAGGGTAGAAGCAAAATAAAATCTTTCACCCGATCTACTATGAAAGCAAGACGTTGAATGGAGCACAACAAAAACACATTGTCACTATGAAATAATTGCTTGCAGTAGCGTATGCCTTTGAGAAATCCAGAGCATACCTACTGGGAACTACAGTGATAGTTCATACTGATCATGCAACACTGTGGTACCTAATGGTGAAAAAAAATGCTAAGCCAAGATTAATAAGATGGGTGTTATTGTTATAAAAGCTTGACTTTGAAGTCAAAGACATAAGGGGCTCTGAAACTCAAGTGGCAGATCACTTGTCCAGACTAGAGGAAGAGAAGAAAGAGGAAGTTGAGTTAGACATTTATGACTCATTTCTAGATGAGCAGTATTAGCCGCCACTCTTGATCTTATTCCTTGGTTTGCTGATTTTGCCAATTACCTTGCCAGTGACTTAATGCCTGAAGGGTTAACTTTTCAACAAAGGAAGAAGTTCGTGCATGATGTGGGTAAGTAATCTTGGGATGAACCTTACTTGTGCAGGGTTTTTGCTAATAATATCATTAGGTGATGTGTGCCTCAAGCTGAAATGTTAAGTATTCTAGAAGCCTGTCATTCATATCCAATTGGTGGACACCATGGGAGTACTTGCACTGCCCACAAATTTTTTCCAAACGGATAGTATTGACCTATAATTCATCAGGATGTATTCGACCTGGTTAAAGGTTGTTATATTTGCCAAAGGCAGGGAGCCATCTCCCATCGTCATAAGCTACCTATGACTCCTATCTTGGAGGTTAAATTATTTGATGTTTGGGGGATTGATTTTACAGGACAATTTGTGAGCTCATTCGGGAAAAAGTATATATTGGTGGCGGTTGATTATGTCTCCAAGTGTGTTGAGGCTCTGGCCTTGGTAGAGAATGACGACAAGAGTGCTGTAGGGTTTCTAAAAAAGATCATTTTCTCAATATTTGGCACACCTAGAGCTATTATAAGTCATGGAGTCTTATACTTCTGTAATAAAGTATTCAACAAAACTTTTGGCCAAGTGTGGTGCGAAAATGCACAAAGTGGTGAAGCCTTATAATCCGTAAACAAGTGGCCAAATAGATGTTTCAAACAGAGAAATAAAATCAATATTGGTGAACACAATGAATATCAATAAAACAGATTGGGCGGAAGTTAGACTATGATTTATGGTCATATCAGACAGCTTTCAAAACACCCATTGGTATGTCACCATATGAGTTAGTGTTTGGAAAGGCATGTCATTTGCCTGTAGATTTAGAGCACAAGGAACTTTTGGCGCTAAAGAAGCTAAACTTGAGTTGGAGTGAAGAATCAAATATGAAACTTGAGAAGAAAAATGAAATGGATGAATTTTGCTTGAGAGCTTATGAGATATCGACATTTTACAAAGAAATGATGAAGCTGTAGCAAGACAAGTATATTGAGAAGAGGACTTTCAGTCTTGGTTACATAGTGTTGTTGTTTAACTCAAGCATATGCCTATTTCCTAGAAAGATAAGGTCCAAATGGTTTGGACCATTCAAAGTAACCCAAGTGTTTCGGTCAAGAGCCATTGAACTTGAAAATGATAAAGGTGAGAGGTTCAAGGAAAATGGCCAGCGAGTCAAGGCATTTATGGGATTTCCAAAGGAAGTGAAGATCGTTGAGGAATGCAAGCTTGATGAAGTTTGAGTAAATTGTGCACTACCTTGGAAGCAACCTAAAATGTAATTGTAATAGGTAGTTTAAATTCTCGTAATAGTTCACTATTTTTAGAGTGTCACACTATTTGCAGGAAAAGTTGGGAATTATCGAGGCCTTGAATGTCCTTACGAGCCACCAAATGGGTCATGGTACTCTTCACGAGCCACTTCACGACCCGTGACCTAGCAAGCCAAAATAGAGGTGCTCATTGGAAAAAGAGAAAAATGGTTCATAGAAGGGTTTATGGACAGTCTAACATTAGACAAATCGTTTAGCCTCTCGTGAACTTGCAGGTAATTTTTCTTGCTAAGTTATTCTCACGAATACTTGTACGGGTCGTGGTGCTCTTCACAAGCCACTTCACGGGCATTCAAGTTTAGGTTGCCATTGACGGACCCAACTGACCCGTGCGACAATTACTTCAAATTCAAGGCTTTTAAAAGCAACCATAACACCAAAAGTTGGGTTCTTTCCCTTTTTCTCCATTCCTAACGATTTATTTGGGGTAACTAAGATATTTCTATCATCTATATCAAGAGATCAAAGAATCATTCGAACCCTAGTTCAATGTTGCAAGAAAATCTCAAAATCAAGTTTCTTCTTATTTTTGTGTGAAGATTTGGGTTTTAATTTGAAGTAAGTTCTTCCTCTTTTACGAGATATAAGTTTGTTCTTTTAAAAACTAAGTGTAGAAATACTTTTATTGATCCTTTGTAGGGTATTACTAATTGTAAATTGATTGGGTGTGTTCATACGTTGTGGGTATAATTTGAATTCATAATTTTCCATTATAAGAGGTTGATATTGTATGCGGTTTGTGATGGGTGTATAAAATAAGTTGAAATCATGTTCTGGGAAGGGTAAGACAATCGTTTTTGGGGTGTTTTGAGGGTTTAATTTGATCATTGTTTGTTGTCAAGCATGTTGACTGAAAACCTGGCTTAAGTGTAAGTACACGGCATGCTTTACGAACCCGCAAGGGTGCACGGACCGTGAAGCTCGTTGTGAACCACACTTAGGTGGTTGGCAGACATTGGTTCAGTGTCACGGCAACCTAGACAACCCGTGGTACCGGCTACAAACCAAATAGAGCGTCATATGAAAAATAGTACCAAAAATATTTTTCTTTTCTTATTTTATTCTTTATTCATTGTGTGGCCCTTCCTAGTGATAGATTGAGTGACAACATTATTAAGGTAAGGCTTCACTTTATATAATTACATAGGGGACATTTGAGTACCTATTTGTGTGTCATTTGATATTGTGGATTCTAACGCGCTGTCTCTCAGCTACAATTTCATGAACAAGACGCAAGTCGGCTCCACCACACACCTCACCCTCTACTTATCCCAAACAAAGCTTAAGTGCGGAGGAATCTAGCAGCTTTGTGCTCCAGGTGAATACATAAATTTAAGCTCACTCTCCCTGGGCTACTAGATCTCGAATTGCCAGGGCTACTGTAGAGAAAATTCCTTCCCACTCTAAAGAGGAAGGGGATAGTTCTGGGAGTGAGCAGGGTCAGATGATGAATCCTACGCATCAACTAATGACCCACTGAGTCGTTAATGTAATTTGTTCATTAGAGGGAGGCAGACCCAGCGACACAACAACATCTCAATGATGTTTTTTGCTGAATGTGGAGCATTCCCGAATTAAAGGATAACTTTAAGAATGGCATATTGCCCAAGTTTAGTGGCACTCGCGGGAAAGCAATCATCCTAGAGTCCAGAGTTATGGAGGCAGATGTGCAGGCTTTTCAAGAAATTTACAATCTGTTCAAACAACATCAGGTTGAATGGATGACCAGAAAGCCAAGAAAGTATGCACACCACTTGACCAAAGAGTTCTACGTCTCCTATGAAGCCTCTCTGATGAACTTCACTGCACACACTGAAATAACTAAAAAAGGGAAGAAAGCAGTCGTGATGACATGGCCACCACTAGTTGAGGTGGTTCTTAGGGGTGAGGCAGTTGATATCTCTAAAACCACTCTAAAAAGGTTTCTACATGGTCCCGAGTACACAACACCTAGTATAGTAGGTCTATTTGAGGGTCGGCACCATGCAGTGGCTAGTGAAGCCGAGATAGAAGACTGCATCTGCACATAAAGTATTATACGGTAGATTGCTGAAAAGATTGCTACAGAAGGTGAGGCAGCTACACTGGTAGCCAATTCACAGGTGTAGATTACCAAGGCATCGTTAACATTTTCGGCAAAATTCTGGTGGGCAATAGTTCATACACAATTGAAGCCAATGACTAATGACAACACTCTTTCCCTTTCACTTGCCTCCTTGGTAGCATGAATCATGGTTGGATACCCATTGAATGTGGAAAGAATAATTGCTATGGAGATGCGACATTGGGCTTTGTATGACAGAGTGGGTCTACCATTTCCTTGTTTGATAAAGAGACTTTGTATGCACGTCAACATACCACGTAACAAATTGGTGGAAAATTACTTAGAGGCAACAAATTTCACCGCGGTGAAAAAGATAAAACATGTATCAAACCATCTATATGCTTCGAAAGAATGGTCTGTAGGAATTTTGGCAGTCGTACCCATGTTCCAGTAGAGCTTCCGAGAGCTAAGGGACGCACTGAGCAAGCTGATGTGACAACCTAGTGATTAGAATAACGTTATCAAAGACACTTCATCCAATTATAAGTGGCAATGATCGTTCATCAGTATATCACCTAACTAAATGAGTAGGGGTCGAATCTCACAAGAAGCGGTACGTGTTTCATATTCGATTTTGAAGTATAAACATGGCCAAATTAGTTATAGGAATAAAAATTATCGAATAAAGACAACATTCAAATTAAGGGGTGACATGAATGTCAAATAGGGGATCTTGGTTTTGATTAACAACTACAAACAGTCACAAACAATATGAATTAACAATAATGAGACAGATTCTTGGGATATGATCGATTATAGGAAAATATAGACAAATGGGTAATTGTAACTATTAATAAATAGCTAGTTATTAGTGAGTAGGCTAGCCTATAGTGGAGGCAAACTTTCTCTCGAACAATTTACTCCAAATCAAGTGATTTCTTTCGAACATCAACAAGCATGCAAAATAAGAGCAACCCACAACTTAATCCATTTATTCTCTCGAGTTGAATGTGTGGGATTGGGTTTAGGATTCACTCTCTTGAGCTAAACCCAGGTTAGCCCAATACCCACAAACCATCAATCAATAATTTTAGTTCTAAAACTTCTTTCTCTCGCAAGCCAATAACACAATCATAGAACTGCATTTGCAACTACAATTCTTAAATTAAACCACAATTAATGATTAAACTCACTTCTAAATAGCATTTAAACTAACAATTAGCAATACCCATAAACTAAATTAGCCCATAATCACATTATCACACCCACAGAATTGGGGATTTAGCTAGACATTATGAAATAGTAAAAACAGTTACCAAATTGATTATCCATCAATAGGGTAATAGTAATTTTGTCTCTACAATGCTCCAATTTGAAGAATCCCAAAGACCCACTTCGAATTTCTCAAAAGTGAATTTCTTCAATCATTCAAAGCTAAGGAAAAATAGAGAAAATTGTCTCTAAAATTGTTCTAAAAGAGTAATATGATAAGTGATTAATTGATACTAAACAAAATGTTCAAAAATGCATTTATAGTCGCAAATAATGTGTTGCAAAGAATCACTCGGCGAAGTAAGTCGAGATCGCCGAACAACTCAGTGAGCCACCCTTTGGTCTCTTCCATCACCGTTTTGCCTTGGTACTCATCATCCTAAAGGTCTGTAACTTTGGGAGATCTATCTTGGCTTCGTGGAATCACTCGGCGATCTGCCGACTTGTCTTTTTCATCGCCAACTTAGTTCTTTCCTTCGGGGCTTGGCACAATGGAACTTTAGGTGGCCTGATGAACTACTCGGCGACACGTCGAGTGCTCTTGGCGATCCTCAGGCTCGCCCTTCTTCAAATCTTCAACTTGTTTTGTTCCATTTTGCCTCTTACTGTCCTTACTTTGTTCCTCAATTCATATACCTGAAAATCAAGGATTTAACATCAGTTATTGGCACAAATTAAGCTTTTGAGGACACTAAATCTATGTAAACAAAGCCCTAAACGAGTTAAAATCTCGGACTCATCAACACCCCTAACTTAAACTTTTGCTTGTCCTCAAGTAAAACTCAAGTTCAGCAGTTCAACAAGGATGTCTGAAACAGTGCTACATAAGACTCAATCATGAATACACACAACAAGACTCCACTTACTCATGCAAGGATTAATTGTGCACTCAAAGATTCAAATTTTGACTCACCATTGTCAAAGATTCTTAAGTTGACAATACTGTCTTCAAATGCAAGTTCAAGCTCAACACAGGTATTCATATGCCCTCACAACAAAGATGATTCCATATTCACACACAATTCTTCAACAATTTATAGCTCTGGAATCACATATGACTCTGACACTCACAAAGATGAACACATGCATGACTTCACCTATAGGTTTGCCCTTAATTTCCAATGAACATTTGTTTCAACTCACTCAAGATCAAAAAAGTCTTTTCAAGGTTTGTAACGGGGCTGAGTGTAAAGGTATGATCATTTAGGCTCAGTGAATGCTACCCTCATGAAATGTGGTCTGAACATCACTTTTTTTCCTTTTCTTTAGCATTTTTACTCATGCTCAAAATTCACCCCATTATTCAACTTTCCGGACACCCCATTTCTTTTGCAACTTTCAAAACTTTATTTCACAACTTTTTCATTCTTTTTCTTTTTCTTTTTCTTTCTTTTGTTGTTTCTCTTTTTTTATATGGTGGCATTCCATCTTTTTAAAAACCATGGATCAAAGGGGGACTTCTTCACGCTTCTTGATTTACCTTCTCTTTTCACCACACCCCAAACTTAGGCTTTTGACCTAATTTGGCTATTCAAAAAAATCACACTTCATGAGGATTATGGGTAAATGGATAAAAAAGGGTCACAATTGCATCAAGTTTCTTCCAAGAAAAGGATAAGGCTCAAAGGGGTTCAAGCAAGGTTCACACATCTCACAAGGTTGGCCACAAAAGAGGTATGTTGTCAAATTGTTTCGCTCTTTAAATTTGTTACCTAAGATCATTTCAAGAGCTTGCATTACTTAGTCAACCAGACCAACGTAGAATATTTTAGGTGTCACCATGCAAGGTTCAATGTAAGCTCATCACACAAGGCATTGACACCAATATCAAACGAGACTCCACACTTTTGCTAGTGTGCAATGTTCATCACAAGAGACACAATCAATAATTAGCTAGTCACAACGAGATGCAAAAAGTTCACACATTGTTTATGAAACTTCATTTGGTCTCATCGTAGCTGTGCATTCATTTTTGTTCTATTAAGAACAGTATTCAAGTCATCAGTATTGATCATAACTCATACTCAAATTTGCACAAGAACAGTCAGATTCACACACAACAAGAAGTGGCAAAAATTTTGAGATGGGCCAAAAACCATTTTCATTCATAATAAGGAGCCATAAGCTTAAACAACGGCAAGATAAGATCAACACAAAATTCAAATACAAAAACCTAATATATACAAAACATAGTCAAAAGAGGTAGATATGGAAATACCTCACCCCACCACAAATAAAAAGATAGTTGTCCTCAAATGCAATAAATATGATCAGAAGTCAATAAAAACAACAAAGAGGGAGGTAAAGAAAAATATTGTCTACAAAGTCGCTCCATCTGTCGGGGCATCAATGCCCGGTGTAGCACTCTGATCCTGGGCATCAGTGCTCGGTGTAACAGCAACACTGGCTCGACTAGAGCCTTCCATGGATGTATTTGCTAATGAAATCTACACGGCTGACTGTACCATGGCCTCCTTAATCTCTGTAAGTCCCTCATAGGTAGGCTCCTCATGGACACCGAGTTACTCCTAATCAGTCTTAGCCTCAGACTCAGTAGTAGCCACCTCTTCAGCTCGAACCTCATCTCAGGTGGTAGTCGGAGGCACATCATCATCAGATGGCATATCCGGGTCGCCACAGTCCCAAAAATCATGGACATATCTATGGACTTCAGCTGGTCCACGTCTTTTCTCAACTCAACAAATACGACTTTTAACTCCATCACCTCATCAGTGCCCCCTGGCCTCGCTCACACACTGTTATCCTTGCCGCAACGGCATCAATAGACACATTAAAGGGTATCACAGCAACAGTAAGGGCCCTCTCAATCATCCCAGGGACTGTGGCCACAAATTTGGAGGCACGCCTATCAGGCAAATGGGCTAGCTCCCCCATCTATAGTATCGCAGCCTGGGTGTGTGGAGGTAGGGAAACAACATCACCAATAGCAGACCTAGGGGGAAAGAGAGCGGTAGAAGAGCTCGGAGTTAAAGAAGGAGTAGCACTAGAGATACCTGAAGGCCCAGGGGCCAGAGTAGGATATATTGCCTCTACAGGTAAAGTCTCAATGTTCATAGCCGGGGAAGAATTTACCGGGGCTGCCTTCTTCTTCTCAGCTTCATCTTTAAAATACTCAGCCTCTATATGCCGAATGTTAGTACAGGAGGTGGGAATCACTTCCACGTCTTTCTTTTCATCATGAGGCACTCAAGATCGTCTGCATAACTTGGTGATCAGCACCAAAAAATGGAGTGAAGTCTTATGCTGCCTATCTCTCATGGCCATCTCTTAACAATAATCATACCCAAGTTGAGACTTGTCCCATCAATAATGCAACCAAGAAAGGCTGCCTTCGTATGGCGGAGGATAGACTCATTTTGGGACAGCATGATAGTGCTGCTAATAAAGCCAAACGAGTACTTATTGCTACATTGAAGTCTTTCTTTTCTATGGGCACTCCAACCTCGATCCACCTAGGAGTAACATCAGATAACAGAGGAGCCAACCATTTTTTCATAGTCTCCAATGACTTTGTCTTGATCATGTATTGATAGTCATCTGAAATATTTTATGTACACTCCAGAACTGCATTAATATCATCACTATTACACTTCACTTTCTTGCCCCTGACGACCACATAGTCTACCGACTTAAATGTGGTAGACATCCTCTTCCCTTGTGGCACTAGGGTTCCATAGGCAGTGTAAAATTCCCGAACCCAATTAGGAATGTAAGGGCCACGGGGTCTAGTGAATATATGGAACTTGTGGGACTTTAATATGCTCCAGATCTCTGGATATCTATCTATCACTCCATCTGTAGACAACCTCTTCTACTTTATGATGGTCCTCAATCCCTCAGCCTTTAGTCTATTCATAGACTGGGGAGGAGGACCCTGTGCAGGTGGTGGTGGGACAAGAAATTGGTCTGTGATAGGAAAAGGAGTAGTGACCTGTGGTACCCGGATCCTAGACGTATCATGCATCATCTTGGATCATATTTCAGCTCTCCAGGCCAATAGCAACTGATTGTCCTCAGGATCAGAGATGACAACCTAAGGGTCCTGGTGCTCACCCTCACTCTTAAAAGTGGTGAGGTGAGTACACGCCATCACTATCGGAACTGACCGCTATTGACTTAGGAGCCGGTGCCTTTCCTTTTCCTTTGCCCTTCCCACCTAAGGTAGGAAGTTTTGTGGCTTTTGCTTTGGATGCAGGTGCATCCTCATTGATAGTGATTCCCTAAGCCCTCTTGCGGGGGGTATGTCTCAGCCTACTACTTTTGGTCTAGCCATATCTGCAAAACACATCGAAAATTACTTAGAAACCATTCAAGAAAAGTGCAGAATACAAGTTGTAGAAAGAGTCGCTAAACCGATTGGTGAGTCACCCAATAACTTTGGCTAGCCTGATCGGGCTCACCGAAAGGATTGCCCTAAAAATTTCCTAGAAAAAAGATAGGTCGGTCATATGCAGGGCCTTTCGATGAATCATCAACACCATTCGGTGAACTCAGAGTAGCCCATCAAAAGTTACAGTATGTTTTAGGGGTTAGGGGAGCAGAAAGGTCGATCAAGGAGACTTTCGACAAGGCGCCAAGTGAACTCGGTAAGCTCAAGCTTCTCACCGAATGTTATAGAGCCAAACTCAACAAACATGAAATTAAAGGCAATCAAGGGGGACTTTGGCAAACCACCAAGTGGTTTGGTGAGCTCGACCCAGCTCGCCAAACTACCCAACGTGCCTTTTTTTCAACCCCAACTCCCAAAATAAAATTCGCAGCCCCTGAAAATAAAATCAAACAACATACATTATCAATTAAGCCTAGACCCATACGACCCATTCCATCAGGGTACTTAGACTTCTCCCAGTTTAGCTAAAATTGGCCATTTGACAATTTTATCCCTTAATAATGACGTAAAATGCTGCATCATTGGGCAAAGTATGTCATTTAGCACAATTGGGGTTACTCAGACTTCATCCAACTAGAACCAACAATAATTTAACTCAACCCACAAGTTTATGATCAATTTAAAAACACAAAATTCAGGAAATCAACAACTTAGGCAATTTTAGCACAATTTCAAGAATACGAAAGGCAAACTAGAACATATTTACGAGTTCAAGGAGGCCAACACACATCAATAACATTTAAACAATTGCATTTGAATTTAACCGCTAATTAAGAGTTTGGGGTTCAGAAAAACCAACCTTTAATGCTGAAATATGATTTTGTAACTCTAGGCGGCAATGAATTCCAACTCTGAACACAAGATCAACGACCAAAAGGTGATAGAATGCAAAACAATTGAAAAACTAAAGTGTGGGTGTGATTGTATGAAGCTAAAAGTTAAGGAATATGGAAGAGTTTGAAAGTTTAAACCTTTGGCCTTTTAAAAGCCATCTCATTCATGCCCTTTTGGCGATGTTAGTCGTCATCGTCGATCCACTCGGTGACACTCCGAGTAGTTAATTATCTCACCGAGTTTTACAGGTAGTTGATTTGGGGGTCCAAACGGCTGATAAAGTCGGGATCGCTGACTCATTCAATGAGTCACCGACTTGTCCATTGGCTCACCGAGTTTTACAAACTCCATCCTTATATTTTCTTAAGTCCAATGGTGGTCTAAGTGGGGCTCGCCGACCTCTTCGAGGAGTCATTGATTGGACTCTTGGCTTGCCAACATGCAATTTTCAAACACATTCCACACTTCAACTTGCACAATCAATATACGTTATTTCAAAAACAAAAATAAAGCAATAAAAATTTGGGTTGCCTCCCAAGAATCGCCTTAGTTAATATTGTGGCACGATACAAGTATCCACTCAAACTTCATTCTTGGGGTTTGCCATAGTAACACTAGGCAACCCCTTTCTGTGTCATAGGTTGAGATGGAATGAAATACGGTCCATTTAGGTCTCTAGTAGCTTAATATATATGGAATTAGAAAAAATAATCTAATTTAGCATTGAGAACCCATCAAATTAACCCTCAGAGTGCTTGAAATCTAGGATGTGATCCCTAAAATTCATCATCTTTGAAGGAGGGTGGTCCACTTGGTTACCGTTGCTACCATAGACACTCATTTCCTTTGTTTTAAACAGCAACACACAAACCAAAACTAAAAGCAAGTAATTCAACTATGACTAAAAAGAACAAAATTCAACTTCACCAAAAGAATTTCAAATAACACCACTCCCCGGCAGCGATGCCATTTTCATAAGAATAACGTTATCAAAGACACTTCATCCAATTCTAAGTGTCAATGATCGTCAATTAGTATATAACCCAACTAAATGAGTTGGGGTCAAATCCCACAAGGAGTTGTACATGTTTCATATTGGATTGGGAATTATGAACATGGTCAAATCAGTCATAGGAATAAAAATTATCGAATAAAGACATTATTCAAATTAATGGGTGACGC
This sequence comes from Solanum commersonii, assembly GCA_029007595.1. Classification (NCBI taxonomy): domain Eukaryota; kingdom Viridiplantae; phylum Streptophyta; class Magnoliopsida; order Solanales; family Solanaceae; genus Solanum; species Solanum commersonii. The sequence continues at coordinate 702,083 of JAJTWQ010000131.1, forward strand.
GAATGTCAAATGGGGGATCTTGGTTTTGATTAACAGCTACAAACAGTCACAAATAATACTAATTAACAATAATTAGATGGATTTTTGGGATGTGATCGATTATAGGGAAATATAGACAAATGGGTAATTGCAACTATTAGTAAATAGCTAGATATTAGTGAGTAGGAAAGGTTATAATGGAGGTAAACTTTCTCTTGAACAATTTACCCTGAATCAAGATGAATTTATGGGATTGTGTTTAGGATTCACTCTCTCAAGCTGAACCCAGTTCAACCCAATACCCACTAACCATTAATCAATAATTTTATTTCTAAAACCTCTCTCTCTCGCAAGCTAAGAACACAATCATAGAACTGCATTTGCACCTACAATTCTTAAATTAAACTACAATTAATGATTAAACTCATTTCTAAATAACATTTAAACTAACAATTAACAATACCCATAAACTAAATTAACCCATAATCACATGATCACACCTCAAGAATTGGGATTTTATCTAGACATTATAAAAAGGTAAAAATAGTTACCAAATTGATTATCCATTAACTGGGTAAAAGTAAATTTGTCTCTACAATGCTCCAATTTGAAGAATCTCAGAGACCCACTTCGAATTTCTCAAAAGTTAATTTCTTCAATCCTTCAAAGCTAAGGAAAACTAGAGAAAACTGTCTCTAAAATTGTTCTAAAGGAGTAATATGATAAGTGATTAATTGATATTAAACTAAATGTTCAAAAATGCATTTACAGTCGCCAAAAATGTGCTGCAAAGAGGCACTCAGCGAAGTAAGTCGGGCTCGTTGAAGCACTCGGCGAGCCTCCCTTTGGTCTCTTCCATCATCCTTTTGCCTTGGTACTTAGCATCCTCAGGGTCAGTAGCTTTGGGAGATCTATCTTGGCTTTGTGGAATCACTCGGCGATGTGCCGACTGCTCCTTTTCATCACCAACTTGTTTCTTTCCTTCAGGGCTTGGCACACTGGAACTTTAGGCGGTCTAATGAGCCACTTCGCGACACGCCGAGTGCTCTTGGCAATCCTTAGGGTCGCCCTTTTTCATTTCTTAACCTTGTTTTGTTCCTTTTTGCTTATTAGTGTCCTTTCTTTGTTCCTCAATCCATATACCTTAAAATCAAGCATTTAACATAAGTTATTGGCACAAATTAAGCATTTGAGGACACTAAATATATGTAAACAAAGCCCTAAATGAGTATAAATCTCAAACTCATCACCCAGCCAGCTGCGGGAGCGCAAACCCCACTATAATCATCCTCACAGGCTACATGTACTTTCATGTCTTTACTCACTTTATTCTTGGAGAGATTAGTCGCAAAGAAAAGGTAGACTTATTCCATCTTAGACCAGGTAGTTGTAAAATTACCACAAGTAGTGCAGAGTCAGATGATGGTCGCAGAGAAACGTCTACGAGATGAACTCCGGCAAGAGTTGTCTATGCTAAAGAACCAGATGAACGGTTTAGAAGCTTATGTCAATAGCCGGCTATAGGCTATGGGCCCTATAGATGGTGCCGCTTTGAGATAACAAATGGCCAAAATAAAAGTGGATACTGCAGAACTTTTGAAGAAGCCAGTGATTATGCATCCACTAGCTGTACTAGATTCTTTGATGAATCTCTTTAGCATGCCCCCGACCACTCAGTTAGTTGATGGCATTTGGGGATATTTGGCAAGATCGATGATTAATAAGAGAAAAGGGAAGGATATAGGCTTTAATTTGGAGAACAATGAAGACTTTTGAAGAAAGAACAAAGGATGCAAAAGAAATTAAGAAAAGAATCCAGGAGAACGACAATGGAGAAAAAATCTTTGGAGCAGTAACAATGTGATGTTCATCTGGAGTCTTAGGTAGTGAGCTTCATGCTCCTGTGGATGGCAGTCGTCTTGACCCAGTCTTTTCACCTGAGAGCACACCTATTTATAAGGGTGTGAACATCACTCTGACTCCTTACGCCTAGAGCATCGTAAGTATAACCCCTCCTCACATCCCTTGTATTTTGTACTTTGAGGGAAAAGTTTCTTTTGTTGGGGAGGGGGTGGTTGAGCAACCTTCCCTTAGTTTTTAGTGTATGGAGGTTTGCTCTTGTGTTGGAAATTCTTTGTGTAATTTAAAAGTTATGTTTTTTGTTTGTTCTGATGTGTGGATAATCGCTAGCAACAAGTGAATCTTATTTTTTTTTGGAATATTAAGAAAGTTGTCCTTAATATGATATTTGACTATTAGGCTCTTTGTGCAACATCCCATGTACATGTGTGTTTATCATTGCTAGCTAGGACATAAATTGGTTGACTAAAGCATTGAAAGTGTAAGCATGTGCTATGTGAGTGTGAGGTTTGTTTAAAGTCTAACGTTGTAGGTAGAAGCTAGAGCTTGCCCAAGTAGTCTTGCTACAATAACTAAATAACTGGAGAGGAAGTGATCATAGGCCATTTTTGTATTATGTCCGGTTAAACCAAAAACAACTACCAAATTAAATCATGAACCCTTGAAACCCATTTGGGCCTTGAAGCTTATCACCCTATTAATATCGTATCCTTGGTTCTTCGAAGGCACTATTCCACAACTCAGGCCAAAATCCTAAGTTGAGGGTGATCATGAGGTGAATGAAAAATGTGAAAATAGCTTAGAATCGTATACTTGGTTATTCTGAAGGCACGAAATCACAATACATGTTTAAATAGGTTTAGTGTGTATGGTCCAAGAAAATTATAGTTATATAAATAAAGAAAGAAAAGAATAAAAAGAAGAAAATAAATTATGAGTGTCGAGATGTGCTAAAGAAAAATAAGTTGGAACCACTTGAATAAGAGTTGTGCACTAATAAGAACTTTGGAGAATCATGGTAATCTAGAAACTCTTAGACCAAATGTTCCACTCCTTAGCTCAAGCCAACATTACAAGCCAATAAAAGTCCTATAGTGATCCTGTTCTAGTTATTTGATAGTTGAAGCGTACAAAATAAGGGCAAGCCTTTGGTCCGTATACTTGCAGTGTTAGAAGTTCTTTGGGAGAGTGAAAGTATTTTTCAGTCACAATTATCACGTGTGAGGGACTTCTTTATTGTGAGGGAACTATGTTTGCATTTGATAGTTGGTTGTGTTAGCTAATGGTTGGTACTCGCATAAGCATGGCCGACTGTGCGTAATGGGATGTTATCCATTTATCCTTGCTTATGAGATAGATGATTTTGGATAAGATTGTTGTTGAGATAGCTGCTGCATATTTGTGATTTATCTTTTTTTAGTGTCGAGTGTTGTCTTTTTCATCGTTTTAGGACAAGCAATTGTTCTTAGTTGAGGGTGTTGATGTGCCTTGAAATCTTTGCACATTTGATGATCAAAACTAAGGATTATTGTGAGAACTTGAGTGTGTTTATATGGATATGATGTGTTCTTTTGATGATTGAATAGGTAAAACACTTGCATGCAAAAGATAGAAAAAAAGAATGAAACTGAGCTAAAGTAAACACCAAGGAGCTCTAGACGGGCCATGGTCATGAAGAAGAGCCATTTAAGGGCTTGTGGAGATGAGGCAATGAAGGCTTAAAACTGTCAAAGTGAAGTGTGAAGATCATGGAGCCCAGACAGGTCGTGGTCCACTTGACGGGTCATCAAAGGGCTCGTGAGAAAAACAATAGTGTTAAGCTTTGGAGGGCTAAGTTCTGATTGAAGGCCATGGAACCCTAGATGAGTCGTGGTTGGGTTGTCTAGGCGTGTAGATTCTTGTGGCTGAGAGGCAAGAATTCAAGTAGCCATCCAAGTTAAGGCTCAACTCTACGGAGCACTAGATGGGCCTGGTGCCTAAGATGGACCGTCTAGATGCTCGTGAGGACTACCAATGAAGGAAGCCCACACCGTCTAAGTGTTGGACCAAAGGAGGCTAGACGAGCCATTGGCCTGTCTGTGAAGCGTGGCGACAGTACAATCCTACTTCGAGTAGGACTTATTTTTCCAGTAATATTTTAATTATTTAGGATTTATATTTGAGCAATACTTTTTATCATTTGAACTTGGTGACATAGAGAACAAGGAGAAATGATAGTTTCTATATTCAAACACTTTTTTTTTGTCGATTACTTTGGATCAAACTTTGTGATTGGGATTTAGTGTTGATAATCAAGAATCTTTTAGTTTGCAATTATTGTAAGTTCTTTTACCATACTTTAAAATGATATCATCTGTTTGTTTTCTTGAAATAATGAGAGGATAAATAACATAACTAGGGTTGTGGGAACCATGACTAAAACATAGTTACGAATTCAAAATACGAGTAATGTTTCGTTGTTATCTGCAAGTGTTGATCTTATTTTCATCATGAGTTCTTTCTATTGAGTGAACACATTAGAACCTGCCTCTATTTACAACTTGTTTGAGAGAAAAGTTATAATTAGGAAAAAGTAAGAATCATATTCCATTAACTTGTTAGGAAGATTTGAGTTTGGGAGAAGAGAAGCAAGGGTAAACAATCAAAACACTCTAAAATTGAGAGGAAAAGAGTGAAATTCATCTAATAGGACTGAGAAGCGGTAGATGCACCTTCTAGGAGCGTGTAATGTTAATAACAATCATTGCTTGTATACAAATTTGATAATGAACTAAAGGTCATGGGGAACACAATCATAGTCTCATTAATCAACTAATAAAATCTTGGAACTATTGTTGCTATTGATAACTTTGACACTCAATTCAATATTGGTTACTTAAACAAATAAACAACCCAAATTTATTTATTTTTTCATGTTACTTTCTTTTGGAAATATCAACCACAACTGAGTAAGAGCGTCAGTAAAACTATTTCTATAGTAAATTCACTGTGGGATCAAAATCAACTCTAGTTGAGTTCTAAAATTACTTCGACCGCTTATAATTCTTAATTGATGTGTAAGTTTGGACATATCAAGACACCCCCAACTAAAAATGAAACTGTGCCCTCATAGTTTAAATATTAACAGAGAATAGGAGAGACTCCATGAACTATATCACTTTATAATCGAGCTAGTAGGAAATATGAGATACTCCTCATCCAAAGCACTAATATGACATAATATCGTAAGATTTCCCATCATATTGCTCAGGAAATTTCTCTTTGATTGCTCATTCTCTCGGAATGTCCTCCACCTACAAATGCTCAAGCTTGTCCGATATCGCCTTCTCTGTAAAAGCTACATAAGCAATTGTAGGTGGAGGAACACCCTCTCAGGTTGGGGCTCCAGATGAGCCAAAAGGAATATTCACCATCCAGCCTCTGACCTCATGGATCTAGGAGGAGAGGTGCCTCATGGTAGCTAGTCCATACTGAAGAGGCCTTGCAGATGTGAAAGCACCAGATGCGAACAATGTCTCAGTGAACTAGCAAAACTCAGGAGCATCCATATCAATCTTCCTCTTTTTGCTCCCATCTCCCTATCTTCCCTTCTTCTTCAAAGGGTGCATCTCTTTTCTTAGTTTCTTCTCCTCATCTGTAGTGCATTTTACCACCCCCACCATCATAGCACAACCTAGTAATACGAGATGTGAAAATGATACACTTGGCTCTCCCCTGAGCCAACTCAACAATCTAGTCCATAATCAATCTCCCAATATTAATCCTGATGCCATCCATAATACTAGCAATACACACAATTCTAGCTAGAGTCACCTTAGTGTCATGGGTGGAAGGAATGATCTGAGCACAAAAAATGGATAGCCAAGACCTGATCTAAGTAGTTAAATCATGGGAATCTACCCCTTGGTTCAATGTAAACCACTCTGGAGGCTCACGACCATTAAGTTTGTCGACATGCCACTTGTTTCCTAACTCTTTGTACCGGTTTGTGAGTCCCTCATCATTAGCATCTTGGAGTCCATACAATGCATTTATGATAGCCAGACCAAAGTGGACTTGAACACCCCAGATTGTGATAACCACTTCTCCACCAAAGTCCATCTCAAGGGAATCGGCATAAAACTCTGCCCCTAGAATATGATAGGCCTTGATATGCTCATTGCTGAAGCAGATCCATCCACTAGTAATCAGCCAGCCATAGAAGTTCAGCATCCCATCCTCGATCTTTTTAAAGAAAATTCCTTTTTCTTTAACTACCACGCGGCCCAAAAACTCATCATATTTACAAGCACATATTGCTAATATGAACCTGCTCTCATCATAGTACTCTTCCTCCTCAACTTTTGGAGTCATTTCTTGATCATTCAAACTGGTTTCGAAAGCCTCTTTACACAAAAAATACTACAATCGAAGCCAACATGTTAAAATTTCTTGGGGACACTTAAAAATATATATTATGAAGTATTTAAGCCAAAGAAATTATCAAAAGAAATATTGAGCTAAGTTATGATAGGGGTGGGAAATGGGTGGATTGGATAGGATTTGGATGGATTGAATATGTATTAAATTAAAAGGGATTGGATCACAATCCCCCCATATAAAATATGGGTAAATATGGATTTAGTCGAACATGGTTTGGGTAAAATGGTTGTAAGCAACTTTAATCTTCTAAAGCCAAAAACTATGAAATCAAAGCTAAATTGTTAATACCTCAACCCATATCATCCCACACTACCCCTACCGCCCACAACCACCTCCCCCCCCCCCCAATTTTTTTTTAAAAAAAGTTTTAAAATAAATTGATTTTTTTGCCAACCCCTACCCCCGCTACCCCCACCTCTCCCCACCCTAAAGAACAATTTAACAAAAAATTTAAAAAAAAAAATTTGCCAACCCTACACCCCACCCCAACCCAAGACACCTCCCACCCACACCCAAAAAAGTTTTATATCAATCTCCACAAGAATTTTTTTTTTTGCCCAAATCCTAACATTCACCCCCAATTTTTTACCTTATATTTTCAAAAAACAAATATGGCCATTAGGTACTTTTATGATAAGTGAGTGATATATGGGTATATATGGATTCACAGGCTTTCCATTCATCCATATATCTATGAGCTTAAGTAGGTTGAAGTCTATATTTACCCATTTATGAGTGATCCATTTAATTTAATATGGAAACAATGGATCCATTTCACTTATATGGGCTGAAAATGCAACCCTTAAGCTGTGCGAAACTACTATTTTGGGCCTGCCATTACTATCTTCTCTGCGTTCACAGAGGAAGTCCTTATTCACAAAGAATTGATAACTCTCAACTATGCTTCATCCAATTCTAAGTATAGGCAGTCGCTAACAAGTATAAACCCAACTAAGAGTTGGGTTCGATCCCACAGAGAGTGATACAATTAGGAATTCAATTAAGAAGTAAATATGTGTACTAATCGTTTGTAGAGGCGACACATTCGCAACATTAAAATATATTACGAAGTTTCAAAGATTAATATCAAATAGGGGAATTTGGGCAACCAATTTACGACAACTAACACATGTACAAACAAGTAGTGATTGGACCTTAGGAGTGTTATAAGTTGAATGCTAATTTCGCATAATGGGTGGTTACTAGTTACTCAAAGGTGTTGAATCTCAGTGGGTAGGCTAGGTTTTGAGTGCAATAGCCATTTCTCAATAAACTGTTGTGTTTCAAGTGAGTTCTTTTGAACCTCAACAAGCAAAACAGAACCAAACAACCCAATTCCTTAATAAATCCACTCTTTCAAGTTGGATTAGTAAAGACACAATCAAACCCACTTTCTCAAGCTAGGTTCTTAAAGACACAATCAATACCATTATTTTCATGACCCAAGGTAGCCCCTAGACGTAACATGGCATATAAGATCTTGAGTGGCCCTATACAAGTCACTCAACATTCATAACATAAGAAATAGACAAAGAGATTTAAAACACAATTTCAATGTATCAAAGTTTATAAGCAAAGCAGAAATTGTAACATCGTCTTATTGGCCATCTAGTACATAAGAATGAATTTTGGCCTAGCCCATACATCATGTTCAAAACTAAAAATAAGGATGAATTAAATACAATGAAGATCCAGTCCTCGAAGCATGAGAACTCACCAAATCTGTAATCTTTTCAACGAACTCTAGCTATGAAACTGGGAACCATGATTGTCGGACCCTACATTTGGGGAAATGTAGGAAAAAGTTTGCGTTAGTACAAAATATGTACCAAGTATGATAGCCATGCATAAAATATTTGAAAACATACTTAAAAGAGTTACCTTCATGAAATACAATGACCAAGCTAAAACATGAGATAAGAGGATTAGAAAACATGAGTCATAAAACATGATCAGTTAACATAGTCATCATCTTAAAAATGCATGAGATACTTCCTTGAAGTAACCTTAGTTCACTATATCTTTCTTGTGGGAAGTAGCCTTAAATGACATATAAGACCATGAGAGTTATCATCATGGAATTCGGTGTCTCCCACACGTAAAAGAGTTGTACTTCTATCCATGGTAAGGACCATGAACTTCTAGCTTATGTTGATCCACTAGTTAATATCTATATAGAAATTCCTATGTTGGCACATCTTTAATGGGACATGGGTAATCCCCACTTGTCCACTCGATTCTAAGCTTAATGTAACACTCTGTAAAACTAAAGAACTAAACTAGAGCCTAATATGTAAACTAGTAGACTAAATGGGGTTTAAAGAAAATATTAGAGTCGTAAAATAAACTCCCTTATTTAGTACAAGTGTTTTAGGACCTAAACGTTAAGGCATGACCGCCCCCCCAAGGACCAACCAAGGGTCCTTGAGGAGGACCTTGAAGGCGGTCAAAAAGCTGTCAACAGGCAGCCATCCATGAAATGGGCACCCACGAGCCATGGGTTGACCCACGCCCCGTGGCTAGGGTCTCGTGAGTGGGGGGATTAAGTTGGCAGACATGAGGGGCTGAAAACCCAAACCACGAGTGACCAATATGGTCCGTGGGTCCATCCACGCCCTATGGGGGGGGGTCATGGATGGGGGCCTACCAAGCTGCCCCAATCTGTGCCAAGGGTGTCTAGTTTTAAATAATTTATATTTTAATTAATTAATGGTGGGGATGGTTCCTATTAGTTATTTAGACATATATAAGTACTTTTTAACTATTAACCAAATCTTTTACACCTAATAACTCACAAGACTAAAACTAAAAACGAACTCCCCTCTCCAATATTTCTTGCTCTAAGACTCCATTGAAGAACAAGAACAAGGTCAAGCTTAGGATTCAAGGAGCATCCTTTTATATTCAATTTTGTGAGGAAATCTACATACGGTATGGTGGCTTTTCATCTATGGGTAGCCTTCACCCATAGAACCCCTTCAAAAATTGATTTCAAAGCTTCCAAGTTCCCCAAAACCTAGGGTTTCAATCTAAGTCATGGGTTCTCTTCAAAACATTTTAAATTGTTGATCTATGGTTGATTATGGTGGATTATAGTTGAATTGATGACTGATTGTTGATTTATGATAAAATTCCCCCAAGAACCCATGAATCCCCCATATTACTAAATTATGAATTCATGATATGGGTTGATTGATTATAGAAGCCTATCAATTGATTATATTCATGTTGATTGAGTATTGAATAATTATATTAACCTATCTAATGTAGAAATTCTAGATGTTTGGGTTGAGTTTGATTCATGGCCTTGAAGGGCAAATTATGTGGTTTTGTACATATTGATGAGAATTGTGTATGAGCTTATGATTCACATAGATAGTGAAGATCCTATGACTATTGTGTAAGTGTGGTATTATTGTAAGATCATTCTCCCCATACCCTTACACATGACTATGCATGAAATGTGTATGAATATGATAATTTTTTAGTGTTGATTAAAAGGATATTCTCATGAACACTATGAATATGATGTGAAATATTTAATACTGTATTGATGATTCTAAGGTTGAAAGGACATTCTCACCTAATGGATCTATGAGCTATTATGATGCTACATTGGTTTGAGTGCCTAGTGCATTCTTTCATGAACATGAATTTAAGTAAAGACTTAATATGAATTTTAAAGGGAATTATGCTTAGCACAAAGTGGATATGAATATGAGATGGAAGCTTTTACTTTAGAAAGTCCGGCTTCCCAAAGTAAGTTATCTGATGAGATGAAAACCTTTTACGTTAGAAAGTCTAGGTTTCTAGTAGAAATCTCCTTATGCCATAACTATGTGCCCACATAGGTATTTAGCTAGTTGATCCACCTAAAAGCTAATATGTGAGTTCTACCTTAGGCAAGTAGGACACCTTTTTTGGGTGTGGGGGTAAGACACCGGATTCCATTTAGCTCACATGGTCTATGTAGATTAAGGCTATATTTCCCTATATGATAAGAATATGAAATATGACAAGAACATGAACTATAGCTACGACTTCTTAAGAGGTACTACTTAGTATGAGTGGGGGTATGGGACTCCATTTTTACATTACACAAGTAGGTTTTAAGAGTGGTTGTGGTGAGGTTCTCTTATGCTATGGAGACTTATGAATTATGACTGTATTATAGGTATTGTTGTTAAGAATGACTCTACTTGCTACAAGTTATGAACATGAATGTTTCCTTGTCTATGAATGTTGGCAAATGATGAGGTCAAGGTGTGATATGTATGATGTTTGTGACCTAAAAGTGGTACTTAGTATTAGGTAGGATTATGGGATCTTACCTATGTATTGTACAAGTATAGCTTTGGGTTACTTATGATATCGTGTGACTTATGTTCCTTCACAAATGTGCACAATTGCTTTTAAACTTGATAAATGCATGATTTTAGCTAAATGTCCCTTTTTGAGCGTGTTTTAAGGATTTTTATGCATGGCTTCCTTACTAAATACATGTTTGTGCTAACCCATATTTTCTACATTTTTCTGTAAGTGTAGGTTCCGGTTGCTGAGGTTGCTTCTGTTTAGTTGAAGGCTTGGATTGATTCTCTCCTTGCCTTGGTGGGTCCTCATGGTTCGAGAAAAAGAGCTATTCTTTCTCATTTCCTTTCATATTTTCTATTTTGAGTCTTTATTGTAAAGGGGCTATGACCATATTGATTCTCGATTATATTAGATGGTTTATGGAGACAATGTCGAGACTTTTATTTCAATTTTATGAAAAGACTTTGATTGTAAAAAGTTTTAATTCTAAATCATTTCTATTACTTATGTTTTTTATTATGCTCAAGGCTTGTATGAGACCCCTTCGGGGTCGAGTACGCTGTGTTACATCTAGGGGGTACCCCTAGGTAGTGACAAACTTAGTATCAGAGCACACAGTTTAGAATGATTCTAGGATGATGTCTCATGAACAACGTCTAGTAGAGTCTTATTCATGAGTGTGAAATGCGCCACACTTATGAATGAGAGGCTATAAGATGCTTAGTAAATCTCACTTCTTTCATTACTCTTTAGTTGTGCCTTAGAGTTTTAACTCTATGAAGTCCTTTTCCTAACCTTTATCTTGTGTCTATAGGATATGAATACAAGAAGGGCGACCGCAAGAAGGATGGAAGAGGAGAATGTGAATGACGGAGTTCCTTCCCAAGGTCCTCAAGTTCCTTAAGCTTCTATTGATGCGGGGGCTATGACAAATGTTGAAATAAGGTCGGGTCTCTAAGTATTGACCCAAGCTGTGACGGCTCAAATCAATAGGGATGCTAGGACTCATATGAACCCAATACAAGTACATCCACTTCTAGGATAAGGGATTTTACAAGAAGGAATCCTCATATGTTCTTTGGTTCCAAAGTGGACGAAGTCCCACAAGGGTTTATTGATGATATCTTCAAGGTGCTTGATGCTATGAGAGTGTCTCCACAAGAAAAGATGAAACTAGCCGCCTACCAATTGAAGGATGTGGCTAAAGTATGGTATCAACAATGGAAAGATTAGAGACCCTAGGAGCGGGTCTGGTAGATTGGGAATTGTTCAAGTCGGTCTTCCTTTATAGGTTCTTTTCCCTAGAGTTAAGGGAACGAAAGATACAAGAGTTCATAAATCTTAGACAAGGGGGTTTGAGTGTGAAAGAATATGCCCTTAAGTTGACCCAATTGTCTAAGTATGCTCCAACCATAGTGGCGAACTCTAGGGCCAAGATGAAGAAATTTGTTATAGGAATATCCAACTTGGTAGTCAATGAATGTCGTTCGTCAATGCTCATCCCAAGTATGAATATTTCACGTCTTATAGTTCATGCTGCACAAATTGAGGAACAAAAACTCAAGCAAGTAAATAGGGAAGTGAAAAGAGCAAGGACCGATGATGAGAATTCTTCCAAGGGTAAATTTGAGGGTCAAGGTAGACCAAAGTTCAAGAAGAGGTTCTCCAACTAAGGATCCTCTAGTGCTCCAAGGGTCAACAAGGATAGGGTGTCTAACCCTAAGCCACAAGGAGGTAATAGTGGTGGTTCTTATGTTGATAGGACTAATTGTGCAAAATGTGGTAAACACCATGATGGTAAGTGCCTAGTTGGCACGGATGGTTGCTATAAGTGTGGGAAGAGCGGTCATTTGATGAGAGATTGTCCCATGCTTAAAGTTCAAGGAAGAGAGGGCAAGCAAGTCCCTCCTAGCGGTTCAAATTTTGATGCTCCCAAGAAGAATCGCTTTTATGCTCTTCAATCCTGAGATAACCAAGAGAGTTCTCTGGATGTGGTAATAGGTATGTTACAAGTCTTTTCTATTGATGTATATGAATTGTTAGAACCCAATGCCACTTTGTCTTTCGTTACACCTTTTGTGGCTATGAAATTTGAAGTACTCCCCGAAGAGTTAGTGGAACCTTTTTCAGTTTCTAAGCCAATTGGTGACTCGATACTGGAAAAAAGAGTCTATAGGAATTGTCCTATTTCTTTGTCCCATAAAGCTACCTTGGTGGATTTAGTAGAGTTAGACATGTTAGATTTTGATGTAATTTTGGGGATGGATTGGTTGCATGCATGCTATGATTCTATTGATTGTAGGACTCGGGTGGTTAAGTTCCAATTCCCAAATGAGTCTACTTTAGAGTGGAAAGGAGGAAATTCAATTCCTAGAGGTCAATTTGTTTCTTGTCTCAAAGATAGGAAAATGATCTCCAAAGGGTGCATCTACCATATTGTAAGGGTGATGGATGTGGAGTCTAAAACCCCTTCCTTAGAGTTGGTCCCCGTGGTAAGTGAATTTCCAGAAGTCTTCCCCGATGACTTGCCCAACATTCCTCCTAAATGGGAAATAGACTTTGGCATTGATCTCTTGCCAGTTACACAACCTATCTCTATTCCTCCTTATAAAATGGCTCCAGTCGAGTTAAAAGTATAAAAAGGAGCAATTGAAGGATTTTCTAGACAAAGGGTTTATTCAACCTAGTATCTCTCCATAGGGTGCTCTGGTATTATTCGTTAGAAAGAAGAATGGGTACCTTAGAATGTGTATTGGCTACTGCCAATTGAACAAGGTGACCATAAAGAATAAGTATCCCCTTCCTAGAATTGATGACTTGTTTTACGAACTTCAAGGGGCAACCTACTTTTCCAAGACTAACCTACGTTCGGGCTATCACTAACTAAGGGTGAGAGTGGTTGACATTCCTAAGAGGGCCTTCCGAACAAGATATGGTCACTATGAGTTCCTAGTAATATCCTTTGGTCTAACAAATGCCCGACAACATTCATGGATCTAATGAATAGGATGTTTAGACACTACCTTGATATATTCGTGATAGTTTTTATTGATGCTATTTTGATTTATTCAAGGAGTGAAAATGAACACATGGACAGGATTGTATTGCAAGTCCTTAAAGACCACCAATTATATGTGAAGTTTAGACAATCTACGTTATGGCTAAGGTCCGTAGCTTTCAATGGCCATATTATGTCGAGTAAGGGTATTGAGGTAGATTCTAAGAAGACGGATGCGGTCAAGGGTTGGCCTAGACCTTTAACTCCTACCGATATTAGAAGCTTTTTTGGTTTGGCTGGTTACTATATGAGGCTTGTTGAGGGATTTTCCTCCATTGCTTCTCTATTGACGGCCATGACTTAAAAGAAAGCTAAGTTTGTGTGTTGGAAGGCTTGTGAGAAAATCTTCCATGAGTTGAAGGATAGACTTACTTCCACTCCGGTGTTGACCTTACCAGAGAGTACCGATGGGTTTGTAGTGTATTGTGACGCTTCTCGAGTTGGTTTGGGATGTGTCCTTATGAAACATGGTAAAGTGATTGCCTATGCTTCAAGGAAACTCAAGATCCATGAAAAGAATTATCCGACCCATGATCTAGAATTAGCGACGGTAGTGTTTGCGTTGAAAATATGGATGCATTACTTATATGGGGTTCATATAGATGTTTTCACCAATCACAAGAGTCTTCAATATGTGTTTACCCTAAAAGACTTGAATCTCTATCAAAGAAAGTGGTTAGAACTTTTAAAAGATTATGACATGAGTGTCCTTTACCACCCTAGCAAGGCTAATGTGGTTACAAATGCCCTAAGTTGATTATCCATGGGTAACATAGCCCGTGTAGAGGATGAGAAAAAGGAGTTAGTTCGTGACGTACATAGGTTGGCCGAGTTAGGTGTCCAACTAGTGGATTCTACCAAGGGTGGAGTCATGGTCCATAATGGTTCCAAATCATCCTTTGTAATGGACGTGAAGTCCAAACAAGACCTTGATCCCATGTTAATGGAGTTGAAAGAATCAGTACTCAACAAGTTCGTTGAGGCCTTCTCCCAAGGGGGAGAAGGGGTGCTTAGGTACCAAGGTCGTTTATGTGTTCCAGATGTTGATGGCTTGAGAGAGTAAATTCTAGAAAAAGCTCATGGTTCGTTGTATTCAATTCATCTGGGATCCACCAAGATGTACCATGATCTACATGAAGTCTATTAGTGGAATGGTATGAAGAAGGATGTAGCCGGTTTTGAAGCCAAGTGTTCGAATTGTCAACAAGATAAGGCCAAGCATCAAAGGCCGGGAGGATTGTGCCAAAATATAGATATTCCCACTTAGAAGTGGGAGGATGTTAACATGGATTTTACTGTGGGTTTGCCTCATTCTCGAAGGTAACATGATTCTATTTGGGTCATTGTGGATAGAATGAAAAAATCTGCCCACTTTATTCCCATCAAGATTTCATTTTTGGTGGAAGACTATGCCAAATTGTACATCAAGGAGATAGTGAAGTTGCATGGGGTCCTTTGTCTATTATTTTGGATCGAGGTGCTCAATTTACTTCACATTTATGGAAGGCATTCCAAAAAGGGCTTGGTACTAAGGTCAAGCTTAGTACGAACTTTCACCCTCAAACGAATGGTCAAGCGGAGCGCACCATCCAAACTGTAGAGTATATCTTAAGGGCGTGTGTCATAGAATATGCCTACAACAATAGTTACCACTCAAGTATAGCCATGGCTCCGTTTGAAGCACTATGTGGTAGGATGTGTATATCTCCAGTTGGTTGGTTTGAAGTAGGTGAAATTGCTCCAATTGGTCTCGAACTAGTTTATGAGGCCATTGAGAATGTCCACCTCATTAGAGAGAGGTTGAAGACAACCCAAAGTCGGCAAAAGTCTTATGCCGATGTTAGAAAGAGGGATCTAGAATTTGAAATTGGTAATTGGGTCTACTTGAAAATCTCACCCATGAAGGGTGTGATGAGGTTTGGCAAAAAGGGGAAACTTAGTCCCCAGTTTGTGGGCCCCTATCAAATTTTGAAGAGTATTGGGAAAGGTGCATATGAATTAGACTTGCTAAATGAGTTTGCCTCGGTTCACCCGGTATTTCATGTTTCTATGCTCAAAAAGTGTATTGGGGATCCGGTATCTATTATTCCTCTAAAAGGGTTAGGTGTTGATGAAAGCCTTTCCTATGAGGAGGTTCCGATAGAGATCCTTGACCGGCAAGTCAAGAGATTGAGAAATAAGAAAGTAGCTTTCGTTAAGGTGTTATGGAGGAATCATCTAGTTTAGGGTGCTGCATGGGAGGCCGAGGCCAATATAAAGTCCCGCTATCCTCATTTTTTTCCTTCTACTCCTATTCAAGCTTGAGGTAAGTAGTTCCCGTTGAGTTCCTAGTTTTGGGAGTCATGTGTGCTATATGTGTGTTCCATGATTTCCTTATGATTATGCATGTTCTTGTGAGAATTCATGTTTAGTATAAACTGAGTTTTCATGATTCATATGTTCCTCATGTTGTTGTGCATTCTACTATGATGTTGCATATTTGAATTCATGAGGTGATTTGATAAACATGCTTTGTTATGCTTGTGGTGATTTAGTATATTAGCTCCATGATGTTGTGTTTAGCTGTTTTTATTGGAGAAGGTAGTTCCTCCTATGAACATGAGAAATGTTGCATTTCATGCATATTGGGTTGGTAGATGTAGTTCCTACTTCCTTGTATTGTATTGACCATGTCTTGAGATGGAGTTAAGTTTCCTCCTTTTGAATAGTGCATGAAGTGAATAGGGCATTTGTAAGTTTTGCATATATTGGATGTTTCATGCATGATGGGCTGCTAGTCTTTAGTTTCTAAAATTAGTTTGGTGTCAAGATCATCATTCAAGGACAAATGGTCCCAAGGGGGAGATAATGTAACACTCCAGAAAATTAATGAACTAAAATAGAGACTAGTATGTAAACTAGTAGCCTAAATAGGGTTTAACGAAAAGATTAGAATCGTAAAATAACTTCCCTTAATTAATACAAGTGTTTTAAGACCTAAACGTCAAGGCATGACCCCCCCAAGGATCAACCAAGGGTCCTTGAGGAGGACCTTGAAGGCAGCAAAAAAGTTGTTAAGAGGCAGCCAGCCACCCATGAAATGGGCACCCACAAGCTGTGGGTGGACCTACGACCTGTAGGTGGGGTCATGGGTCAAGGTTGGACCTCCCCTTGACTTGCCAAACTCTCTGTCAGAGCTACGACTTAGCAACCCGATCCGTAGACCCACTCACGCCCCGTGGTTAGGGTTTCGTAAGTGGGGGGTTTGAGTTGGCCAAAATAAGGGGCTGCAGACCCAAACCACAAGTAACCAATACGGTCTGTGGGTCCATTTATGCCTCGTGGGTGGGGGTCGTGGATGGGGGCCTGCCAAGCTACCCCAATCTCGGCCAAGGGTGCCTAGTATTAAGCGATTTCTATTTTAATTAATTAAGGGTGGGGACAGTTCCTATTAGTTATTTAGAAATATATAAGTAATTTTTAACTATTAACCAACTCTTTTACACCTCATAACTCACAAGAGTTAAACGAAAAACCAACTGCCCTCGATAATATTTCTCTCTGTAAGACTCCATTGAAGAACAAGAACAAGGTCAAGCTTAGGGTTCAAGGAGCAGCCTTTTCTCTTCAATTTCTTGAGGAATCTACATAAGGTATGGTGGCTTTTCATATATGGGTAGCCTTCGGCCATAGACCCCCTACGAAACTTGATTTCAAAGCTTGCAAGTTCCCCAAAACCTAGGGTTTCAATCTCAGTCATGGATTCTCTTCAAAACATTTTCAATTGTTGATTTACGGTTGATCATAGTTGATGGTGGATTATACTTGAATTGGTGATTGAATGTTGATTTATGATAAAATCCCCCCAAGAACCCATAACTCTCCCATATTACTAAATTCTGAATTCATGATGTGGGTTGATTAATGATAGAAGCATGTCAATTGATTATGTTTATGTTGATTGAGTATTGAATCAATATATTCCTCTATCTAATGTAGAAATTCTAGATGTTTGGGTTGAGTTTGATTCATGGCCTTGAAGGGCAAATTATGTGGTTTTGTACATGTTGATGAGAATTGTGTATGAGCTTATGATTCACATAGATAGTGAAGATCCTATGACTACTGTGTAAGTGTGGTATTGTTACAAGATCATTCTCCCCATACCCTTACACGTGACTATGCATGAAATGTGTATGAATATGATAATGTTGCGGTGTTGATTGAAAGGTAATTCTCATGAACATTATGAATATGATGTAAAATGTTTACTTACATATTGATGATTCTAAGGTTGAAAGGACATTCTCACCTAATGGATCTATGAGCTATTATGATGCTATGTTGGTTTGAGTGCCTAGTGCATTTTTTAATGAACATGAATTTAAGTAAAGACTTAATATGAATTTTAAAGGGAATTATGCTTACCACCGAGTGGATATGAATATGAGATGGAAGATTTTACGCTAGAAAGTCCGGCTTCCCAAAGTAAGTTTTCTCATGAGATGGAAACCTTTTACGTTAGAGAATTCGGGTTTCTAGTAGCAATCTCCTTGTCCCATAACTATGCGCTCACATAGGTCTTTAGCTAGTGGATCTACCTAAAAGATAATATGTGAGTTCTACCTTAGTTAAGTAGGACACCTCTTTTCGGTGTGTGGGTAAGACATCGGATTCCATATAGCTCACATGGTCTATGTCAGTTAAGGAAATATTTTCCTATATGATAAGAATATGAATTATGACAAGAACATGAACTATAGCTATGACTTCTTAAGAGGTACTACTTAGTATGAGTGGGGGTATGGGACTCCATTTGTACATTGCACAAGTAGACTTTAAGAGTGGTTGTGGCGAGGTTCTCTTATGCTATGAAGACTTATGAATTATGAATTTATGATAGGTATTGTTGTTAAGAATGACTTTACTTGCTATAAGTTATGAACATGAATGTTTCCTTGTCTATAAATGTTGGCAAATGATGAGGTCAATGTGTGATATGTATGATGTTGGTGACCTAAAAGTGGTACTTAGTATTAGGTAGGATTATGGGATCTTACCTATGCATTGCACAAGTATAGCTTTGGGTTCCTTATGATATGGTGTGACTTAAGTTCCTTCACAAATGTGCATAATGGCTTTTAAACTTGATAAATGCATGGTTTTATCTAAATGTCCCTTTTTGAGCATGTTTTAAGGATTTTATGCATGGCTTCCATACTTAGTACATTTTTGTGCTAACCCATATTTTCTACATTTTTCTACAAGTGTAGGTCCCGGTTGTTGAGGTTGCTTCTCTTTTGTTGAAGGCTTGGATTGATTCTCTCCTTGCCTTTGTGAGTCCTCACAAGAGCTATTTTTTCTTGTTTCCTTTCGTATGTTCTATTTTGAGACTTTATTGTAAAGGGGCTATGACCCTAGTGATTCTCGATTGTATTAGATGGTTTATGGAGACAATGTCGAGACTTCTATATCAATTTTATCAAAAGACTTTGATTGTAAAAAGTTTTAATCCACATCATTTCTATTACTTATATTTATGATTATGCTATGACTTTTATGAGACCCCTTCGGGGTCGAGTACACCGTGTTGCATCTAGGGGGTATCCTTGGGTCGTTACACTTAACTTCCTTGGAATAGTTCTTATTAGTATTCATCTTAGCTCTTAAAGGAATATGGGTAATCACCTCTTTTCCGTACATCATGTGACATCGGTAATCAACTCTTGTCATTCAACAAGAGAGCATAGGTAATATCCTCTTGCCTCAACATTAGAAGAGCTCTTTAACATTTGTTCAGTTTAGGTGAGAAAACCTTTCAACCCTAATAACCCTAATAATGTGAGAAAAACTTTCATAATTCATGCTTAGATCTGTGTATGAGAAATCCTTTCAACAACACAATAAATATATGTAACACTAGGATAACTAGTAGGTGAAACTAGAGCCTTGCGTGAGAGTTTTAGAGCTTGATGTGTGGTTTTGAATCATAGAATGGCTTCCCGTACTTAGGATGAGGGGTTTTGGGGTTAAATGTCAAGGTACAACTCCCCAAGAACCAACCAAGGGCCCTTGAGGAGGACCCTAAAGTCTAACCCCAAAATTGCCCAAATTAAGTGAGCCACAAATGGGACCTATGGGGCATAGGTCCATCCACGCCTCGTGGGTCAAGACCCCAAGTGAGGGGTTTCAGAACACCACCTATGGACCTGTAGGATGCCCAGTAAACCCACTCACGATCCATGAATCATGGGCGCGGATGGGGCCTGCAAATCTTTCAAAGTCTCGGCCAAGGTAAGGGTTTGTTTAGCTAATTTCCCTTTTAGTTATTTTGATGTGGGGTCATTTTATATTGATTTATTAGACCTATAGAAGACTTTTTAAGTCATTAACCACCTCATATACATCATAAATCCCAAAACCCCAAATCCATAACCAACTTCACCTCCAAAATATTCTCTGTAGAATTCCAAGAAACAAGAAGAAGAAGGGTGAAGCTAGGGTTGAAGGATCCATCTTTTCTCCTAAAATTTGTGGTGAAGCTTCAATAAGGTATGGTAGTCTTTGATCAATGGATAGTTTTCATCCATGGAGTCCCTCAAAACTCTATTTCAAAACTTGTAACTTTACCCAAAATGATAGGGTTTTACTCCAAGTCATGGATTCACTTCAAAAATGTTTCTAATGGTTTAATTACTTTATATTATGATCAAATTTATGATTATTTACTATTTTAAAGATGAATTCCTCAAGAATCTATGAATTCCCCCAATTCTTCCAAGTTGAATCTTAAAGTGTGGGTATTGATTGATGTGAGTAGAATGTTATCGAATTATGAATGATATGGATTGATTACTTGAATTATGTATAAATTGAGGAATTCATGTGGTTGTTATGTTGAATTTCCCACAAGAAACCATGAATTCCCCATGTCCCAAATTTATGAACTTGTGATGTGGGTGAATCATAGAAAGATGAATATCATGAGAATGTGCTTGTAGTAATTGAACTATTTGAATCATTTTATTATCCATGCCTAATGTAGTAATTCTAGGTGTGTAGATTGAATGTCATCCATGGTCCTTGAAGGGCAAATTATGAGAATTTTGTATAATCATGATGCTTATGTATATGCTTTATGAATACTTTGAAAGTAAAGTGATTCTGACTATTATGTAATTGTGATGATGTGAAAGGCTTTCCTCGCTTAAATGAATTGGTAGGCTAATGACATCCCTTTCATGTGTGATTCAAATACCTTGAATCGATTGGACAGGGCATCCTTTTCATGTGTAATTAAAGAACTAACCTAATAAGATACCTTGAATTGGTAGGACAAAGGTATCCCTTTCATGAATGACTAATGAAGTATTCTAAGGTTTTGTCTTGAATCGGTAGACTAATGGTATCCCTTTCATGATGAGTCAATAAACTATTATAAATGATGAACCTTGAATCAGTAGACCAATGGTATCCCTTTCATGAGGATTCAATGAACTATTCTAATGATGTACCTTGAATCAGTAGGCTAATGGCATCCCTTTCATGTGTGTACTAATGTACCTTGAATTGATAGGCTAATGACATCCCTTTCCTATGTGTATTAATGTACCTTGAACAGGTAGGCTAATGGAATCCTTTTCATATGTATTAATGTGTCTTGAACCGGTAGGCTAATGGCATCCCTTTCATGTGTAATAATGTTAAAAGAGAATGAACTACTCCATGGGAATTTAATGCTTAGTACCGAGTAAATATTGTGAGGTAGAAGATCTTTCTATGTAAGGACGGGTTTCTAGTAACAAACTCCTTATCCCATAACTATGTGCCCAAATAGGTTATTAGCTAGTGGATCCACCTAAGCTAAAATGTTACCGGTTCTACCTTAGGAAAGTAGACCAACTCTTTTAAGTGTGGGACATGACACTGTATTCCATGATTTGCTCACATGGTCTTTGTCGGTTAAGGCTTATTCCCATCATGAACAAAATGTGAGTTATGTACTATGGTTACTCAAGAAGTTCTATGAAGTGTGGGTGGGGTATGGGACTTCATCCATGCATTGCACAAGTAGGCTTTGAGAGTGGCTATGATGTGTTCCTAAAATGTTATAATGTCGTATGAAATGAATATGTTTATAATGATGCTATTGCAAATATTGACATGAAGGCTAAATGTAATGATGAATGCTTAACCTGGATTGTTGCTTTATGTTGCTTTCCTTGACATAAATTATTAAATGTGAATGTTCCTTGTCTATGAGTATTAATTAAAGATGAGAACAAAGAATGGTAAATATGATTTTGGTGGCCTAAAAGATGTACTTACTATAGATGGGATTATGGGATCTTTATATGTACATTGCACAAGTATAACTTAGGGTTACCTATGGGATGGTTCTATTATGTTATAATGATTTATATGGTGAATATGTTTGCGACTTATGCTTTTATACTAATGTGCATGATGATTTCTCAAATGTAATAAAGTGCATGACTTTCAACTAAAATGTCCTTTTTTATCATGTTTTAAAGGGTTTTATGCATGGCTATCATACTTAGTGTATTTTTGTACTAACTCATACTTCTACATTTTCACAAAGTCTAGGGTTTGGTTATGTTGAATTTCATCCTCATGGATAGGTTCATAGTAGATCAAGAAGAGAAGTTATGGTGAATCCTCATAGTATTCGAGGGCTCGACCACCATGTCCTTTACATTTCATTTTATGTTTAAAGCTTTTGTATGGCCTGCATCGCAAAGTTTTAGTCTTAATGGTTATATATGGTTTGAGACAAAGTGTACACTTCCACTTATTTTTATAAAAGATTTCGATTGTAAAGAAAAGTTTTAAATTTCTGCACTATTTCCTATTGTCTTATGTTATGATAAGCTAAGAGGCTTGTATGAGGCTTTTTTAGAGTCTTGTACGCCGTGTCAAATCTAGGGGGTACTCCTAGGTCTTGACAAATTTGGTATTAGAGCACAAAGTTTTGGGATGGTTCTAGAATGTCTCAAACAACGTCTAGTAGAGTCTTGTTCATAGTGTGAAGTGCGCCACATTTATGAATAGGAGGCTATTTGATGTTGAGGAAAACTTCACTTCTTTATTCTCTAATTCGTACCATAGAGTTTAACTCTATAAGGTCTCTCTCCTACTTCTTATCCGATGGTCTTTAGGATATGACCACTTAAAGAGCTCATGCTACAAGAATCGAGGGAGAAAAGGTTGGTAGTGATACCAATTATGGCTATGTGACTAGATGGGACTTGATATGATAGATTTAGATGATATCCTTTGGTATAAATGGCTTGGATTATGGTTATGTGTGTTTGTTGGTAGAACCTGACTTAATCATGATGAGTTTTAGGGAATGTTAGAGGATTTGATGAATAGGGTGTTAAGTGATGCCTAGAGATGTTGAGTGAGTAGACTTCTTTAAAAGAGGGTAGAAGTATAATTCTCTATGGTTTAGAATCATCTTGTGTGAAAGATTAATGATAACTTGGGCCAACCTTAGAGTTGAAAGCAATGGTGCCTAGAAGAGTTCATATAGGTTTACTCCCAAGGGGGAGATAATATGCTTAGATAGGCCAATGGCATCCCTTTCATGTGTGATTAAAAGTGATCTTGATTAATATACCTTGAATTGGTAGGCTACGACATCCTTTTCATGTGTAATTAAAGAACTATCCTAATAAGATACCTTGAATCAATAGGCCAATGGCATCCCTTTCATAAATGACTAATGAAGTATTTTAACGCTCTGTCTTGAATCGGTAGACCAATGGTATCCCTTTCATGACGAGTCAATGAAATATTATAATGATGAACCTTGAATCGGTAGACCAATCGTATCCCTTTCATGAGGATTCAATGAACTATTCTAATGATGTACCTTGAATCAGTAGGCTAATGGCATCCCTTTCATGTGTGTAATAATGTACCTTGAATCGGTAGGCTAATGGAATCCCTTTCATGTGTATTAACGTATCTTGAACCGGTAGGCTAATTGCATCCCTTTTATGTGTAATAATGTTAAAAGAGAATGAACTACTCCATGGGAATTTAATGCTTAGAGCCGAATGGATATTGTGAGGTGGAAGCTCTCCCTATGTAAGTTTGGGTTTCTGGTAACAACCTCCTTATCCCATAACTATGTTCCCACATAGGTTATTAGCTAGTGGATCCACCTAAGCTGAAATGTTACGGTTCTACCTTAGGAAAGTAGCCCAACTCTTTTCGGTGTGGGACATAACACTGGATACCATGATTTGCTCAGATGGTCTATGTTAGTTAAGGCTTATTCCCATCATGAACAAAATGTGATTTATGTAATATGGTTTGTCAAGAAGTTCTATGAAGTGTGGGTGGGGGTATGGAACTTCATCCATGCATTACACAAGTAGACTTTGAGAGTGGCTATGGTGTGTTCCTCAAATGTTATAATGTCTTATGAAATGAATATTTTTATAATGATGCTATTGAGAATGTTGACATGAAGGCTAAATGTGATTATGAATGCTTAACTTGGATTGTTGCTATATGTTTCTTTCCTTGACATAACTTATTAAATGTGGATGTTCCTTTTCTATGAGTATTAATTAAAGATGAGAACAAAGAATGGTAAATATGATTATGGTGGCCTAAAAGTGGTACTTAGTATAGATGGGACTATAGGATCTTTATATATACATTGCACAAGTATAACTGAGGGTTACCTACGAGATGGTTTTATTATGTTATAATGATTTATATGGTAAACATGCATGTGACTTATGCTTTTATACTAATGTGCATGCTTTTCAACTAAAATGTCCTTTTTAGAATGTTTTAAAAGTTTTCATGCATGGCTATCATAGTTAGTGTATTTTTGTACTAACCCATATTTTCTACATTTTTCACAAAGTGTTGGGTTTGGTGATATCAACCTCCATCCTCGTGGATAGGTTCATAGTAGATCAAGAAGAGAAGTTATGGTGAGTCCTCATAGTATTCGAGGGCTCGACCACCATGTCATTTACATTTCATTTTATGTTTAGAGCTTTTGTATGGGCTGCATCCCAAAGTTTTAGTCTTAATGGTTATAGATTGTTTGTGACAAAGTGTAAACTTCCACTTATTCTTATAAAAGATTTCGATTGTAAAGAAAAGTTTAAAATTTCCGCACCATTTCCTATTGTCTTATGTTATGATAAGCTAAGAGGCTTGTATGAGTCTTTTCGGAGTCTTGTACTCCGGGTCGTGACAATAGAAACATAATTGATACTTCACTCTCAAAGCATCCTTAAAACATTTACATAAATTTCATGATAATATGCTTGATTTCATAAACTTCTCTTTCATAATCCAAAACCCAATTATGTAATCATAACTTGGAAAACATGGAGATTGCAAGGGTTCATGGGGAATCATCATAAAAACATGAGATAAACTCAATTTATGCATAAGAGATCATAATTCAATCAATAACTAAAGGAACCCATAACATGGAAGAAAACCCTAACTCAATTGGGGAATTCTAAATTTGAAAATTGGAGAAGTTGGGAACTCCATGAAGGAAAGTCTTCCATGGATGAAAATTATCATACCTCAATACTAATTGCTTAACTTCAATGGAGGAATTGGAGACTTGACTTGGAACCCTAAGTCGAACCCTTCTTCTTCAAGCTTTTCTAGAGAGAGGAACATTTTGAGAGGAAGACTTCTTCTTCTTTTGTAAATTTGAGAGAATGACTTGAATGGGTTGATTTTGGGGTTAAAATACCTTATATAGGGGGTCTAGGTAAGGGAAAAACTACGTAGTATCAAGATAAAATAATTAGGAAAAAACCCAACTGACCCTTACTTACAGCGGATGCGAGCCACCAGATGGTGGGCTTCACGAGCCGTCTATGGGTCCTTAGACTAGTGGCTAGGAAAGTCCTGCCCCTCCACACACCCATCTTCATGGTCCATCTAGCCCTTCACAAGATGTCTAGCAACTCTTGGGAGGAGGCTAGCCTAGAGGTGGGTTCTACCTCCCTTTCACAACCACCACTATGGGTTGTGAGACTCACCATGAGCCAACTAAGGGCTTGTGGGAGGGGAGCCCCTATTGGCCAAACACTGGAAGGCAACCACGAGCAGCAACACAAGTCGTTGCACCTTTCACGGCTCGTTTGGGGCTCTATGAAGGGTGCCATGGCTTAGTCATGGGCTGGTGACCACCATTTGACTCCCTTTTCTAGACTTCTATATTCTGAGGTGTTACCATTATCAATCAATAATGCTATTCTATTACCTCTTTCTCAAGCAAGCACAAAGAACTAAGCTAGAATTGCATTTGCAACTACAATTCCTCAATTAAAACATGAACTATCATTTGAATCAACTTTAAAACAACAATAAAATCAGTATAATAACACCCATTAGCTAATTAATGCATTCAACTACATAATCACAACCCCAAGGAAAGGGATTTTAGCCAAACATAGTGAAAAAATAGGAAATCATTACCAATGATGTTTTCCATCTTATTTGCTAACAATCTGCAATTCCCAACTACTGAAATTTAAGCTGAAATCTCACAATCTCTAAATCTCTACTCAAAATGTGAAGACAATGTTCTAGAATGCAAAAACTCAAAAACCCAGAGGTAAACAGTGTGGGAACTCTTTTTCCTCTTTTAAAAATTGCATTTATACGTTGCCAAAATTTCAGCACGAATTAAATTGGTGAAATAAGTCGGGCTTGCTGACCAGTTCGGTTATCCTCCAAGTTGCTCCTCTTCTCACCCTTTGGTTAGGATCTTTCATCAAGTTATTCTGGAACTTTTGGCAAGCCAGATCGGCATCGCCGATTCTTTCGCATGTCGCCGAATTGTTTGTTTACTCACCAAATGGTTTTCATCCATATGTTGTTATGCTAGAACTTTAGGCGAGCTGAAGGTCCACTCGAAGATTCACCGAGTGGCATTGGAGAGTTCCAGCTATGTTTTCCTTGCCTTTCTCTTGAGCCTTCATTGCTTTATATCAACATTTTAACACCAGTTATAAGCATAAAATAGGCATTGAGAACACTAAATCCTTGAATAATAAGCCCTAAATTAGTCGAAATCCGCGACTAATTAAGAATCTAGGATCCAATTCCTCTGCGTTCGTGTGTGAGAGGCCACATTCACGGAGTCATCTTCTCTAGAAAACCAAATTTTATAGGGGAATTTTTAAATACAGGTTGGGGGTAGCCTTTTACACAATTCAAGCCCCCAATCACAACAAAAACAAAAACTCTGTTGACACCCAACCTTAAACAACAACATTCAAACAAAAACAACCCAAACTTAACACTTAAGCATGCTTTGATCAAAAGCCAACAGAACTCAACAAATATCAGTTAGAAAAGAGGGAATGGAGGAGAAAGGGAAAGAAACATACCTTTACGGTTGAGAACAAATCCAAAAGCAAGAAAACCTTAGCGATTTAATTCCAAAGAAGAGATTTTTTAGATGGTTAGAGATTTTGGGGCAATGCAAACTTGCCCCTTGCTCATACTTTGTATTTTTAATACTGGATAACAATTAAACTACTCTTCAAAAACAATTAAAAGAGTAGGCGGTTGCTTTCAACAACATTACCCAACTAAGAGTTGGGCTTGAATCCCACAAAAAGTAGTGTAATGTTTAGGATCCAATTAATGAATAAAAATACAACTAACTAATTACAATGAAAGGCAACTTGGGTAGATCATTCTACCAAAATGTATCTAGTAATTTTGAAATAGAGTAGGAAACACGAACAAATGAAACATGGAATAAAGGAGATTGAGTAGATCTAGGTGTGTAAAGTAGTGCATTGATACTAATTAGGGGTAAAATTGCATTGCTCAGTAATGATTCACAACTATGAATAAGCCGGGTCATCTTTGATTAGACTAATCTTCTTTCGACCTCATAACATAAATTCACAGAATCTCCTTTCGGTCTCATCTATATACAAAACTAAACAACACAATACCTTACTTCAATAACCTAAATTTAGAGAGATTGAAAATATCGAGATAATTATGCACTCTTATTGGTCTTTCTCAAGCACCAATTAGAGATCTAAAGTAGAATTAAGTTGTCCACCTTAATTCTTGAATTACCCACATGAAAATTAGCTCAAATTCATAGAAATCAACAAGAAAAATAGCGGTATACAATAAATCCACTAATTTATATCAATACTCAATCCTCATAATTAAACCCCAGAGATTGATGTTTTAGCCACCCATCTGTCACGACCCAAGCCTAGGGCTTAGACGTGACCGGCGAATGGGGAACCCGAGGGAACCCCAAACAAGCCTCATAGCATATCATTACACATCCTTGGTCGCGGAAGCAATTAAAATGACCATAAGCAATAAGCATAATCAACGGGAAATCGGGACTAAGGGAGCAAGAAAAAAAAAGGAATGATACATAAATACCATAGATGAGTCAAGCTCAAGCATAATACACAACTTGTCCAACACCACCTCTAAACATGGATACTTAGCGGGGGTCGAGACAAACTACCGGGCTCACCCTCATAGTCAAAACATAACTAAAAAAAAAAAGGTCTTATACATAGCAAAAGATCATGAGCAACGTCCCCGGAATGGAGGACTCACCAATAACCTTGATAGGAAATCGAATTTGCCACGTGGAGGAGGATGATCAGACGGTGCTCCGGTCCCTACATGGTGACATCATGTAGGCATAGAGTATGCATTAGTACGTTTGAATGTACTAAGTATATGGGATGCAATGCAATGCAACAATGGATGGACATATAGGCAAAATGCATAATCGTACCCGATAGATAACATATTAATGAGATGATATGTATAATGATGCTTATATAAAAATCATATTTAGTAGGGCATAGTGTATGTGTAGTGAGTGACCATCAATATAGCATTTCCAAGGCCTATCACCCCCTTGGAGAGGCGAAAGAGGTACAAACCCCTCAATGTGGTTACCCGGGCCTACCACCCCCCGAGCTAGGGACCAAGGTACAAACCCTCGATATGGTTATACGGGCCTACTACCCCCCGTACTAGGCAACCAAGGTACCAACCCCTTGATACGGTTACCCGAGCCTACAACCCCCTGAGCTAGGCTTGGTCGACTCACACACTATATAGAGAAAATCATATACATGTATCCATTTCATCATCATTTCAATACTTATATAATCATCCGACTCATAGGACGTACATTGGACCATCCATTTCATAAGAATTCTATAAATGACATTTTATCAAACATATGGTGGGCTACTTGTTCATGTAAATAAAATCATGTGTTTCAAGAGTACTAAGTCCAACTAATTTCAAAATCCATATAAAACAGCCCACCAACAACATACATATATATATACATATATAACAACCTTCATAATTTGATCATGGAGGCATGAAAATCATAAACATCACATAATAATACCATTTCATGAAAATATGCAAGATAGACCTTAATAGGGTGTGTAGTAGTGATTCCATAATTCAAGAGTTTATAAATGATCATAAGGACCCATAAACTTGAAGTAAAATAGAGGATAAATGGTTGGACTTGTGGAAAGGAAGGTTTCCACAATCAACCCACATACCTCAACTTTGGAGAATTCTTGATGAAGATTGGAATGGAGAATTGCTTGAGATTGAATCTTGAATCCGGAATTAAAGCTTGGATTCTTGAATTTGGTGGATGATCTTGGTGGAATTTTTGGAGAGGGCTTAGAGAGTGTTCTTGGATGTTTTGAAGTTAAATGACTAAGTATGGATATGTCCCCTTTTTATAAAAAACCGTCCCAACACTTAGAAAAAAAAATGAGGCGGGTGAACAGTGTTTTCGGTTACTGGAAATTGCAATTCTGCCGAGACAAGTTTTACGAAAATGGTCATAACTCCTTCATCCTAACTCAGAATGAGGTGAAACAAATTGCGTTGGAAAGCTAACTCATAGAGCTTCAATTTTGATAGTTTGAGCTCCTTCCAGTTCCTTGTGTGCTAAGAGATATGCCCTCTTAAAGTTGACCCTCAAAATCACATTTTTTGCGATTTTCGAATTTTGATACGGTTGCTCTAAAATTCGGGTTAGACCCATTTCCCACTCAACTTGACCCCCTGAATAAGAATATGAAGTCGAATTTCTGAAATGATGCATGGATTTTGAGATATATGGAAATTACAATTTTAGGTGTTTAGAAGCACATTTTCGGGCATTTTTGGGGTCGTTTCAATATCTCCCCCTTGGGAACATTCGTCCCCGAATGTCAAAGAAATGTACATGAGAGACACAAACATGGCAAATTCAGCCCACATAAGGATGCAACAATGCACTTTCACCTCATTTCAAAAACTTCAACATAGTTGTAAAACCACAATGAACTTGTTAACTTAAACATGAATGTATGCAATGACATGGGGGCTGAACTTAAGACCTGAGATTTTATAAAGGGCTTAGATCAATACCTTAGGCTTGAGTGGAGTGGAAAAGATAAGGATATCGCCTTTGCATGTCCGCTTCGGCCTCCCAAGTAGCACTTTCAACTTGTTGATTTCTCCGAAGGACTTTAACGGAAGCCACATCTTTGTTTCTCAACCTCTTCACTTGTCTATCTAAAATCTGGACCGGAACCTCTTCATAGGTTAAATTATCTTCAACAACACCCACAACATCAAGAGACACAATGGCATTCGGATCACCCACACACTTCCTCAACATAGACACATGAAATACCGGATGAACCAAATCCATTTCGCTAGGCAATTCCAACTCATAAGCTACCTTGCCAATTCTCCTCATCACCTTATAAGGACCCACGTATCTTGCGCTCAACTTTCCCTTCTTACCAAAACGAACCACACCCTTCATGGGTGACACCTTCAAATAGACCCAATCACCAACTTGGAATTCAAGAGCCCTTCTCCTCACATCGGCATAGGACTTTTGGCGACTTTGGGCCGTCTTCAACATTTCTCTAATCATCCTAACCTTCTCAAGAGCCTCCATAACTAGATCTGGTCCTAACAAGGCCACCTCACCAACCTCAAACCACCCAACCGGTGATCTACAACGCCTCCCATAGAGAGCCTCAAAAGGAGTCATACCGATGCTAGAATAATAACTATTGTTATAGGCAAACTCAATCAATGGAAGATGGTCATCCCAACTACCCTTAAGTTCCAATACACAAGCCCTATGCATATCCTCAAGTGTTTGGATAGTCCTTTCGGCTTGTCCATCCGTTTGCGGGTGAAAGGCCGTAGTAAGCTTAACTCTCGTACCTAGACCCCTTTGAAAGGACTTCCAAAAGTGTGAAGTAAATTGAGTACCACGGTCCGATATGATGGATAGATGAATCTCATGCAGCCTTACCAAGTCATGAATATATAATCTTGCATAATCTTCCGCCACATATGTTGTCTTTACCGGTAGAAAATGAGCCGATTTTGTCATCCTATCAACCACCACCCAAATAGAATCAAAACTTTTTCTAGTCTTGGGTAAACCAACTACAAAATCCATATTAATTTCTTCCCACTTCCAAGTAGGAATCTCTATGTCTTGGGTTAGGCCACCCGGCCTTTGATGTTGGGCGTTGACTTGTTGGCAACTATGACAACCGGAGACGAATTTGGCAATGTCCTTCTTCATGCCTCCCCACCAATACACATCTCTCAAATCTCTATACATTTTGGTGGAACCGGGGTGGATGGAGTAGGAAGAATTATGAGCCTTCTCAAGAATTTTCTCCCTCAAACCATCAACACAAGGCACACACAACCTACCTTGGTACCTAAGGGTACCATCTCTCCCTTGGGAGAAAACTTCCACCTTGCCCTCTTTCACCAAGGCCTTCAATTCTAACAAGGAAGAGTCAAGATCTTGTTTTTCTATCACCTCGTCAACCAAGGAAGACCTAGCACCATCAAAACGACCACACCACCATTACCAATCTCTTCCAACCTAACCCCCAACCTAGCCAACCGATGCACCTCCCTAGCCATTTCCCTATCACTAATATCAACATGAGCTAAGCTACCCATAGACACCCTACTCAAAGCATCCGCTACCACATTAGCTTTACCGGGATGATAATGCACACTCATATCATAATCTTTAAGAAATTCTAGCCACCTTCTTTATCTCAAGTTGAGATCTTTTGGGTGAAGACATATTGGAGGCTCTTATGATCGGTAAACACATCAACATGTACCCCATACAAGTAATGACGCCAAATCTTTAAAGCAAACACCACCGCGGCTAATTCAAGATCATGCGTAGGATAGTTCTTTTCATGCACTTTGAGTTGTCTAGAAGCATAGGCTATCACCTTACCATTTTGCATTAGAACACAACCCAAACCAACTCTAGAAGCATCACAATACACAACAAATCCCTCAAGCCCATCCGGTAGTGACAATATAGGAGCGGACACAAGTTTATCTTTCAAGGTTTGAAAACTCCTTTCGCACTCATCGGTCCACTTAAACTTAGCCTTCTTTTGTGTCAACTTAGTCATGGGAGAAGCAATAGAAGAAAACTCATTCACAAATCTCCGGTAGTAACCCGCTAAGCCCAAGAAGCTCCTAATATCCGACGGGGTCAATGGCTTAGGCCAATTTCTAATCACATCGGTCTTCTTAGGGTCTACCTTAATACCATCCCCCGACACCACATGACCTAGGAAGGCAACCTCCCTCAACCAAAATTCACACTTTTCATACTTGGCATACAACTTCTCCTCTCTCAATCTTTGCAACACCACCCTCAAGTGACCCATATGTTCTTCCTCGCTATGCGAATAGATTAAAATATCATCAATGAAGTCCACAACAAAGGAATCAAGGTAGGGTTTAAAGACTCTATTCATTAGGTCCATAAAGATAGCCGGTGCATTGGTTAACCCAAAGGACATGACCACAAATTCATAATGCCCATACCTAGTCCGGAAGGCTGTCTTTGGAATGTCACACTCCCTCACCTTCACTTGATGATACCCGGACCGAAGATCAATCTTAGAGAAGTGGCTAGCCCCTTGCAATTGGTCGAACAAGTCATCAATCCTAGGAAGAGGATATTTATTCTTGACGGTGACCTTATTGAGTTGCCGGTAATCAATACACATCCTAAGGGACCCATCTTTCTTCTTCACAAACAACACCGGTGCACCCCATGGTGATTGGCTAGGCCTAATAAAACCCTTCTCCAACAAGTCTCTCAATTGCTCTTTCAACTCCTTTAACTCCTAGGGGGCCATACGGTAAGGGGAAATAGAAATAGGTTGAGTATCGGGAAGGAGGTCTATGCCAAAATCTATTTCCCTTTCGGGAGGAACACCGGGAAGGTCATTAGGAAAGACATCAAGAAATTCATTTACAACCGGAACTGACTCTATAGGAAGGGTTTTGGACTCCACATCTCTAACCCTCACAAGGTGATAGAGACACCCCTTAGAGATCAACTTACGGGCTTTAATGCAAGAGATGAACCTACCCTTGACTACCACATTTTGGCTTTCCCATTCAAGAATGGGTTCACTAGGGAATTGGAACTTGACCCTACGGGTTCTACAATCAATGGAAGCATAGTATGCATGCAACCAATCCATCCCAAGAACAACATCAAAATCGACCATGTTCAACTCAACAAGATCACAAGGCAATATTTTATGCAAGATGCAACTAGGAAAATTCCTATAGACCTTCCTAGCAACCATATATGCACCAATAGGAGTAGATACCTTATATGACTCATGCAACAAGTCGAGCTCAACATGAAACTTTTTGGCAACAAAGGGGGTGACAAAAGAAAGAGAGGCACCCGGATCAATTAATGCATATACATCAAAGTCAAAGATTTTCAACATACCGGTAACGACGTCGGGGACTTCATCGACCCCTTGCCTCCCATGCAAAGCATAAAATCGATTGTGCCTTGGGGTACCACCTTGTCGGCCCCCTCTCCCCAAAGGAACCGCATTGGCACCTTGTGGACGGACCTCCTTACCCTTGTTGCGATTCCGAGGACAATCTATTGCCTTGTGCCCCATTTCTCCACAACTATAGCAAGCATCGGTATTTCTCAAGCACGGGCCACCATAACCCTTACCACACTTCGGACATACATCAATAGGACCCATACCACCAACACCTTGGGCCCTTGGAACATCATTGGCAAACCCCTTATGGGGCGCATGAGAAGACCCTTGGCCTTAATGAAACCGGCCTCCCCTTCGACTTTGGAACTTGCCCTCAAAACGGGCCCTCTTAGCTTCATGACCCCTCCTCTTCCTCAACTTCTCCTCCTCCATTTGTTCGGCATAGACCATCAAGCGGGACAAGTCCATGTCACTAATCAATATTGCGGACCGGCATTCTTCACTCACTAGGTCGGACACACCCATCACGAATTTGTTCATTCTAGATCCTGAGTCGGCAACCAAGTGTGGAGCATATCTTGAAAGTTGGTTAAACTTGAGGGCATACTCCCTCACACTCATAAACCCTTGTTTTAAATTCATGAACTCCACCAATTTGGCTTCCCTAAGCTCAAGATGAAAGAATCGATTAAGGAAAGCCGTTTGAACTCTTCCCAAGGCACCACATAGTTTGCCCCCTTCTCTTCTTTCCATTGGTTGTACCATATTTGGGCCACCCCTTTTAGTTGGTAGGCCGCCAACTCCGCCTTATCTTCTGACCTCATGCCCATGATAGCTAATATCTTGTGGACTTCATCAATGAACTCTTGAGGGTCTTCATCTAACTTAGACCCATAGAATTCCGGGGATTCATCCGCACGAAGTCTCTCACCCGAGATGCCGGGGTAGGAGCTTGAGGAGCTTGGGCCCCGTGGTTGGCTTGATTAGCCATAGCTTGAGCAAAATAAAGTAAGGGCATCCCGAAGATCCCCATTGGTCGGTTGTTCCTCGGGTGCGCGGGCTCGTCTTCCTCTTGTATTAGGCATGATCTAGCATAGCAAAGAACAACCGTTAGGGAAAAAAAAACTTAATTCAACTCTACCGCACAACTTAGAACATGAAGAAGGGAAACATTTCCTACAACATCTCATAGCCTCCTACTCATAATTGTGGTGCACAACACAACCATGAATCGGACTCTAATCAATGCGGTGTGTTGGACTCCGAGGATCTATCAACCTAGTGCTCTGATACCAAGTTTGTCACGACCCAAGCCTAGGGCTTAGACGTGACCGGCGAATGGGGAACCCGAGGGAACCCCAAACAAGCCTCATAGCATATCATTACACATCCTTGGTCGCGGAAGCAATTAAAATGACCATAAGCAATAAGCATAATCAACGGAAATCGGGACTAAGGGAGCAAGAAAAAAAAAGGAATGATACATAAATACCATAGATGAGTCAAGCTCAAGCATAATACACAACTTGTCCAACACCACCTCTAAACATGGATACTTAGCGGGAGTCGACACAAACTACCGGGCTCACCCTCATAGTCAAAACATAACTAAAAAGAAAAAAAGGTCTTATACATAGCAAAAGATCATGAGCAACGTCCCCGGAATGGAGGACTCACCAATAACCTTGATAGGAAATCGAATTAGCCATGTGGAGGAGGATGGTCAAACGGTGCTCCGGTCCCTACATGGTGACATCATGTAGGCATAGAGTATGCATTAGTACATTTGAATGTACTAAGTATATGGGATGCAATGCAATGCAGCAATGGATGGACATCATAGGCAAAATGCATAATCGTACCCGATAGATAACATATTAATGAGATGATATGTATAATGATGCTTATATAAAAATCATATTTAGTAGGGCATAGTATATGTGTAGTGAGTGACCATCAATATAGCATTTCCAAGGCCTACCACCCCCCTGGAGAGGCGAAAGAGGTACAAACCCCTCAATGTGGTTACCCGGGCCTACCACCCCCCGAGCTAGGGACCAAGGTACAAATCCCTCGATATGGTTATACGGGCCTACTACCCCCCATACTAGGCAACCAAGGTACCAACCCCTTGATACGATTACCCGAGCCTACAACCCCCCGAGCTAGGCTTGGTCGACTCACACACTATATAGAGAAAATCATATACATGTATCCATTTCATCATCATTTCAATACTTATATAATCATCCGACTCATAGGACGTACATTGGACCATCCATTTCATAAGAATTCTATAAATGACATTTTATCAAACATATGGTGGGCTACTTGTTCATGTAAATAAATTCATGTGTTTCAAGAGTACTAAGTCCAACCAATTTCAAAATCCATATAAAACAACCCACCAACAACATACATATATATATACATATATAACAACCTTCATAATTTGATCATGGAGGCATGAAAACCATAAACATCACATAATAATACCATTTCATGAAAATATGCAAGATAGACCTTAATAGGGTGTGTAGTAGTGATTCCATAATTCAAGAGTTCATAAATGATCATAAGGACCCATAAACTTGAAGTAAAATAGAGGATAAATGGTTGGACTTGTGGAAAGGAAGGTTTCCACAATCTACCCACATACCTCAACTTTGGAGAATTCTTGATGAAGATTGGAATGGAGAATTGCTTGAGATTGAATCTTGAATCCGGAATTAAAGCTTGGATTCTTGAATTTGGTGGATGATCTTGGTGGAATTTTTGGAGAGGGCTTAGAGAGTGTTCTTGGATGTTTTGAAGTTAAATGACTAAGTATGGATATGTCCCCTTTTTATAAAAAACGTCCCAACACTTAGAAAAAAAAATGAGGCGGGTGAACAGTGTTTTCGGTTACTGGAAATTGCAATTCTGCCGAGACAGGTTTTACGAAAATGGTCATAACTCCTTCATCCTAACTCAGAATGAGGTGAAACAAATTGCGTTGGAAAGCTAACTCATAGAGATTAAATTTTGATAGTTTGAGCTCCTTCCAGTTCCTTGTGTGCTAAGAGATATGCCCCTTTAAAGTTGACCCTCAAAATCGCATTTTT
Source organism: Solanum commersonii (assembly GCA_029007595.1). NCBI lineage: Eukaryota > Viridiplantae > Streptophyta > Magnoliopsida > Solanales > Solanaceae > Solanum > Solanum commersonii. Next base: position 738,685 of record JAJTWQ010000131.1, read on the forward strand.
TGCGATTTTTGAATTTTGATACGGTTGCTCTAAAATTCGGGTTAGACCCATTTCCCACTCAATTTGACCCCCTGAATAAGAATATGAAGTCAAATTTCTGAAATGATGCACGGATTTTGAGATATATGGAAATTACAATTTTAGGTGTTTCCGAAGCACATTTTCGGACATTTTTGGGGTCGTTTCACCATCATAAAGAGTAAAGAAATTATACCTTTCATGATAGAAACCATGTATAACATGAAATAAGTAGTTATAAACAATTCCACTTTGATTTCACCCTCAATTTGTTAGTTACAAGGGTCAAATTTAAAACCCTACTCTAGATATTTTGTTTTAGAGTTTCATTCTCAAGTTTCTAATTGCTAAACTGATAAAAATTAGGAACTCTCCACTCTTTCTCTCTTCCTAGGTATTTATAATTTTCAAAAAGATTCTTCCACGCCCCATTCGACGACATTAGTCTAGCTCGCCGAACTAATTTGGTGGATCATCATTCTTTTTGTTCAGCTCGCCCTTTACTAGCTCTAGGTTTGAGGTGTTTGAACCTCAGACGATGAACTCGATGTAAGCAACCTTTCACATTCGGCGGTTCATTGATTCTCACCTTTATGTGCCTTTTGAACCTTCATTTTTCCCTCAAGCACTGTCACATTCCGTGATGAAACTCATGTTCTCTTTCTTCACTTTATGGATTGCTCTTCTTCACCCATTTGACTTCAACACTTTGATCTTACATCTCTCCGTTTTGGAAAGATACTACCTCTTAGGAGAATCTCCCATTTTACTCACTGATCATCAGGCAATGGTTTTCTACCTTTTTAAATATTCTTTTCCTCTCTTTTAATCATTCATCCTCGCCTTTTTCCTTTGCCTTCATGGCTGCAAATAATCAAAATATCACTAGAATAGAAAAAACATAGGCATTGAGAACATGAATTGTTGAGCTAAATAGGCCTCAAATGAGTGTAAATATACCACTCATCATCACCCCTAACTTAGCCTTTTGCTTGTCCTCAAGTAAATCAAGAATATAAATAGCTCAACAAGGTTGTCTACAATTATTCTCAATGATAATTATCATGCAAGCGTCATTACAAGATAACTCTTAATAACATGCTACACTCACTCATGATCAAGAAGTTTCAAATGATGACTAGCTGGTATCAACATGAGATCAAGCTCACTATAGATCCTTTTCTAATGCAAGACTATGTTTTAACAAATGCATTTAAGTTCTTTCACATCAAGAATGATTCCATACTCTCACAAAGCAAATAACTAAAGAAGTAAGGAATCAATGACACTCTAACTCTTTTAAAGGAGAAATACATGCAAACTTTATCCTATAAGTTTGTCCATATTTTCAATCATCACACAACCTAGTTCAAGACATATTTCAAGGGTTTTTTAGGCTTGCAATGATGCTGAGGGTTAAGGTATGGTAAATTTGGCTCAATGACTTCACCTTTTGTAACACCTCAGATTCAAAAAGGGTAGAATTTCATCTTTTTTAGGATCTGACACCAGTTTCGATAGAGCCACCAACGGCCCATGGACGGACACATAATCCATAAGTTAGCTCCGTGGTTGGCCAATCCCGGTTCTCAAAAATGTTAAGTTTCAATACTTTTTCGATAGTTCACCTGGATGACATGTCATTCAATGTATGAGCCATAGGTAGGTCTCTCTAGGTGAATCCCAGACTTGGAGAAATCTAGGGTCAATATTTGAGACCCAAGGTCGGGACCAACAACCCATCAATAGAACCACGATCTGTGGGTGGGTCTTGTTATTCAAGGTCCAAAAATATGATCTCTAAACTCTAAACAACAACCTACCAGTACGGTCCGTGGTCTGACCAACGGACCATATGTTGTACTGTCGATGGGTGTCGAAAGTTATTTTCTTAGAGGCTTTTGGGTCTTTTCCTAGCCTAATACTATGTCATTTTACCCTTCATGTAAAGTCATATATAATTGTTTTTTGGAACCCCAAATTTTCCTAATTGAAATCATTCTCTCAAATTCATAAAAGAAGAACAAGTCTTTCTCTCAAAAATATTTCTCTCTCTAGAAAGATTGAAGAAGAAGTAGTCAACCTAGGGTTTCAAGTCAAGCTTCCAAATCCACCATTGAAGGAAATCTTTTGACATAGAGGTATGATAGTTTTCAAGGCCTCCATGGAATTCTCCTATTTACAAAGTTAGAAATCCCCAATTGAGTTAGGGTTTTTCTTCCATGTCATGGGTTCCTTGCAATGTTGATTTATTTGAATGATTTATGAACTTTTATGCATGGATTGATACAATCTCATGATTTTAAGAAGGTTCTTAAAATATCTATATCCATAATATTATCATTAGCCGCAATTGCATTTGTTTCATTGTTACCTAATTCTCTCATGTTATGTTTAGGAACATGCGTATATTTATTAACTTAGAGTCTTACATGGATGCAACCTTCATTTGCAGAATATAAGGTAAACTTCAATTTTTGTTACATTTTTTGTGCTAGTATAAGGCCAAGCAGAGCCTTGTATTTCGAAAATTTTGGAAAATCATAGACTTAGTAAAATTAAGATTTTTCATTGATAGAGTGAGGTGAAAGTTATTTAGGTGATCTCATTCAGTCTTGGACACCTATAAAATTTAAGTAAGATAGAAGCATCATTCGAAGATGAATGATCCGAATGATCTTAAGAGGGGGAGATTGTAGCACCTCGAAAATATGTATACACATACAAATGGGGTATATATTATATTTTTCTTGTTTATTGATATTTGAAGAGAGATTTAAGTGACCCATATTCTAATTATTAGTGTTAGTAGAGGGACAACTTTAAATTTTCCGTAAAAAGAGTAACTCTAAAAGGAAAAGTTTGAGGAAACATTTCAACTTCAAGAATTTCCAGAGAACAGAATGTGGTTTCACTCTTGTGCTCTCTACTTCTCTTCTTCTTTTAGTGGTAGTAAGCAAATTGGGAATTAAATCTATAAAAAATTTCTTGAAGGAGAAGTGCTGGTGATCTAAATTTGTAGACAACTATTAGATTTTGATCAAGAGTTGTGGAAATTCATCAAGAACTCAAGTTGGGTTGATATCAAATAGGTACATTCTCTACCCCACACTTGAATATAATTATGAATTATTTGGGATGTAGTGTAAAGTGAAAATCACCATTAAATTGAGATGATTGCACTACTTGTGAAATGGCTTTTGTGTTGAGTTAGGGTTAATGGAATGGGGAAGAAGATATATAGTGAGTTTTTGGGTGTTTCTACTTATGGGCATAACTAAGATTGAACCTTGTAAAGTGAAAAATTAAATCATGAATTTACTCCAAATTATTATTAAGAATCTGATTAGTTTGAGAATAGGTGGAAAGTATTGGAACAAATTGTTGGATATATATATATATTGATATGTAGTTGATTGTGTTAGATTAATTGGGTGTCTTTGAAATGTTGGAAGGGAGTTGATGACTATGTGAGGGCTACATCTTGTGGGTTTAGTTGTGGAAGACTTGTGATAATATGGTTAGTTGAAAAAGAATCCAAGGTATGTGAAGCTAATACTTTCCCTTACTGTTAAAGCACCATCTTATCTCACATGTGTCTTTTGTAAAGGTCAAAGTGCTTTATCGAAGATACATAAATAAGGTCTCATCTCTCATCAACTGTCATTTCTTTGTCTAAATCGTTAAGGTGAATAAGTATTCATATTACTCCTCTCATCTTGAGTCTAATAATATTTTATATGACAGTAGGTGTCCTTACATGAAGTTGTTAGAAGTCAGTTGGTCTATATGTCATAAATAAAACAATAGCCTTGCTATATTCATATATACACGTTGGTATATAGTCAAAAAAACAAAGCAAGATCAATTTCTTGAACAACTAGATATTATATTTAAGTGAATTTAATGATATATAGAATGAATACATGATAGTGTATAGATCTTTATTGTAAATTCACTGTCATAGGCCGTTTAAGGCATTACTTGATAACGGATAGTGATGGAAGGGTATTCATAGCTTTTTACATGACACACTTGCTGATAAGTCTGAGATTCGACTCATTTAAGGCTAAATATCCATTGTTTTAGTGTCCTCCATGGCTATTTTATGCTTTTAACTGATGTTTAAATTTTAATTTGTAGCAATGAAGGCAAAAGAGCAAGGCAAGGACATTACTGGGCAAAAAGGACCGAAAAAGCTGAAAAAATTGAAGATAAGAAAAGTTGACGATTGGCAAGACCACTCGGCGACTTGCCGAGTGGTACTTCAACTCGCCAAAAGTTACAGCGTGCCAGCCATGGGGAAAAGCCAACTCGATGATGAAAATGACATATCGGCGAACCACCGTATGGATTAGTGACAAGGACCCTGATCGCTTAAAGTTACAGAAGTTGAATGGTAAAGAGGCAAGTCAGGAAGAAGATGACGAGAGACACTTGGTGCTTCGCCAACCTGGTCGGTGATGCTCGACTATTTCTACTGAATGGTCAAAAGGCTAAAAATCTTGAAGATTGAGTTCCGAAATTTTGAACGAATGTTCTAAGTGTTTGAGAGTACTTAATTTGAGCTTTTGATCTCAAATACTATTTTTAGAGTTTTTGAATAGAATTGTATGTGGGTTTTGATTTCAAGTTAATTTCAAGCATGTGAAGTGTCCAATTTTGTTACCTAAATAATGGAGAACATAGTTGGTAATATTTTCCTGCTTTTTATAATGTGTGGTTAAAACCCCCATTCTTGGGGGTGTGGTTATGTGATTAATTGTCTCAAGTAGCTTATGGTTGTTAGTAATTACTGATTTAATGTTGTTTTGAAGTGGGTTCAATTGATAACTGAGTTTTAACTCATAAATTGTAGTTGCAAATGTAGTTCTAGCCTAGTATTTTATGCTTGCTAGAGAAAGAGCTTTTAGAATTAAAGTTATCAATTGATGATTGTAGTGATTGGGTTATTGTGTATTCAACTTGAGAAAGTGAGTCTTAAATTCAATCCTACCAATCTAGCTCGAGATAGTAGATTAATTGAGGTTTTGGGCTGTTCATATTTGTTATGCATGTTGAGGTTCGAGAGAACTCGCTTGAATCGTGATACCTTATCGAAGATGGCTATTACATCTATAGCCTAGCCTACCCACTAAGATTCAACGGTTTTCAATAAATAATAATCACTCGTATAGCGAAATTGCCAATTAATCAATCATATCCCCAAGGATCCCTATCTACTTGAATACTTCCCTATTTTGTGCACTACAAGAAATCTAACATTTAACAACCACTTCTTAATGAAGGGACGTGAATCCAGTCGTTATAAATAGATTTATAACAACCAAAAAATTTTGGTTGTTAATGCCCATTTTTAGTGTACTATTAACGAGGGGATAATATTTCATCCTTCAAAGCATAGGAACTTATGTTAAAAATTAATTCATCAATAAAAAACAAGTGATACATATATTTTCTCCTTCTTTTGTTTTCCCCATTCTATCTCCCCTCCAAAAAAATCAACATCAATTAGCCTTCAATAAAAAATACTCACACAGTTCCAAAGTAAAAATTGCCTGGCACACGAACATTGTAAACATTGTTCACCTGTAAGTACAACGAAATATTTGAGGGCACTGTAAAAGCAGCCTAATCGTCCCATTTTCCCCCTTTCGCGGATTCAGCTTGTCCCATCTCCTTTACTATTGCTTCAAAAAGGAGCAAAGAAAAATTCAAACAATTTCTTTCAAAAATCCACCGAATGCCCTCCCCTAAATAGCCCTTTTTTCCCCTATAAATAGTTATATTCTTTCAGTGATTAAGGGAGGTAAAAAAAAAGATTGGATTTTTTAGGGCACGTATTCACATACGAAAATAGCTTACCAAAGGGTCACTTAGTTTCGGTTTTTTTTGCTCGAGTCTAAACTAGCGTGGTAGGAGAATTGTGGAAATCGCACCCCGGTTCATTGTCTCAGTTCTCTGCTCCATAAAAGGTAAATAACTCGTATCCCTTTTGTTCACTTTGAATTCAGTATGTAGAAGTGATGTAGTATTCTGGAGATAACCATATTTGACTTGTTTAAGTCTAAGTGATATCTTTATTTTCTTTGAATTAGTGACGCTTATTTCATTTTCGATATGAACTAATGTCACTCGAGTCTGTGGGGGTCTTCTCGGACTCGTAGTTGTGATGCTTGCCTCAAGTTTTAGTCTATTTATTCATTAATCGCCATGTTGCTACCTTATTTTCATTGTTGAAATAGTGTTCGTTATTCTGTTATATGTTCGGAGGGTGCCAAACGAATTATGATGTTGCATTTATATCTAGTATTCCTTAGATTCCTTCTATGGTAGTCTCATTTTAGTTAAAATCCTCAGCTTTTGTTCAGCTTGATTCTTCTCTAATGTCGTTGTCTCTTTCATGACATTTTAGAATTCTTGTTGTTGAACACGGTTGGTGGCCCGTCTCCTTGAGTCCGCTTTGAGTCCTACTATATAATAGTTCGATTTCCTTTGAATAAGTTGGTTGTGTTGACAATCTTTGCGTCGAGTTTAGTATCTACTCGTGTTAAGTCAAGACGTTGTTTAGTTCATGACTTCATTTTTGCACTCTTTCCTTTGCTGCCTCTGTTTGTGTCTATATGGATTAGACACTTTAGTTGTAATCTTTTTCTAGTCCTAAGGTTGTTTTGCTTATCGTTTTGTTTCAACATGAGCTTTATCACTCATTGTGATTGTTTAGATAAATTTGAGCCAAATTAGGATGTCTTTATGAACTATATAAGTATCCAATTTTGCTCTTTGTTGTGTTAAAATTTTATTAGGTTGATTGGTTGCTCCTCTTGTCCCTTGTGAGGCATGTCGGTTTAATATTAAGTTGTTCTTGATATGAATATTTTGTCAGTGCTAAATATTTTGTCCTGTTCTTTAGTGATTAGCATGTTAGTTATTGGACTTTCTTCCCTTTGTTTATATCAAAATAGCATCAAAATTTCTTCTTTAATGAGCTAACTAAATGTCTTCCTAAGGCCTATTTTTAAAAGCTTTTTTTTTTTTGCTAGAATAGATTATGCTTATGATGAGTTCAGACCTAATTTATTTGTCTAAAGAATAAATGAGACTTTAAAGGGGTTTGCTTGGAAAAATTCCCAATCTGTTACGTTATGCTTAAACATGGAAATGTTGTCTTTGGTTTCTTTAAAAAATATGAACGAATGGGGTGGTTTCATTGTTCACTTTGTCTAAGCTTTGTTTCCTATTCCTGTGAGTAAGTTTTAATTTTAGCAAGTGGTTAGTTGTCATGGCTGCTTGTGTCTTTTAATAATTTTAATTTTTGGGGTCACGAAGGAATGCTAATCTTTTCATTTGTTCTCTCCTCATGCGACTACAATCCGAGTCCACTTTGGACTTATTCTTTGCATTTCATCAATTTGAATCTCATCGAGTCAGCCAAAATTCAAAGCGGTGAACAGGTTTTAGACAACAAATAGGGCAGGAAATCGAAACTTAAGTGCCTGAAAAGTCCAAAACAGGCTGTATGATTTCTATATACAGCAGTATACACTCATTATACAACGATATACAACTTAAAAACGTGAAAAATACAGAGATAAGGTAAAATACAGGTGTTTGGAAGCAGGAGATACATGGAAAGAGCTGATATACATACCGATATACAGTCGATGTATACAAAAACGGGAATTTGGTTAGGACCAACATTTCCAGCAAAATTGGCCCAAAAGGAGGTAGGGTAGTAAGTGAGTGACTTATTTTTAAGATTTTATTATAATATCTTTTTACTAAGTGTCTCAATCTTGATATCTCTTTAATATTATTTTTTGGTAGTGCTAAGTTCATGGTAATATATAATAATATTTATTGTAATATTCTTCCGATAGTTGTTTTAATCAATATTTCATTAATATTATTTATGATATATTCTAGATATAACATATCTTGGGTTTCTTGGTACATATATAAATTTTTCGCCATTAATTGTTCTAACAATTTTATTTCTTCAATAGTTTCTATCCAATATTGTAAATATTCGTAATTCATCTTATTTTGAATTTATTTCTAAATCGTACCATTCTATTCTTCCATTATCTAAGTATAGATCTTGTAAATCTATTTCATACCATTCTTGATTTAACATATTTTCGATTCGTAATCATTAAATATTTTTTCCCATATTATTTTTCTTAATTCAATTATTTCTATACCGTTAAGTATATATAAGATTAAAGTTTCATAGTTTTTTATCACTTCATCATGTACGTATGTAGTCATGTTCTTCATTATGCAGGTTTTTATTTCAAATTATTCCTTCCTATCATATTCATAATTGACTAAATTCATATTAGATCATTATGAACTAGATTATCTTTATCATGTTTTCCTGTCACTACTAGCATCGTACTTTAGCGGATACTTCCTTCTTATCGGCGCCTCAACTTTGTTTACTCCCTAAATGGCTTTCCTCGCCCACCGGTTTCAACATTAGGATGGCATAGTATAGAAGTTTTCTCCTGTTTCAGTGTGCTAATAAACTAGAAATCATGATTCAAATAATTCTAATACATAATAACTAACATAAATTTATTCAATCATATATATGATATTCGAGGAATATATGAAATTAGTTCTGCATATTTTTTGAACAATATACCTTTGCCTCTTGCTTGGCCATGCTATCCGAAATATCGACGGGATTTGATTTTTCCATTAACTTTTAAGTAATTTCTATATCTTAGTGGAGAGAGTTTTTGAAAGTTGAAAGTTTTTTATTAACTTAGGCGTTGCTTTCGCCTTCTTTATTTACATCTCCCTTTCTTTATATAGAAAGGAGTTTACATACATACTACATTACTTACAATAATGCACTACTACACTTGTCACCTAATAATACTACTACTTTACTTACTCTGATGACTTTTTTACACTACTTGACAATCTCATACTTACTCTTTACACTTGTCATCACTATTATGACACACACCATACTATGCACTATTTACTTTATTATGACACTTACCTAATTTATGACACACTATGACTTTTTACAATAGGACAAATAGCTTCTCATCTTATCTACTTTTGTTTTCTTCTTTCTATCTTATCTCATCTTTCTTTCTACGACTTTCTTTTGCACACATGTGTCCATCTGTCCATTATCTCCTTCTTATCTTCTTCCGTCTTATTTGATCATGTTTAGTGTACATCTCGGGTTATATTATCGTGTCGGCTACATTCTGGGCCTAGATGGGCAGGATACTTGTGTCCAATTAATTTACAATATCGGTCAATAATTCTTTTGAAATAAATCCCCGTCTTCAAAGCTCTCGTTGTAGGTTGTTCTTCCGGCTTAAGTAATGATAAAATCCATCTCTCGGACTTCATCCATATCTCGCTTTCCTTAACTCCCTTGAATTGGAATAAATCATTAGCCGATCTCTTGCATAGTAGCTCCATATAGCGTTTCCGTTTAAATAATTATTTGCTAGCTCTGTATGATAGTTGATATACCAATTATCCTTTTGTTGGCATAAAAACTTGGTATCTCATTTTTTTGTATCTCTGTTTCTTGTCCGATATCTTCCCGGTATTATCATATCTTTTGTTAGTCCTATCTTCACCACTTGTATCGGAGGTTTTATTTCCTCGTATAATATTTATATTTTGTTGCCGTATAAAATTTCACATAGAATAAATTTCCTTTAGTAACTCTTTTATATGTAATAAATGCTTTATGTAGTTACGGTATTCCACTTAGTTCCTCTCCATCATATGTATATACGTATTTAATAATCCATAGTTATAACATGTCCGCACTAGGTTGGCGTTAGTTTTGGGTTGTGCAATTAGTTTATTATAACCTTGTAACCTTTGGGTTAAATAATCTTGGTTGGGTTTTTTTGGGTTGTAGTAGATCTTGGGTTAAGATTTAAAAATGTTTGGATTTTGTATATATTTTCTATATAGGTTCGTGTAATATGGTTGTATGTCCTTTTGTCATGGTGTAGGCTATATCGCATATGTAGAAGTTTGTGGTTCTATAGTTAATATGTTTTTTGGTGTTAGTCTTGGAGTAAATGGTTTTCGAATAGCCGGTTTAAGTTTGTATTCTTTTGTTTTTCACTAACTCGTTTGCTTGTACCTGTTGTTGTATTTAAAGAAATGTTATGGGTTTTAAGGTGTTTCCCATCGTCTCCTTTTAGCTATGGATTTTTCCGTCTTCCGATCGACGTAGCTCCGCATTTTTATAGTCATGCTTTGACTAGCTTTAGACTTCGATTATCTTCATTAGTCTTTAGCTTTTGTATTTTTCGTTGTCCATACTATCCACTTTTGTAGAAAGTGTAGTAATGGCTTTGAGTATCTTTTCAATTGTATTTTCTTCCTCGGTCTCGATCCGAGTAGCTTTGTCGTGATAGGTAATCTGCAATAACATTCTTTTCTGTTTTTATTACTTCAATTGTAAATGTGAAATTTAATATATTTAATACCAATCTCCTTATTTCTTTTGTTGTTACCGAATCTTGTATTTTTCTTGTTAGCCACCATTTTACTTGTGTATTATCTGTTCTTATAATAAATTTGTTATATACAATATATGGTTCAAATGATAATAAACACTTATATACCGAATATAATTCTTTTCTATTTATTTCCCATTTTATTTACGTATTATTAAATGTTCTGAATAATACTGCCGGTGATGTTCTATCGTAGTGTCATCATACCCGTATTTTAATATTCCTCCGTAACTTTTTTCACTCGCATCTCGATTCTATTATATAAGTGAATTTTTTATTTTCATCCGGAAAATATAGTTTAGGTAGGTTCTTACATAATAATTTTATTTTTTGTATTTGTGTTTGATCTTTCTTATCAAAGCGGTATTCTACATCTTTCTTTAATTTTTGTTGTAATGGTTTTAAATTCTCTGCTAATTTTGGTATGTATTCTCTTACTTGATTTACTAGTCCTAAGAATGATTGTAATTTCTTTTTTGTGTCTAGTTGTTCATTTGAGTTAATTATTTTTTGTACTATATGTGTTTGCATTTTTATTCCGTTTTTATCAATTTGTATTCCTAAGAATTCTATTTGATTTTTCATTATATCGGCCTTCTTTTTACTTAGACTTATACCTGAATATTCTACGATGTGTTTAAATTTTTCTAATAATCTTATGTGTTCATCTTGTGTTTTGGAATATAATAATATATCATCAATGTACACTACACAATTTTCTATTTGTTTAAAGTAATTGTCCATAAAGTGTTGATATCTACCTCGGTGCATTTTTATATCCAAATGGTAATACGTTCCATTCATAAAATCCTTGTGGTACTGTAAATGCCGTTAGTTTTTTTAGATTCTTCTTCTAATTTTAAGTGGTAAAATCCGATTTACAATCAAATTTGCTAAAATAATTATATCCTTGTATATCTGTCTTATTTTTAGTATCTTATTTGGTATCGGATAATTATATGTTTTAGTTTTTGCATTTAAGTTTCTATAATCAATAACCATTCTACTTTTTCCTCTTTTTTGTTCACTATGTTTATTTACGATAAATGCCGGGCTTGTATGCTTACTATTGCTTTCTTGTATATATCCTTTTTCTAGTAATTCATCTATATGTATTTTAAATTCGGTTAAATCACTAAAATTATACTTTAATGGTTTTTGGGTTATTATACCGTTGTTATCAATTAGCTCAATTTTTATTTTTGTTTTATGTTTTCCCATCCTTGTAAAGGATCCTCACTATATAATAATTCTAGCTTATCTTGAATTATTTTTACTTTATCTATAGAGAATATAATTAATTCTATTTTAGGGTCTTCTTCTTTTATATTTTCTAATTTTTGTGTAATTTTTCCACTTCCTTTTATCCATTCTGTTGTTTTTCGTTTTTATTATTTACTCTTTTTGCTCCTATTTTTTGTTTACACGGTGTGGTGAACCACCGGTGTGTTTTTGTTATTATATGTGGGTATAATTTTTCTAAAAATGGCATTCCTAATAGCATATCTTTTGTAGTTAATTCAAAGTTATATATTTCTTCTATAGTTAATATCTTATCCCATATTTGTATTTTTATATTTTTTGCCTTATATGTGATCATGCTTCCTTCATTATTAAATCCTGTTACTACTATCGGTGTTTTTAATTTTCCCACTTATCTTCTGGTAAACAATTATATTTACATATATTAGCTTCTGCTCCCGTATCTATCATTGGTGTATAATATACATTTGTAATATCCTTCTATTATTATCTTTGCAAGTATATATATTTTCATCTTTTTATCATATCAAAGTCCTTTTTATTATTACTCTTTTATTTTCATAATTTATTATTAACTTGTTTGTCTTCTAAATTATATGGTTTTACTTGTTCTAGCCATTTTATTCCTAAAGTGATATTTTCATCTCCCGATATATTTTAAATTTTATTATTATTGGTATTCCTCAATGATTATTTCCTTTTAAAGTAGTTTCTTCGGTATATGTTAGTACTCTTGGTAGTTCGGGGCATGATTGTTCAATAGTTATTATTTCATCTTCCGTTACTAATTCTCTTGTAATATAATTTTCTTCTAGTCCTGTATTTATTAATATTAAATATTTTCGTTGTTCCATTATTCCCGTTATGTAGTAATGATGTGGTTTTCTTTCTTCTTCCATTGATTTTTGTGGAGATTTATCTATTCTTCTTGAGGTACTCATTTTTGATGATATTTGGGGTATCTCATCGTTTATTCTTTTCGATGTACTTAGTCTTTCTTTTACTATTTCTAAATCTTCTTCTATATCAATTTCTTTATAGCTATAATCATTATTATCTATGACTCGTAACTATTCTTTCAAAGGGATCTTCTATTTTTATTTTATCTATTTTATTTTTTTCTTGTTATTTTATGTTTTGTTGTTAAAACATATAAGTTTTTACATCTAGCCGTAAATATTTTACTTCCGGGGCTAGTTCTATTCCGACATTTTCCAATATAATACTAGGATTTATCTATATTTACGTCATTTCTTTCGCTTGAGTAGTTAGCACTTATTATAAATTTAAATTTTTGGTATATGAGGTTACCTTTTACTTGCGCTTATTATACTTTTTTTCTATAGGTTGTATGATCCTATCATCCGCTAAGTATATTTCTATGGGTGTATCTATTCCTTCTCTAAAGCATGCTTTTATTAATATTTCCGTTCCTCCTAAATGTACATATTTAATTGGATTTTTAGCCTTAATATCTTGTATTTCTTTATTTATTATTCGTTTATTTATTATTGGTATTTTGGCCTTTCCTTTAGTGTATTTGCAATCTATGATATGTTCTCTTTGACTTACTACATAATATTCTTCTTTTTGTCGTTTAAACCAGGTTTCTTATTGTTGGTATTTCGAATATTTTTGTTACACTTAGATCTAATTCTTTTCCTTTTATTTGTTCAAATATATTATTATCAAATATTATTTTTGTTCTATCGATTCTTCATCTTGATATTTTTCTTTAGTTATTGTTTGTATATACGCTTGAGTCATTTATATAGTGTTCACTATCGATTCTCGTTAATGAATTATTTTCCATTTCGTCTATTTCATTTTTCGATAATTCATATATGCTATCTTCACTTTCTAATTCATAATCTACGTATTCTATTTGTGTATATTTTTCATTGTCTATTATTATTTCGATATTTGTTTTTTATTTGGATTTTAGGTAATTTACAATCTCTAGCTATATGTCCTAATTTTCCACAATTATAACAAGTACATTCCGTTAGTTTTCTTTTTGGTCTATATGGTCTTTTAGTTTTATAGTTTTTTACATAGTACCTTCTTCTAGGTTTTTTATATTTATATTTTGATCTATATTTTTGTTATATTTCTTTCTATTTTTATAATACTTATCCGTACAACCAAATTGAGGTCTTGTTTTGTTTTTGCAACATGCTAAGTTTTTATTAATATTTTTTTCCATTTTTATTTCTTCTTTATGTTTTTCACATAATTCCATAAACCATCGTTGCAAGAATTTCATTCTAGCTCCTAAGGTGTCTGTTAAGTCGCTTCATTCCAGTTTTTATTATTTTTGAACTAAAAGGTTAGGTAATTTTGTAAAATATAATTTTCTTATTTCTTTACTTTCTTCGTGCTATATGTTCCTTTATAATAGTATTCTCTAAATGCACATGTATATTCATCTATGTAACACATATTACATATTGCTAATTTTGTCATTAGATTTCGATTTATAATTTTTTTCTTTATTTTGTTCTTCTACTTACATTTGTCATACTACTAAATTCGTTTCTTATAGCTATTTTCGTATTTATGTAGAATTTCCATAGTTGTAGTAGCTATTCCACCATCAAATTTTTATTACTTCTTAGAGTTTGTAAACTTTCATCCGATAAATTTTGTAGCCATAATTTTTTTGTTCCTATAAGTGTTCTTTCTATATATCTGGCGTTTTTGTCATTGTTATTTTGTTATCTATTAATTGTTTTGATATATATCCCATCCATAATTGGATTGTTTTATTTATATCTCGCTACACAGTCTAAATCTAAAAAATCATGTCGTTCGGTTATTGGTTTAGGTGTCCATTTTTTATCTAATCTTTTATCCCATATAGTTTTTCTCTATTTTCTCTATTATATTGCCCATAGTTTTCATCATAATATTTTGGATTAAAATTTTTTGGGTTTTTTACTACGATGTGCTAGGTTTTTCATCCATGTCTATGTCTCCGTATTTATTTCTAAATTCTTTGTATTATCTATGTTTGCTAAAAGTTCCGTATATGTTTCGCTTGTCTCCGAATGTTGTTCTAGATCATCGTCGTTTATTTCATCAACTCTTATTTCGGGTAGATTATCTTGGTTATTTTCTTCTTTTCTTCTAATTCATCTTCTAGCTGCAATTTTTCTTTAAACTTAATTATCTCATTTGTTAATTTCGTTTTTGTTCTTTTTCTTTTTGTTTCATTTCATATATTTCTTTCAATATTGCTAACTCTTTTTCTAGCTCTATTATTTTGGTATTTTTTACTTCTTCTAATTGTTGTACTTCTTTTTTTTGCTTGTTGTTTTATTTTTTCAATTTCCGTTTTTTTCTATCGATTTCTTCATTTTCTTTTGTTATTCTTACCATAGCAGGTTAAACTATCTTCTAGTTTTACCGTTTCTTTTCTAACATTAAACTTATATTGTCACCTATTTTCTTATATCTTCTTCCTAGATTAGAAAATATTATTTTTATTTTTAATCCGTCATAATTTTCATATGTTTTTTTCATCTATTCCGTATTGTTCCTTATTCATTTATAGATCGTGTTGAAATTTATATTCTAACTTATTTATTTGTATTTCTAGATAGAAAATAATCTTTCTTTGTGCTAATATAGATTTGTGACAAACTCCTGCAAATATATTCTTTGTTAAGTCTATTTTTCTATGTGCTAATTCTTGTCTTTTTGCTATAATTATTTCATTAAGTTTTTGTCTATATTCGTTATTCTTGTTATTCATTGTAATTTTAAATATCGAATATATTTATATTCTACTTTAGATATATTATCTATTAAGTGATTTAATTTTTCGTTATCAGTTTTTGTGATATTGAGTTGTTTATACTTCGGATACAATTTATTTAATTTTCTTCTTATTTTTCTTAACTTTCTACTAATACGGTTCTAAGTTAAATCTTCTTTTTTTTTTTTGAAAAAAGGAATATGTTCTTTGATGGTCTTCACTTGAATTATATTTTTTACTCATTTTAAAATTGTTTTATGTTAAAATATTTTTCTCAAATAGACTTTAAAAATGTTAGTCAAAGCTTTTTTTTAATTAATTTAAAGAATACTTACTTAGTCATTTTCTCAAAAAGGATAGTCAAAACTCTTTCTCTTCAATTAATAAAAAATGGTTTTCATGTTTAAATTTACCAATTGAGTTTAAATCATTATTTTTAAAAATGAGTCAAGCAAATCCTAATTAATCTAGTTTTGTTAAAATTGTATTCACATGCAATTTAATTCAAATGTTTCATTTTTGGGTTTCTTTCTCTAAAATAAAAAATAAAAAATAAAAAATAAAATGTGTCATTTATTTAATTATTTTCTCAAAATTAACAAAATATTGTTAAAATAGTCAAAATATATTTTAGTTAAGTCGCAGGTCAACCACATGTTAGCGGACACTTCGAATGCTTAAACGTTTCTCGAAATGTAAATTGAACCCCGAACCCTCTTTGATATTTTCAAATGATTTTTTCTGTTTAAATCTTTAAAAATTATAAGTTTTCTTAATTTCTTTAAAAAATTAAGTGACAATTCTTATTTTCTAAATATT
The DNA here is from genome assembly GCA_029007595.1 of Solanum commersonii. Classification (NCBI taxonomy): domain Eukaryota; kingdom Viridiplantae; phylum Streptophyta; class Magnoliopsida; order Solanales; family Solanaceae; genus Solanum; species Solanum commersonii. The sequence continues at coordinate 755,062 of JAJTWQ010000131.1, forward strand.
AGTAAAATTTCGGCATAACAAGTTTCTTCTCAAAGTACACTTTAATTTTTTGCTTTTTTATATGTTAATTTGTGTAAAAGATAATATGATCCCTCTCTCTGCTTCTCTTATCCCCTGCTCTTGGAGGATTTTCATGGACAGTTGCTTTTGGTGCTTATGCTTTGTCAAAATTCACGGTTTCACGCTTCTCCATCATCATCCGCTCTTCTATATGTGTTTACATTGTGAATTACTTAGGTTTCATTCTTTATTCGATTTTCTATGTATTACATGATTTATGTAGAATTGAGGTTTTTTGGGTGAGCTTTTTGTTGTTGTTGGTATGTAAGAAACTATTATTTTTATTTTTTAATTTCTATTCTGTCAAGATGTTGTAAAAAAAACAGCACAGGGATGAAAATATTTGGGGGAAACTTATTTAATCTACTGAAAATACCGATATTTTACTACACTTGCTTTTCTGGGTCATCTTTTCGTTTTTGGTGGTGTTAGTTTGCTCTTGTTGCAAAAAAGCTTGAAAAAGTACTCTTGGAAAGAAGGCTAAAAATGGGAAGTCTTGTATTGCCTAGTATTTTCAAAAACACACAAGTATTAGGTGAAGTTGCCGAGTGTGTTTGAGCCACGGTTGAAAGTCTCAAAATATGAACAACACTTTAAGAATTGCACCAAGAAGGAAAAAGATCTCTACTTTGGGATTCAATTCAAGGAGGACCAAATGGAATCGGTTATGGTCTCAAATATCAAGTTAATCGCAAGTTTTCCCACAATATTCATACTTTTTTCCTGCATAAACCCTAAATATTAACTAATTTAGCCCATTTTTCTGTTCAGGCACTATGCATCGGCGATGTAAAAAGCTGATACGGATCACACCAAATTCCTCACCAGGACTCTCAGCCTCAAAGAAGAAAATGAGGTAGTCTATTAGCTTTATTTCTGTAATTTTTTGTGAATTTCCTAGTAATTCGGTATTTTGCAGGTACATTTGATTCAGATTTCTTCAGCTGGCACTGAATTGATCTGTGAAGGTCTTTTTTCTCATGCTAATGAGATCTGGGACCTTGCATTGTGCCCCTACGATCAACACATTTTCTCTACTATTTTCTCTTCCATTAAGTTTATGGTATATTCGACTAATGAGTCTTATTAGTTTACTATCGTATTTTCATAGGATTGAAATGAGTTGATGAATGCACTCAGTTTGTTGTTTCTTCTATTGAATTATTAGATTTGTTAGATTATTGATGGAATTTATTAGTATCTGCACTTGACAAAGTGATAGTTCTCTTTAAGCTTGATCATGAGGAAATTCTATCTTCATTGTTTTAGAAGTTAATGTTGTCGATAGTGTGGAATGGATACAAAGATTTCATATAGTCACACCGCTCATGGTTCTGGTATTTTGATAGAACTAGTATTCATTGGTGTTCCGAGCAATAATTAGTTCTTTTGACACGTTCTTTTAATCGAATCATAAGTCTCAGATTGTAAGTTTAATTTATGATCTTCACTTGTTTATTTATGCAAAATCACAAGAAAGTTAAGGCATTTTAATTGCCTTTCGTGAAGTTCATGAGAAGTTAGAATGGCAGTGCGGTTGGTGTTGTTGATTTGATGTTTATGATAGAACTAGGTTTGGTGTTTAGAATGGCAGTGTTGTTGATGATGCTCTATTTATTTGTAGGTGAAACAAATGGGGCAGCAATATGGCAGATCCCTGAGTTGTTTCGAAAGTCTAATTGTCCGTAACTAGAGAGGATAGCGTCTCTTGATGCTCATACTTCAAAGATAAAGTGGTAAGTCTTTTTTGATATGGTAAACTTAAACTGCTTACCATAGTCCCTGAGTTCAAAAGATTTACATACTTGTAATATAAAATAGATAATAATGCTTTCGAGAAGAAATACAGGATGCATTGTTGTGCAAAACTCTACTTTTTTTTTATTTTGGTCATTCCAAACTCTGCATGTTCTTTTAATTATTCCAGTAGATGCTTACCTTATAACTTCTAATGCCTAATATTGTAACATAGCCAACAAACAACAGATTCTGTTTTTGTAAAAAATGAAAGTCCGATTATCATTTCCCTTGCTACTTAAGTACTCTTCTAATTCCCAATTTAACTCCTATGCTAAATATATTGATGATATGATCTCTAACTGTTACATTGATTGCTGATGTTATTTCTAACACAATCCTTCCACAAAGCTAACCTAATCATCTCCAAAAATCGTGGAACGCCATGATTCAGAAGTGCTCCAAATACATTCAGAAAATGCAGTCCTTTGATTTTGGACGGGAAATCCTGATACTTCAAAGTCATGTTTGTTTCCCGTCTTCCATTCCATGTTTATTTGCTTTTTGTTTTGTTCTCCAAAATCAAGCAATTCAAAGAATATTGGTCTCAAGTAGCATTTCTACGACATCATCAAATTTTTACGCAATCTTAAAGTACCTTGAGCTCTTTGAGATTGTGGTCAAGTAATTAAAATTTGATTGCTCTGATTACTAACAAATTGATTTTCTAATTCGCGCTTGTGATGCTTTAAGTAGTTAACAGTTTGTAACTTTACCTTTATCTAAGAAAAAGAAGTAGTTAACATTTTATGATAATTCCCTTTTGGTTTATCACACTTTAGAGGCTCATGCCTTTCCTTCTTAATTTTTCTATTAATTTGTGAGCCTGATGGAGTTACATATTAAATCAAAGAGTTATCTATTCATTTGCTTGGACACTAAAATGTAATGCAAATGGTGGGCTGCACACTTTTGTGGACAACATGAAGGTATGACAAGTTGGTTAGCATTGATGAACAAGATCTTTTCCTCTGGAGCTTTGATACTTAAAGAAGAATGAACAGGTATATTCCATGGCTATACTTAGGTCTATCCATATAAAATGACCAACTAAAATCCTTCATCTTCTGTTGAAAAATTCTGCTTGTGACCCAGACATGCTTTGTTGAATAGTCATTTCTGTTATGCTACTGCAAGAAGTATATCATTGTTTTGGAAAAGCAAAGGCACAATACATAATACTATGATTTTGCATGAATGTTTTCCTTCTTATAGTTTGGAAGTGTTGTGAACTATAAACTTAGGAATAATAATACTCTTGGTTCACACATATATGGTAAAAACTGATTAATCATTTGAAATGACATAAAAAATGTCTTAATGTTTACTGGTGCTCCTCATGGCTAGAGGTTTAAGTACTGAATCGTTTGATTACTTCAAGTAGATCGCTCAAAATAAATTATTTACATCCTATAGAGTGCTTCTGTTTGAGTTAAAACCTAGATTTTACTGGCCTGGAAATAATATTATCTTGATGATATTCTTTTGGTTAGTGTACCTTCACACTCTTGGGGTTCTATGAGAATTAACAGTTTTCTTATGTGTAATTATCTTGTAATTGACTAAATGACCTCCTTTTGCTATCTCTAGTGGCACTATTTCTACTTATAGGTGAAATTGCACGGACTCTTCACTTTTGATGTATGACCCATAATGATTCTGAAAATACACTACTTTTGGCGAATTTAATCTTACTTGAGACAAATGGCAGTTTTTGAAGAGTCACAAGTCCATTCCATAGGTGAAATTGTAGCTAATGCATTGAATAAGAGTATGTATGACCTCATAATGAGGGTGAAGGTTTTTCTTACTTAGAGCGTCATGTTTAATCTTACTTGAGACAAATGGCAGTAAGTGATGTGGTCACAAGTCCATTCCAGCTCTTCAATTGTATTGAGAGAGTTGGTAATATAGTTCATGTCCTCAAAACAACAGGGCATAATGGCTTTCCGGTGATGGATGAGCCCTCGCTTTTTGAAGCACCAATGTATTTGGTGTGATACTCCGCACACATCTTGTTACATTGCACAAGAAGAAAGCATTTCTTCAGAATTATGTACTTGCAAGATATGTCAACTTTAATCAATTTTCAGCTGATGAGTTTGCAATGAAGGGTTTGAACATAGAGACAGAGTGGAGTGTATACAATTGATACATTAAGAGATGGATGTTCTTATATATCTACATTCTATTTGCAACACTTCACCCTATACTGTCGTAAAGACTGTTCTTGGTGAAGGCTCTGTTACTTTTCTGAGAAGTTAGTTTAAAACATCTGGTAGTCATATCCTAAGTTTGTGAGGTACGATCTATTTCCTTATCTTTTCTGTTGCAAATTCTTTTTCAATTTCTTCTTGGAAGCTATATATTATCACTAAAATTAATTGAACAGTCTATAAAAGATACATTAGCAGAACCAGAAGGGATAGATCTCTTAGCTTCCAACACGCATGCTTCTGTCCATTAGTTTATTTCCTCGTTAACTATTATATTTCATGAATGTAGTTTTTCACCTAGTTTAGCAAATCATAAATTTTCTTTTCCTAGTTTTCTGTATTTGTTGGGTCATTAATATGGCAATTGTTGCTTCCGTACTATCAACATGCTAAATATTACTTTGGTAACTTTAGGCTCATTTGAAATTTCAGGAAACAAGAATCTCAGAGCACATTGTTATATTAGTTATTTGGAAAATTGAGTGTGACCTACTTTTATTTTGGTTAGATTGACAAGTTTGATAGTGGATTTCTTTTCTTGTGATGTTCTATATTGTTGACAGGGAGATGATAGACAATAGAGAAAAAATCTTACATACATATGTATACATTAGGTTGCAGTTCATTCTTTTATTTGTGATTTTCCATCACAGTTCTTTTTTTTTTTCTCTGTAGATGCTCTTGTTTTATCTATACTGTTTTTTTTTTCTGAATTGAAGTTGTTCTATTTTTCAGATTTTCTATTCTGCCTATTTTTTGAGCTACTTCCTTATCTCTCTTGATCTGAATTAGTGTGTGAGCTGTTAAAAGAAACAAAATATCCTGCAGCAGAAAGCTATACATAAAGAGAAAAATCTATTTTTGAGACTGCTTATGCAATATTTGTTTACCATCTTTCTTTTCACTAGTATTAGCAAAATCTGATTAAATAAATATTCCAAACAAATCTTATACCTTATCCTCGAATGTGATTATATTTTTATCATATTCACATTATGTTTCATCCTATATACAGTTATAATGATACTAAACATAGAGATGTTAAACTGACATGTATTTAACTTTAACAGATTCAAAATGTCACGTCTGAGCAGCCTGGAGTACTTGAAAATTATGAGCAAGTAGAAGCAGCTTAAAATGTCAAAGAACAAGTTGATCTACAAGCAAGGCCCATTCTTTGTTATTTTAAGATGTTTTTTTTTTTCTGCAAATGTTATAATTTTATTTCTAGTGTCATATTATTTAGATGAGTAGATTTATCTTTTAGCCTGATGTTTTTGTTCTTTGTAATTAACTATGAAATCTTAAAATAAGAATGATTGTTTTGAGTGTCTTATGAATGTCCATGTTTTCTTGAGTTCATATGAAAAATAATACAGTTTTTGAGATGTTAAAAGTTTATTAGTAGGTAGATAAGGTACATGCAGTTGCTAAAAGTATTTTTAATTATTGGAATTTATTGTTTTACTCTAAGGTTTTAACGACCAAATGACCATCAACGAAGGGAAATTCGGTCGATGTAAGTAAGTCTAACAGATCAGATTAATTGTTGTCGCTAAATGATATTTAACGACTGGATATGCAATCCGGTCGTTATCCTTTAACGACGGAGCTTTTAACAACCAGTGACGACCAACTTTTGGCCAGTCGTTATAGACTTTTAGCGACTGGATATGGACTTTTAACGACTGTATTTCCTTTCGCTAAAAGTCAATTTTCTTGTAGTGGTGGTTGTTAATTGACAGATCTAATCCCCCTATTGACATTTGTTGTCAACCCATTCAATTGAATTTAATTGTTTCGATAAATTTTATTCCTACGATCAATTAGAACACGTCTTTCACTTTGTAATTGAATTCGCTACCATATCACTCCCTATGGGATAGATCCCAACTCTTCGTTGGGTTTATACTAGATTGCGGTCGCCTTCACTTAGAATTTGATCAAGTGTAGTTGAGCGTTATCACTTGTGCAATGTGATTCTGTGCACAAGATTGAGACCAAACCCTTATAGTGAGCCAAAATGATGTGGGGTACATGCCCTTGTGGCGTCATTTGCATTTGGAGTCAGCTCAGATGTCATTAATAGTTTCCCCTGACTCGAGCCAATACATGGCACACATCGCCAATGGGCAGACCCTCATAGTGAGCCGAGGGGGGCGTACCTCATATCAGACCACGATTACAATATATGCATGAGGTATAGGAATAAGCTTTAAGAAAATTATGTCTTATAATTGACTTGGATCACCTTTGATAGGTCATCACGTGATAATTTGTATTAAAAATAGTTGAAGCAGTTCACTTTGGCAAATAATAGTGTTGTATTATAGTTGACACCTCTATTGGATATTATATGACCAACTAATTAAGTTAGTGCATATGATACTGCTATATATCCTTTATCTACTTATATGCTCATTATTCTTTCGATTTAATATTTGATTCATATGAGCTTTCATACTTGTCTATTTGTTATTCTGTTTGCTTTTCATACCAATACATGTGTATATGTATTAAGTCTCCTGTATATTTGGCACTACATTTCATTGCAAATGTAGTATTAGGTTCTCAGGGGAGAAGACATCTACATCAGGTTCTTTTGTCGGTGTCAGTTGGTGTTTTGGTGAGCTCCATCTCTATCCGGAGCTAGCTTATGTCTTTAATTATATGTACAGGTTGCTACTTGGTTACGTTAAGGTAAGTTTCAATGAGGAATGATACTATAATGTTGTAAATCCACTTGAGGCTTCCTAGACATCATGATGTATCATGTTATGCAGTTTTTGCCTAGATGACTTTACAACCTATACTTGTAACATGTGTTGGTTAGTTTCCATTCGTTTATTAGTTTACACTGTCCTTCATGTCATATCTTATTTGTAGAACAAGTGTTCATATTCTTCTTGTCCGCCCTCCGTTTTTGGCTGTGACATTGGATTCTTAAAAATTCATTGTTAATATTATTTGTGAGAGCATGTAATGAGTTTTTATATTAGGGGACTTCAATACTTTTGTTGAAGCAAAGCTTTGTGAGCACGAACTTGGATCGATAATGGCTAGTCATCATTTGAGGATATTTGTTTATAATTGAAAATTGCACGGACTTGAAATTAGCCTTGTGATAGCACTTGCATGTTGGCCTTAAAGAAGCACTGTTTGTACACACCTTTCTTGAACATATTAATTTCTTGTTTTACTTCAGGACAAGCAAAAGTTTATGTTTGGGGAATTGATGAGTCAGAGATATTGGACTTATTTGAGGCTTTTTAGTTCAACAGATAGTGTCCTCAATGCTATTTTATGTCCATATATGATGTTTAACTATTTATTTGAAGCTATGAAGATTTAAGGATAAGGCAGAGACAAATGTATGCAAAAATAAGCCAAAAATAAATAAAGTGTGAACCAGAAAATCACAAAGATCATTTGGCAACTCACCAAATGTGTTGAACCTCAGTAAATGTTGCAGAGCCCCAAGATAAAAAATCAAAGAAAGTTTGCAAAATAATGAAGTGGTTAGTGATTCACCGAATGAGTTGGTGAGGAGATGAGAAATCACCGAAGGTGACATAATACATAGTTGAAATTAGAGAGCAAATTGGCAAGGATTGGTGATGTTCGGAAATTTACTGATTGTGAAGGGTGAAGTACATCGAGCTTGCCAACTATGGTTCCAACACCTGAAGCCTAAAGCCAAGGAAGGAGCGCTGAGAAGTTGAGTTAGTTGGTGACTAACCGATTATGTCGGCGAGCCCTACTAACACCGCATAATAGGTTTGAAAAGTGAATTTTTCGCTAAATTTTTTTATTAGTAATAAATAGATGTGGAGAGATAGAAAAACCATCTTCCATGCTCTGAAAATACTGTATAAAAGAACATAATGAGTGTTTGACTATTAGACAAGTTTGTAATTCAATTTTGAGGTGTTTTTATTTGGATTTCTGATATGTCCAAACGTACACCTCAATTAAGAAGCATAAATGGTCTAAGTCAATTTATAGAACTCAACTAGAGTTGAGGGCGATCTAATATGGAATTTGCTTACAGAAATAACAGTACTAACACTCTTACTCAATTGTGGCTACTATTTCCAAAATAGATTAATTACGAAAAGTAAATATGAGGTTGTATCAAACCAACAATGGTATGAAATAGACCTACATGATTTAGACCTCGAAAGAATAGAATGGTATGATTTAGAAATAAATTCATATTAAAATAAACTACGAATATTTACAATAGTGGACAGAAGCTATGGAAAATATAAAACTATTAAAACAATTAATGGAAAATAATTTATATATGTACCTAAGAACCCAAGATATGTTATATCTAGAATATATCATAAATAATATTAAAGAGATATCAAGATTAAGACACTTAGCAAAAAAATATTATAATAAAATCTTTAAAATAGATTCCTCACCTACCAAAAATGGTACACCTACCAAAAAAGTCATGAATTCCTCACCTACCACACTACCAAAAATATCTTAGTATATCATAAATTTATCACCTACCAATAAAATGAATTCCACACCGAAAAATGACTTTTAGTGTAGTATTCAATTGTATACAAGAAATGATCAGTTGTTAACATTATATGTTCCTAGCAAGTTAGATGCCTCTAAACACTTCTAAGCCCTATTTGATGACTTTCACTCTTTTCCTCTTAGTCTTAACAGTGTTCTCATGTTTACCCTCACATACTTGTTAATGAGATTCTCTTTTCTCGAACTCGAATCTTCACAACAAGTTGATAGAATATGATTTGACTTTTTCCTAATTACTAGTTTTCTCTCGAACAAGTGGTAAATAAGTGCAGGTTCTAATCTGTGCACTCATTAGAAAGAATTTAGGATGAAAGAAAGAACCACACGTGCAACTAACAATGATACATTACTCGTATTTTGAATTCGTAACTATAGTCTAGTCATGGTTCCCACAACCCTAGTTGTGGTATTTGGCCGTTCATATTTTCAACAACAAAAAAAAGTAAAAGAATAAAGTAAAGAACTTGCAATAATTTCAAACCAACAAGAAATCTTAATTATTAACACTTAATCACTATCACGAAGTTTTGATCTAAAAATAATCAATAATATCAAAGTTTAGAATATAGAAACTATCACCAAGTTAGAATGATAAGAGTAGTTTTCAAAAATATACCATAAATAATTAAAATAGTCTGTAAAAAAAACTCTTACTCAAAGAAGGACTTACTTGTCGAGACCCTTCACAACTAGGCTGACGGCTCGTCAAGTGCTAGACGGGCCGTGAAGCCCCTCGTCGTCTCATACATAGACAATGTGGGTCTTCTTTCACTGAAGCCCTTTACAAGCTACTAGATGGCTTGTCTTAGGTTAGACGGCTCATCTAGAGCTCCGTGGACTTGTCCTTGTACATGGGTCTTCACTAGAATTCTTGCCTCTTGTCCAAGAGCAACCATACAACTCATTTACTAAACCACAACCCATCTTTGGTACTTTAGCCTTCAATCAGCACTCAGCTCCCAAAGGCCTTGAATTGTTTCTCTGTCACAAGCCCTTAGATGGCTCGTCAAGTGGACCATGGACTGTCTGGGGCTCCGTGGTCTTCACCTGGCACTTGGTCATTTTTTGGTTGCCTTTACTGCCTCAGCTTCATGAGCTTTTAGACGGCTCTTCATTGTGACCACGACCTATCTAGGGCTCCATGGTGTTTCTTCAGATCATTTTCTTCCCATTTTTCTATCTTTCACGTCCAAGTGTTTTACTTATTCAATCATCAAAGAACACTTCATATCCACATAAACACACTCAAGTTCTCGAACTAATCCTTCATTTTGAACGTCAAATGTTCCATGATTTGACAACACGTCTACACCTTCAACTTAGAACCATTGCTAGTCCTCAACGATGAAAAAGAAAACACTCGATGCTCAAAAACCAAGGATACATTTATTATATGCAGCATCTATCTCAACAACAATTCTATAAAAAAAATCATCTATCTACTATGCAAGGATTAATGAATGACATCCCATTACGCATATCCGATCATGCTTATGCCATTACCAACCATCAGTTATCATAACCAACTATCAAATGCAAACATAGTGTCCTCAAAACAAAGAAGTCCCTCAAACATGATAATTGGGACTGACAAGTACTCTAACTCTCCAAAAGAACTTCTAACACTACAAGTATGCACACCATAGGCTTGCCCTTTTTTTGTACGCTTCAAATATCAAATAAACGTGATAGGATCACTATAGGACATTTATTGTCTTTTAGCATTGGCCCATGCTAGGGAGTGGAAAATTTGGTCTATGAGTGACTAAATTACGTTGGTTCTCAAAAGTTCTTATTAGCACACAACTTTTGTTCGAGTGGTTCCAACTTCATTTTCTTTAGTACATCCCGGCTTCCACCATTTATTTTCTTCTTTTTCTTTTCCTCTTTCCTTATATTTTTCTCTTTTTTTTTTTTTTTTTTGTAACTACTATTTTCTTGAACCATGCACACTAAACCCATTCAAACATACATTGTGGTTTCGTGCCTTTGGAATAACAAATAATAGATACCTAAGCTATTTTCCTTTTATTTAGCTCATGAACATCATCAACTTAGCCTTTTGGCTTGAGTTGTGGCATTGTTCCTTCTGAGAACTAAAGATACGATATCATCATGGTGACAACAAAATTAGCTTCATGGCTAAGATGGGGTTCAAGGGTTCATGATTTCATTTAGTAGGTATTTTTGGTATAAGTAGACACAAAAATGTCCTAATGATCACTTCCTATCCAGTTATTCAACGACTTTAGCAAGACTACTCGAGCAAGTTCTAGCTTCTACAAACAGTGTTAGACTTCACACAAACCTTACACTCACATGGCATATGCTTACACTTTCAGTATTTTAGTCAACCAATTTATGTTCCTAGTAAGAAATGATCAACACACAGGTATCTAAGATGTCGCACAAAGGTCCTAAAAGTTAAATTTCAGATTAAGGACATCTTTCATATTATTTGAAATAAAACACAAGATTCAGCTGCTGCTAGCAATTTCCACACAAAAAATTTCAACACAATAGCCAAACTCCATGCACTTTAACAACTAATGGCAGGTTTCTCACCATCCCCTCCCCAACAAAATAGACTTTTCCCTCAAAGTACAAAAAAAAGACAACAAGGGTTGTGTGGAGGGGTCATGGTCGTATGACTGATGTCGGCATCCTTATTAATGGGTGCGCTCTCCGGTGTAAGGACTGAGTCAGGACACTACTATCAACGGGAGAAGGTTTCTCACTATTGGAAGCTCCAGACCTCACCACATTAAGCTTCTGCTGCTCTAAAGCCTCTTTCTCTCTAGCCAACCTCTTAGACTCTTTTGTTCCTTTCTTTTGTAACCTGTGTTCTTCCTTTGAAAGGTCGTCTTCGTGCCTTGAGCTGGAACCTCTATCCTTCTTTCTTTTGCCAGTCGTCGCCCTAGTCAAATCTTCCCAAATGTCATCAACCTACTGAGTAGCACGTGGCATGCTAAATAGACTCATCAAAGAATCTACTATAGCAGGTGGTGGTACAGTGATTGGATTCTCCACTAGTTTTGCAATTTTTTCTTTCATTTTAGCTATTTGTGATTTCAAAGCAACGCAATTTATAGGACCTACGTCGTGTAGCATTTTGTTTACAAGAGCTTTTAAACTGTCCATCCAGTTCTTTAGCATAGAAATCTCTTGCCTGAATTCATATTTCAAATGCTTCTCCGTGGCCAGCGCATCCCTCTGGACTACCCGAGGTAGTTTTTCCAGTATTTGATCTAATATGGACCGAGTCTTCCTCTGATCTGCGACCAATTTCTCCAAGAATAAAGTAGGCAAAGACACAAAAGTATGTGTAGCCTGTGAGGATGATACTGGTGGTGGTTGTGCTCCCGCACTTGGTTGGGTTGTCCCTTAGTTTGCACACTACCTCCCTCAGCTCCTGGTATCTCAATTGGAACATGTGTTGCAACTGCCAAATGTGCTACATGCCCTTCTTTCGAACCATATAGATTGTTTTCCACATCCTTTATCTTCGTCACCGCGGTGACCTTTATTGCTTCTACCCATTTGTCCACCAATTTATTAGGTGGAATGTTTTCTTTCACACAGAGTCTTCTTATCAGATAAGGAAATGACAATCCCGCTCTTTCATTCAAATACCAATCTCGCATCTCTGTATGAATTATTCTCCCTACATTCAATGGGTAGCCAGCCCTGATGCCAGCTACCAAGGATGCAAATGAAGAAGCAAGAATGTTATCATTAAAAGTCAGCCGCAATACTCTCCCTTGAGGTAGAGTCTTGTATCTCAGCTTCACTATCACTACAAGGTGCCAATGTAATGACCCGTAAAATGAATAAGTGAAACTAGAGCCTAATGTGGATGTGTTTGAGTTTGATGTGAGGTTTCATGTTGTTTTATGTTGTTCCAAGCTATAGTTGAGGGGTTTAAGGGTTAAATGTCAAGGTACGATACCCCATTGACCACCTTAGGGGTCCTTGAGGAGGACCCAAAGCTTAACCCCCAAGATCCCAAGGAAAACCAAGATTGCCCAAAAATGGGGTGACATACGGAAGGGGTCCGTGCCCCGTAGGTCCATCCACGCCCCGTGGATGGCCTTCATAGGTCAAGGGCCCCAAACCAGGTTGCAGCCCTAGACCACGGACCAACAGTACAGTCCGTGAATGGACTCACAGTCTGTGAGTCTAGGGCGTCGTTTGCACCTGTGTGTGCTATCAAGACTCGGCCAAGCCAAGAGTGGTTTGGTAAATTCCTCCCTTGGCTAGTTAAGTGTTTCAACGGTTATTTTAAGTTTATTAAGGTATTTTAAGAGTATTAAAAGTGTTGACATCTATTTTACATTTCATTATTTCAAAACCCCAAATCAAAACCCACCTTTTTTCTCCAAAAGCTCTCTCTCTAGAAACCTCCATTGGAGGTAAAGACTTCAAGCTCTCAAGGTCCAATCTTCATCTTTTCAAGGAATTTTTGTGGGATTCTTCAAGTAAAAGGTATGGTGGTCTTGATCCTTGTCTAATTTTCCATTCAACGAGCCAATTCAAAAGTGATTTTAAATCATGAAAATTTAGGGTTTTACTCAATATCATAGGTTCTTTCATCAAACATTTTCAAATGGTTTCTAATGACAAATTATGCTTGTATTGGTGTTTAATTGATGATTTATGATGAAAATACTCTATGAACCCATGATTTCTCTCAATTCCAAAATTATGCCTTTATGAAGTGGGTTTGTTGATCATGAATGAGTGTTGATGGATTATGCCTAAATTGATTTAGATTGTTGAATTGTATCACTATCCATGCCTAATTGTATTAATGAAAGGTTTGTTGGTGAAAGTAAATTCATGGCCTTGAAAGGGCAAGTGATGACATAATTTTACATGTTAAAGTAGAATTGTGCTTGAGATATTGAATCCACTTGAAAGGTAGAGGTGTTTACTTACTATGTATAATGTGCAAGATATGCATGTGATTTCAATGATAGAATGATGATCTTGTATAGAATGTAAGTGTGTTGTGACTGAAAGCATATTCTCACTTGACACTCTTGAATATGGATGATGGAATGTGAAGGGTTCTATAATGTAATGTCGTATATCATAAATTGGTAGGCTTGTGCATCCTATTCTTATATTAATGAATGTAAAAGTGATTGCGTAACTTGAATTTGTAGGCTAAGGCATCCTATTCTTGTATTGGTGAATGTGATCATGAATGAAGTATCTTGAATTGGTAGGATTAGGCATCCTCCTCTTGAATAATGAATGTATCTTGACTTAAATGTCTTAGTGAAATGAATTATCAGACTAAATTTTGGTAGCGCTTTTGTGCATGAATGAATGAATGACTTAAAATTGGTAGACCTAATGTTGATAGCCTTTCTAAGAATGACTAATGAAGTATTTTAGGCTATGCCTTGAACTGGTAGACCTAAATGTGGTGGCTCTTCATGATGAGTCTAGAAACCAGTGAGATGATAAACCTTGAAAAGGTTGAGCTAATGTTGGTGGCCCTTTTATGTGTGAAATGATGAACCTTGTATCGGTAGACCTAAATGTGGTGGCCCTTCTTGTAAAGTCAATGATCTATCCTTAATGTACCTTGAATCGGTAGACCTAATGTTGGTGGCCCTTTCTTGTGCAATGTACCTTGGGTCGGTAGGCCTAATGTTGGTGGCCCTCTCAAGTACAACTATGTAATGTGAATGAACTACTCTTTGGGAATGTAGGTTAAGCACCGAGAGAATATGGTAAGATGGAGGTTCTCCCAATGTTAGGCTAGATTTCAATGAAAATCTTCCATATCCCATAACTATGAGCCCTCATAGGTCCTAGCTAGTGGATCCACATAAGCTAGATGAACCGATCTTCCTTAGGCAAGTAGACCACCTCTTACGGTGTGGGGTTTCATGACACCGAATTTCATGTCTAGCTTGCATGGTCTATGTTGGTTAAACGCTTATTCCCATCATGTGAGATGTTCATTATGGTTTCTTGAGAAGTTCTATGAAGTGTGGATGGTAGTATGGGATGCTATCCATAAAATGGACGAATAGGCTTTGAGAGGGTCATAGTGAGTTCTCTAAGCCCTAATGACTAATGTATGAATGTCATCTTATGATAAAGTTAATGAGAATGATGATCTAATGTCTAATGAAGGAAGGTCTCCTAAATGAAGGCATTGATGAATGTTGACTTATATTCTTAAATTTAAAGATGCATGCTATACTTGAATTGTATTATAAGGTACTTCCTTGCCATGACTTATCGTATATAAATGTGCCTTGTCTAAGGTGACTTCAAGGAGTACTTAGTGTGAGTAGTACTATGGGATGCTACTTGCACATTGTACAAGTATGACTTAGAGTTGTCTTAGATGTTGGTCTTAATGTGATGATGTGACTAATGTAATGTTTATGTCTCTTATATTCTTTACTATGTAAAGGTGCAAAAGATGAATGGTGAGTTCACTTTTGGTGACCTTAAGGTGGTGCCTTAGTGTGGGTGGTTGTATGGGACTCTACCCATACATTGCACAAGGTATAGCTTGAGGATTACTTGAGGTGAAGGCTTAAGGTGAAGGTAAAGGTTCATATGCGGATTATATTCTAATGTGAAAATATGACTTGTATGTTGGTTGTGACTTATATTATGCCTCTTTTATCAATGTTCATGAAGTTTTACCAAAATGGCATATATGATAACTCTCAAATAAATGCCCGTTTTAAGAATGTTTTTGCATGGCTTCCATACTTAGTACTTTTTGTGCTAACCCCATTCTTCTCCATTTTTACCAAAGTGTAGGGTTTTAAGATATTGGTGTGCTATGATTGTAGGATAGGTTTCTAAAGTGCTTGAAGATGAAGACTTGGTGAGTCCTCATAGTTTCGAGGAAAAAACCCCTTGTGTTCCTTTATGTCTTTTAGTTTTTGTTAAGCTTTTGTATTGGATAACTCCCAATGTTGTATTCAAAGTATTAGATGGTTTGAGACATAGTATACAAAGTCTAGAAAGTCTTTCGCTTGCTTTTTAATGAAAATGTGTTCGATTGTAAATAAAGTTTTAAATTCTTCTCTATTTTCCTAGGTTCTTATGTTCTATAATGCTATGAGGCTTGTATGAAACCCCTTCGGGGTTGAGTATGTCTTGTTGCATCTAGGGGTTAGCCTTGGGTCGTGACAAGCATGGTATTAGAGCACAAGACTCCGGAATGGTCTTACGATGTCTCAAACCACAGCTAGTAGAGGCTTGTTCATAATATGAAGTGCGCCACATTATGAATAGTAGGTTATTGGTTGTTAAGAAAGTTTCACTTCATTTTTCAAGTCGTGCCATAGTGTTTAACTCTATAATGTCTCTCTCTTGTTATTTATCCGATGGTCTTTAGTGTATGACCACTTGAAGGAGTATGTTAGAAGGTGTGAGGGAGGAAGGTTGGTTGTGGTGACAACTAGGGCTATGTGACTTTATAGATTTGAGATGAATGTTGTGATGTTGTCTTTAGTATGAATGTGTTGCTTTATGGTTATGTGTGTTGAGTGAGTAGACTCATGAAAAGAGGGTATAACTGTAATTCACCTTTTTTGGAATCATCCTTGTGTGATGAGTATGAAGACTTAGTGATATTTTGTTTTGACCTTAGAATTGAAGGAAGTGAAGTTTAAAAGAGTTTGTATAGGCTTACTCCCAAGTGGGGGATAATATGCTTAGATGGTAAGGTCTTTGAGTGTCCTTGATGTTCATGAGTTAGGCTTTCTTGATGTTCTGACCTTATGAGGTGTAGTGAGTTTGAGGAGTTTAGACCCGGTGTAGTAGACTCATATGAGACCTTGAGTGGTGTTGGTAAGGTTGTTTATGGGCAAGAGTTGCTTAATGAGGACCTTCCTATTTTAAAAGCATCGGTTTGTTGATAGTTCGTTATGGTTGTGAATGTTTTGTTAAGGTTCCTTAGTTGGGTTTACTCCAAAGTGGGGGATGGTACGTTGAGTAGTAAGGTTGTTGAGAGTTCCGATATCCTTACCTTTTCCTTTATATGCCTATTCAAGCTTCAGACCAAGAGTTCCTTTTTTAGGCTTGTTTCATGTCTTTGAGCCTTGTATGATATTGTGTTTCCATGGTCTCCTTATGATGTGCATGTTCTTAATGAGTTTATGTTAGAATGAGAAAATGAGTTTTCATGAATTATGTTCCTTATGATTGAGTTCGCGTTTAGTATAAGCTGTCTATATGCTTTATGAGGTGAAATGTTGAACATGCCTTAATGTGTTTTTATGAAGAAATTCCATAATGTGTTTAATGATGTTATGATAAGCATGATGTGAGATGTAGAAGGAATTTCCTCCAATGAAATGAGAAATGATGAAGTTTTGATGCATAATGAGTTTGTAAATGTAGTTCCAACTTTCTTGAATTACATGAAGTATGTTGATGTTTCCTCTTAGTTTTGTACATTGTTTATGATGTTGCATGCATGATGTGCAGTTAGTCTTGAGTCGTTAACCCCTTAATGTGTTTAAAGTGTCATTCGAGAACGAATGTTTCTAAGTGGGGGACAATGTAACGACCCGTAAAATGAAAAAGTGAAACTAGAGCCTAACGTGGGTGTGTTTGAGTTTGATGTGAGGTTTCATGTTGTCCCAAGCTATGGTTGAGGGGTTTAGGGGTTAAATGTAAAGGTACGACTCCCCATGGACCACCCTAGGGGTCGTTGAGGAGGACCCTAAGCTTAACCCCCAAGACCCCAAGGAAAACCAAAACTGCCCAAAAATACGATGACCTATGGAAGGGGTCCGATCCCAGTAGATGGCCTCCATAGGCCAAGGGCCCCCAAACCAGGTTCTTGCCCCAGACCACAGACCAACAGTACGGTTCGTGAATGGACTCATGGTTCGTGAGTATAGGGCAGCGTTTGCACCTGTATGTGTTGTCAAGACTTGGCCAAGCCAAGGGTGGTTTGGTAAATTCCTCCCTTGGCTAGTTAAGCGTTTGGATGGTTATTATAAGTTTATTAAGGTATTTTAAGAGTATTAAAAGTGTTAAACTATATTTTACATTTCATTATTTAAAAACCCCAAATCAAAACCCATTTTTTTTTCTCCAAAAGCTCTCTCTCTAGAAACCTCCATTGGAGGTGAAGACTTCAAGCTCTCAAGGTCCAATCTTCATCTTTTCAAGGAATTTTTGTGGGATTCTTCAAGTAAAAGGTATGGTGGTCTTGATCCTTGTCTAATTTTCCATTCAACGAGCCAATTCAAAAGTGATTTTAAATCATGAAAATTTAGGGTTTTACTCAATATCATAGGTTCTTTCATCAAACGTTTTCAAATGGTTTCTAATGACAAATTATGATTGTATTGGTGTTTAATTGATGATTTATGATGAAAATACTCTATGAACCCATGATTTCTCCCAATTCCTAAATTATGCCTTTATGAAGTGGGTTTGTTGATCATGAATGAATGTTGATGGATTATGCCTAAATTGATTTAGATTGTTGAATTGTATCACTATCCATGCCTAATTGTATTAATGAAAGGTTTGTTGGTGAAAGTAAATTCATGGCCTTGAAAGGGCAAGTGATGACATAATTTTACATGTTAAAGTAGAATTGTGCTTGAGATATTGAATCCACTTGAAAGGTAGAGGTGTTTACTTACTATGTATAATGTGCAAGATATGCATGTGATTTCAATGATAGAATAATGATCTTGTATAGAATGTAAGTGTGTTGTGACTGAAAGCAAATTCTCACTTGACACTCTTGAATGTGGATGATGGAATGTGAAGGGTTCTATAATGTAATGTCGTATATCATAAATTGATAGGCTTGTGCATCCTATTCTTATATTAATGAATGTAAAAGTGGTTGCGTAACTTGAATTTGTAGGCTAAGGCATCCTATTCTTGTATTGGTGAATGTGATCATGAATGAAGTATCTTGAATTGGTAGGATTAGGCATCCTCCTCTTGAATAATGAATGTATCTTGACTTAAATGTCTTAGTGAAATGAATTATCAGACTAAATTTTGGTAGCGCTTTTGTGCATGAATGAATGAATGACTTAAAATTGGTAGACCTAATGTTGATAGCCTTTCTATGAATGGCTAATGAGGTATTTTAGGCTATGCCTTGAACTGGTAGACCTAAATGTGGTGGCTCTTCATGATGAGTCTAGAAACCAGTGAGATGATAAACCTTGAAGAGGTTGAGCTAATGTTGGTGGCCCTTTTATGTGTGAAATGATGAACCTTGTATCGGTAGACCTAAATGTGGTGGCCCTTCTTGTAAAGTCAATGATCTATCCTTAATGTACCTTGAATCGGTAGACCTAATGTTGGTGGCCCTTTCTTGTGTAATGTACCTTGGGTCGGTAGGCCTAATGTTGGTGGCCCTCTCAAGTACAACAATGTAATATGAATGATCTACTCTGTGGGAATGTAGGTTAAGCACCGAGAGAATATGGTAAGATGGAGGTTCTCCCAATGTTAGGCTAGATTTCAATGAAAATCTTCCATATCCCATAACTATGAGCCCTCATAGGTCCTAGCTAGTGGATCCACATAAGCTAGATGAATCGATCTTCCTTAGGCAAGTAGACCACCTCTTATGGTGTGGGGTTTCATGACACCGGATTTCATGTCTTGCTTGCATGGTCTATGTTGGTTAAACACTTATTCCCATCATGTGAGATGTGCAATATGATTTCTTGAGGAGTTCTATGAAGTGTGGGTGGTAGTATGGGATGCTATCCATAAAATGCACGAGTAGGCTTTGAGATGGTCATAGTGAGTTCTCTAAGCCCTAATGACTAATGTATGAATGTCATCTTATGATAAAGTTAATGAGAATGATGATCTAATGTCTAATGAATGAAGGTCTCCTAAATGAAGTCATTGATGAATGTTGACTTATATTCTTAAATTTAAAGATGCATGCTATACTTGAATTGTATTATAAGGTACTTCCTTGTCATGACTTATCATATATAAATGTTCCTTGTCTAAGGTGACTTCAAGGAGTACTTAGTGTGAGTAGTACTATGGGATGCTACTTGCACATTGTACAAGTATAACTTAGAGTTGCCTTAGATGTTGGTCTTAATGTGATGATGTGACTTATGTAATGTTTATTTCTCTTATATTCTTTATTATGTAAAGGTGCAAAAGATGAATGGTTAGTTCACTTTTGGTGACCTTAAGGTGGTGCCTTAGTGTGGGTGGTTGTATGGGACGCTACCCATACATTGCACAAGGTATACTTTGAGGGTTACTTGAGGTGAAGGTAAAGGTTCATATGTGGATTATATTCTAATGTGAAAATATGACTTGTATGTTGGTTGTGACTTATATTATGCCTCTTTTTATCAATGTTCATGAAGTTTTACCAAAATGGCATATACATGACTCTCAAATAAATGTTCGTTTTAAGCATGTTTTTGCATGGCTTCCATACTTAGTACTTCTTGTGATAACCCCATTCTTCTCCATTTTTACCAAAGTGTAGGGTTTGAAGATATTGGTGTGCTATGATTAAAGGATAGGTTTCTAAAGTGCTTGAAGATGAAGACTTGGTGAGTCATCATAGTTTCGAGGAAAAAACCCCTTGTGTTCCTTTATGTCCTTTAGTTTTTGTTAAGCTTTTGTATGGGATAAGTCCCAATGTTGTATTCATAGTATTAGATGGTTTGAGACATAGTATACAAAGTCTAGAAAGTCTTTCGCTTACTTTTTAATGAAAATGTGTTCGATTGTAAAGAAAGTGTTGAATTCTTCTTTCTTTTTCCTATGTTCTTATGTTTAAGAATGCTAGAGGCTTGTATGAGACTCCTTCTGGGTCTAGTACGCCATGTCGCATCTATGGGCTAGCCTTGGGTCGTTACAACTAACCTTCAAAATAACCAACGACAATAGATGTTGTATATTCGGGGCCACGTAGAAACCTATTTATCGTGGTCTCAAAGATATCAAATGTCTAACCCCGAACAACCACCACAGCTAGTGGTGGCCATGTTGATGTGACTGCTTTCTTCACCTTTTTAGTTGTTTAAGTTTGTGTAGCAAAGTTCATCAGAGCGGTTGCATAGGAGGTGTAAAACACATTTATCAAGTGGCGTGCATACTCTCTTGGCTTCTTGGTCATCTATTTAAACTTGTTGTGTGAACATATTGTAGATTTCTAGAAAAGGTTCTATATCATTTTCCAAAACTCTAGACTCTAGGATAATTATTTTCCTGCCAATGCCACCGGCCTTGGATGGTATGCAATGGTTAAGAATATCCTCCGATTCAGGAATGGTCCACATTTGTTGAAATCAATCAATTAGTTGCTATCAAACCACTAGGCCAGTGTCTCTCTGGCCAACAAACTGTACCAATGACCCAGTTGGTTCATTAGCACCTTAATTTGTATGCTTATCCCTCTATTCTTCTTGATTCTCAACTGGTTATAGGTCATTAGTTCATGAACGACATGCACCTTTTCACCCCTGCTCCCTCCCAAAGTCATCTCCTCACTCTTTATACTGAGGAGGAGTGTGCTAAATTGTAGCTCTGGCTATTCGAGACATAATATCCCGAGGAAGGTGAGCTTTGATCTTGGTATTTACCCTGACCTCAAAGCTTCTAGATTCCTTTGCATTTGAACTTTGTTCGGGATAAGTAAGGGATGAGGTGTGCAGTTGTGTCGTCTTTCCCCTTGGTCCCATTGTAACTAAGAGACAACGAGTTAGCATTTACGTATATTAAGTTACACACTAATGGGTACTAGGACTTCCCTAGTGTATGTATGCAAAGTGACGCCTTGCCTTATGAATGTCGTCACTCAATCTATCATTGGGAAGGGCCACATAATGAACAAGTATAAACTAAAAAATAAAAAAACCTTGTTGATTTTTTTTATATACGAGGGATGATATGGTTCGTGATAGGTACCATAGCCCATATAGTCCATCGTTACACTGAGCTAGTGTGTGCCAACCACCTAAGTGTGGTTCACGAAGGGTTTCACGACCCGTGCACCCTTGCACGATCCATGAAGTCTCGCGTGTACTTACAGTTAGGCAGAGCTATAGTTGCCTTCTGCACAAATGCACTTTGATCAATTTAATCAATCAAGAGCACCAAAAAACAATCCTAGTAACCTTCCCACACATATATTCAACTTAGTTTATCAACCCAACATAACTTTAAGCATAAAATTCAACCTCTAATTATGTCGTTCACTATTTTCATACATATCCACAAAATATAATCACACATAATCACATTTCATACAGTAATACCACGAGAGGATCAATGATTAGTAGTTTAATACGTGATTTTGATAAGATTAAACATATACCAAGTAAAATATGGAGAACTTATTTCACTATAACCCTAGTTTTGTCACAAGGAGATAAATGGACACTTCATTTTTGGGATTTCTTGCAATGTGGAATTAAGGCTTGAATGAATGTTGATTTCTCGATATGGATGATAGAAATCTCTTAGTTTACCCCGAAGAGACTTTATGAATGGAGAAAAGGGGAAAGAACCCAACCATTAGCACTTTGATTTCTTTTAAAACATTGAATTTGGATTTCCTATCCACTCAGGTCAGGTCGGGTTCGTTAGTGCCAACCTACCATTGATGGGCTGTGAAGTTGCTCGTGAAGAGCACCACGACCTGTAAAGGTTATTGTGTGAATTACTTATCAAGAAACTCACCCGTAGGTTCACGAGATGTTAAAGAGTTAGTCTAATATTAGACGGGCTGTAAACACTTCCATGAAGCATTTTTCTTATTTTCCACTCAGCTCCCTATTTTTTGGTTTGTTACTTCATGGACCGTGAAGAGAACCACGGCCCGTTTGGTTGTTGGTGAAAACATTCCCGGCCTCAACTATTCCCAAGTTCTCCCAATTCATTCTGCACACATGTATACATTGTGACACTATAAAAATAATGAACTATTGCAAGAATTTAAACTACCTATTACAATTATATCTTTGGTTGCCTCCAAAGTTGCACATGATATATTGTTGTGGCGCGATGCAAGTTACTTGAATGCTTAAACTTCATCAAGCTTGCATTCCTAAGCTATCTTCATTCTCGAGTTCAATGGCTCCCGAATGAAACACCTATGTCACTTTGAATGGTCCAGACCATTTTGACTTTAACTTACCTAGAAATAGGTATAGCCTTGAGTTAAACAGTAACACCAAGTCGTAATGTCTCAAATTCTTCTTCTCAATATTCTTCTCACGATAGAACTTCATCCTTTCCTTATACAACGTAGATCTCTCATAAGCTCTCAAGCAAAATTCATCCACTTTATTTGTTTGATCAAGTCGCATATTCATTGCTTCACTCCAACTAAACAAATTAATTACTTCAGCACCCAGAGTACCTTATGCTTCTACTATAAAGGCAAGTAACATGCCTTTCGAATAACTAACTGATATACTGACATACCAATGGATGTTTTGAAAGTTGTATGATATTCCCATAGAGAATCATCTAAATTCCTTGACCAATATGTTCTATTAGCATTCACTGTCTTCACCAACATTGGTTTTATTTCCCTATTTGATACTTCAACTTGGCCACTTGTTTGCGGATGATAAGGCGTATTCGTTTTGTGTTGTTTCATCCCATATTTGGTCAAAAGTGTGTTAAGCACTTTTTTAAGGATAAGTTGAGGTTATTTGAGAAGTGTTCCTCCTTTATTATGATGACTTATCTGCATTGAATATGCTTATGACTTATGTTGTTATCTCTTATGATTATGATAAATGTATTACGTTGACTAATGCCTACGTTATGCTTATGTTGATGATTGATGCTAGCCATCATATTTAGTACATTTTTGTACTACCACATACTCTTCCCTACATTCTTATCAAATGTAGGGTCTAGCGATATTGACTTCCATCCCCGTGGCTAGGTTCATAGTAGAGCAAGGAGTGAAGATTTGGTGAGTCCTCATAGCATTCGAGGAGTTGATTACGTTTCCTTTATGTCTTTCATTTTTATGTTAGAACTATTCTATGGGTTGTGTCCCTAAGACATTCAAGTATTAGATGGTTTGAGAAAAGTGTTAAAGTCTTCCGCTTCATTTTATGAAACTTTGATTGCAATGGAAAATGTTTTAAATTTCTGCACCATTTTCTATCATTTCATGTTATGATATGCTAAGTGGCTTGTATGAGGCCTCTCGGGGTCTTATAAGCCTTGCTACATCTAGGGGGTACCCCTGGGTTCTGACAAAGTTGGTAATCACATACAAGGTTTAGAATGATTCTAGGATGTCTCAGAACCACGTCAAGTATAGTCTTATTCATCAGTGTGAAGCGCATCACATTTATGAATGAGAGGCTACGAGATGCTTAGGAAACTTCAATTCTTCATTAGTCTAAGTCGTGCCATAGAATTTAACTCTATAAAGTCTTTCTCCTAATCCTTACCTGATGGTCTATAAGATATGACTACTACCAAGGCTAATGCTAGAAGGAATGAGAAAGACAATATGAATCTAGAAGTTCCTCACCAAGCTCTTCCACAAGCTCCGATTGACCCTTTGGCTGAGGATGTGACTAATGCATAGTTTAGATCCGCTTTTTAGGTGTTGGCTCAAGCCGTAACGACCCAAGCTAATAAAGAGGTTGTAGCTCCTGTGAAACCAAATGTGGGTACGACGGCTTCAAGAGTGGGGGACTTCATGAGAATGAACCCTCCAGAATTTTATAGTTCAAAGCTTGAGAAAGATCCTCAAGAATTTATAGATGAGGTCTATAAGGTGTTAGACATTATGGGAGTTACTTCGGCGGAGAAGGCGGAATTGGCTGCTTACCAACTCAAGGGGGTTGCTCAAGTGTGGTTCAACCAATAGAAAGAGGCTAGACCGGTAGGAATGGGTCCCATAGAGTGGGAAAGGTTCAAAACCCCTTTTCTTGATAGGTTCTTCCCACTTGAGATGAGAGAGGCTTTGGTGCTTGAGTTTATTAACCTATCGCAACATAATATGAGTGTTAAGGAATATGCATTAAGGTTTACTCAATTGTCTAAATATGCTCCATTTTTAGTGCCTGACTCTAGGTCGAGAATGAGTAATTTTGTGTCGGGAGTGTCCTATTTAGTAGTGAAAGAATGTCATATCGCCATGGTCATTGGTTACATGGATATTGCTTATCTTATGACTCATTCCCAACAGATTGAAGAAGAGAAAACTTAAAAGGAGATATAGGGAGAAAAAGAGGTCTAGAGAAGATGATAATTCTTCCCATGCAAGGTCGGATGGACATGGTCATCCTAAGTATCGACAAAGGTTTTCCAAGCAAGATTCCTCTAATACTCCTAAGTATAGTGAAGATAGGGTGTCTAACCCTAAACCACAAGGAATTAGTAGTGAATCCCTATGGCCTACTTGTGATAGATGTGGAAAGAGACATGAGGGTAGGTGCTTAGCCGTCATGAAGGGTTGCTTTAGTTGTGGTGAAAGTGGCAACAAGATGAGAAATCGTCCAAAGATGAAGGCTAAGGGAAGAGAGAGTAAGCAAGTTCCTCGCAGTAGTTCGGATGTGAATTCTCCAAAGCAGAATAGGTTCTATGCTCTCCAAGCTAGAGTTGAACAAGAGTGTCCTCTGGATGTGGCTACCGGTATGTGTTTTATGCCTTATTACATTCTAGTGTTGCTTTGCCTTTTGTGACTTAATAGACTTGATATGCTAGACTTTGATGTTTCCTTTAGTATGAATTAACTACATTATGGTTATGTTTTATTGATAGTAGGACCCGATATGGTTATTATGAGTTATAGGTATTTTGTTTGGTCTAGAATCATATTGTGTGATGGATGTGAAAGCTTAGTGATAACTTGATCCGACCTTAGAGTTGAAAGAAGCGGTGCTTAGAAAGTCCATTTAGGCTTTCTCCCAAGGGGGAGATGGTGTGCTTAGATTGCATGGTCATGAATGTTCCTAATGTTTATGATTTGGGTTACTTGAATTTCTCACCCAAGAAGGGTGTAATGAGTTTGGGAAGTTTAGTCCCCATTTTGTAGGCTCGTATAAGATCTTAGATCGACAAGTTAAGAAATAGAAGGATAAGGAAGTTACTTCCGTGAAAATGTTATGGAGGGATGTTTTATTGAGGGTTTTAGTTGAGGGTTCTACTTGGGAGGTCAAGGCCAATAACATATCCTGATATCCCCATCCATTTTCCTTCCACTCTTCTTTTAGCTTGAGATGAAGAGTTCCTGATGGTTTGTTCTTTGTGTGAAGTCATGTGTGATTTAGATATTCCCATGATTTCCTTATGTTATTCATGTTCATGAAAGAACTGTGTTTTGAAAAAAAAAATAAGTTTACATGATTGATTTTTCTCATGTTATAGTGCATTGAGTATGAGTTGCCTATAGGTCTTATCAGATGAGTTGTGAAACATGCCTTAGCTTAAAGTTGAGAGATTCCTCCCTGGATGTATCTTATGAGTATAGATTGCATATAGGCTCCATGAAATTGTGTTGAGCATGCTTTTAGCTTAGAGAATATAGTTCCTCCTTAAACATGAGAAATGTTAGAATTTCATGCATTTTGAGTTGTTAGATGTAGTTGCTACCTTCCATGTGATGCATTGAGCATATTTAGCTTTATGCATGATGGGTTGCTAATCTTGAGTCATTTCCTTTAAAAATTGCCTAGAATGCCATTCGAGGACGAATGTTCCCAAGGGGGAGATATTGTAACACCGCAAATTTAAGTAAGAGGGCATATCAAGTTAGAACTTCAAGGTACCACCTCACAAGTACCAACCACGGCACGTGGGTGAGACCACTCCCCATAGGTGGCCCTGTAGATGGACACATGGAAAACTACCTAAGGCAGTAACCATGCCTAGACCCTCACTCCGTGGATGGGTCCACGTCCTGTGCCTGGGGGAACGGTAGGTGGCCAAGGATTCTCTTTCACTAAACCACGCTTGACCAGGACAGACTATAGGTCCATCCACAGTCCGTCAACGTGTTCTCGTGGTTGGTGACTGGGTTATTAGTTTGGGGACAAAAGAGTCCTTTCCAATTTTAATGAGAATTAAGTGGTTTCATTTTACCCTAGCCTAGACCACCTTTATAAGTAATTTAGTCCCCTAAATGAAGTCATTCTCTCAAACTCACCAAAAGAATTGGGTTCCTCTCTCGAATAATTCTATCTCTAAAAAGTTGAAGAAGTTGAAGAGGATCAAGCTAGGTCAAGTCAAGTCTCCATTCTTCCAAGATCTGTGGAATTTGTAATCAAGGTATGATGGTTTATTCATCCATTGAATCCTTTCATCCATAGCACCCCATGATTTCCCTAATTTAGAAGAAGAATTCCCCAAGTCAAATTAGGGTTTCTTCTAATGTTATGAGTTATGATCCAATTGACTGGTTTATGGTTGTTTATGATTTTTTAGGATAGAATTTCATGTTTTAGTGTGATTGTACATGTATACCTGCCTAACCTATGATTCTAAGATGAATTTGATATATATATATATATGTGTGTGTGTGTGTGTGTTTTATGCTATGAAAGGGGAAATTGAGGATTTAGATGTATTCTTCTAGTATTGATGAGACACATTATAGATTGCTTTTGATTAGAGTATATAGATATGAATTTATTGAGAGTAAGCATGTAGACATGGATTGATTGAAATAAAGTATATATTATGAATTATTACTTGTAGGCTTTGAGGATAGAGTTGTCTTGAGATCAAGGCATGTATGATAAGTATATGATGATTAGGACTATTAGAATAGAGCTTTCATGATGAAGTATGTTTAGTAGGGTTTTTAGAGTAAAGTTTGTATGGATGATTATAATTAGAGATGTCTTGAGATTGAGGGACACATGATGAGTGATGATTATTAGGGCTTTGAGAGTAAAGCTATATGATGATTGTTGAATTGTAGATATAATTGTTGTGGAAGGATTTACCCACATAATCTACTCTATGTATGTATGAATGAATAATGTCAAAGGTTATTCACATAGAATGATTCTTGGTTGAAAGGCGTGCTCACCTAAAATGAAATAAAGCATGTATGAACTATGATAGCATGAAGTAGTGATATGAAATCCCTTCATGAATAGCTTGACTTGGTAAGACAAGACCATGCATGGTAGCTTGAGTAGTAGATCTCATGGATAGCCTTGGATTGAGAAATCGTACCCTTCCAAAGGTTAGCTTCATGTAGCATGAGAGGATGCTTTCATGATAGCTTGACTTGGTGAGGCCACACCATTTCATGAAAGCTTGGATTGAGCAATAGTACACTTCCTTGAATAGCTTGGACTTGCATGAGAGAATGCCTCCATGATAGCTTGGTCTAGCATAATGAGGTGCTTTCCTTGGTAGCCTTGAATTGGTAAATCGAAACCATTCATGAATAATTATGTATCTTGGACTAGTAAAGAAGTTCTTTTCCATGAATAGTAAGAATAGCTAATGAGGGACTAATCCTTAATCTAAGTAGCTTAGGTATGATGAAACAAAATTACTTCAAGGAACTATTGTAAGCATGTTTTAATATGAGTTTTACTTGTATGACGATAGATTAGCTTGGATTGTTGCGTGAGTTTCCTTCCTAAGGATAAGTTGAGGTTACTTGAGAAGTGTTCCCCCTTTATTATGATGACTCATGTGCATTGAATATGCTTATGACTTATGTTGTTATCTCTTATGCTTATGGTATATGTCTTATGTTTACTGATTCCTATGTTATGCTTATGTTGATGATTTATGTTAGCCATCATATTTAGTAAATTTTTGGACTAACACATACTCTTTCCTACATTCTTATGAAATATAGGGTCCGACGATATTGACTTATATCCCCGTGGCTAGGTTCATAGTAGAACAAGTAGTGAAGATTTGGTGAGTCCTCATAGCATTCGAGGATTTGATCACCTTTCCTTTATGTCTTTCATTGTTATGTTAGAACTATTGTATGGGTTGTGTCCCTAAGACTTTAAAGTATTAGATGGTTTTAGAATAAGTGTTAAAGTCTTCCACTTCATTTTATGAAAAAATTATTATTATGGAAAATGTTTTAAATTTCCATACCATTTTCTATTATCTTATGTTATGGTATGCTAACTTGGTTGTATGAGGACTCTCATGGTCTTATACATCTTGTTATATCTAGGGGGTACCCCTAGGTCGTGACATAATCTCTGGAAATGGCTTTTTCATGAAGGATCAACCACATACTGCATCCACAACCGGTTTAGTCACAAAGTTTAGTGAGCTGTAGAATGCTTGTCTTAAATGCCTGTCGGTGAGGTGATGGTTTTGACACTTTTTCATCTTTTTGCCGAATCTCTACCAAGTTTCATGAATTGCTGCACCTGGTAGCTGCTTATGGGCACCAATCTCGTCTTTCATTTGCAGCTCTTTTGCTTCAAGGAAGAATCTCTCTAAGTGCTTCTTTAATTTTAGCCCAATATCTGATTGAGTCGTGTGCCAACTCATTTAGCCAGTTTGTCACTTCCCCACTTAGAGACAACATATACAATCTCAACCTGATAGCAGATTGGTTGACTTCAGGTATCCCTAGTGATTTGTACATTGCAACAAAATTTATTATATGTTTGTTGACATCATCATTATTAGCTCCTAGGAACATGTCTTTCAAGTTCATTAGTTGGATCATGGTGCTAGTGATGGGGTTCAAATATGACTTTCATGTTCACCATTAGTAATCTCGTATAAAACCCAACGAAAGGTTGGGGTTGAAACCACAAGGAATGGTATAAATTTGAATTTAGTTAAGAAGTTAAGAATGTAATCTAATTGGTTATAGGAATATAAATTATTGAAAACATTTAGCTAAATTGAATGGGGTGATAACAAATGTTAGATGGGGGATTGGTTTGTCAATTAACAACTGAAACAATCACTAAAACATGGGTTTCAACAAGATTAAGAGGAATTCTTAGGATGTGATCGATAATAAGCTAATTACGCTATATGGGTAATTGAAATTTAATAATAACTTGTTGAATCATTGTGGATAGGCTAGACTATAAGTGCAATAGTTTTCTCTCGATCAATTATTACGGTTCACGCGAGTTCTTTCGAACCTCGACAGGCTTACACTACAAAACAACCAAAACCTTAAATTACCTACACTTTCAAGCTAGATAGGTATGAATGAGTCAAGATTCACTCTTTGGAGCTGAACCCACAACAACCCACACACTAGAATCATCAATTGATAACCTTGGTTTTAGAACCTCCCTCTCTCGCAAACCCAAAACACTAAGCTAGAATTGCATTTTCAACTACAATTCCTAAATTACTACTCGGGTATCAATCAAACCCACATTAAAACAACATTAAAATCATTAAACAACAATACCCATAAGCAAATTAAGAAAATATTGACATGATCACACCCCAAGCATTAGGGTTTTAGCTACACATTATAAAAACAGAGAAACAATTACCAACTATATTAGCCATGAGTTGGGTAAAAGCTTCCAAGTATTTACGATGGAGTAAAATGAGTAAATTCCAAAACACACTCGAAAATCCTCAAAATCAAGCTTCAAAGTCTAAAATGGACACTCAAAAACTCAGAGAAAACTCAAAATCTCAAACTCAGGGTATCAGAATTGGGAGAGGACTCCTCAAATTTCATTTAAAATTTCAATTAGTAGTTGCCCAACTTTTGGCCTCAAAGACCATTGGGGGAAGTAAATCGCCCCTCGCCGAACCGGTCAGCGATCCACCCTTTGCTCCAATCCATCGCCGGTTTGCATTGGTTGGCAATTCGTCTTCAGGGTTCTGTAACTTTAGGCGATCAAGGTTGCCATCGCGGAGTCACTCGGTGATCTGCCGACTGCCCATTCCTATTGCCAAGTCAGTTCTTCACAAGGGATGGCATGCTAGAACTTTGGGCGAGCTAAAGAGCCACTCGACAGTTCACGGAGTAGTCTTTGCGATCACCAGGATCTCTTTTCTTCACTTCTTCCGCCTGTTTGCTCCTTTTTGTTCGGTAGTGTCCCTGCTTCTTGGCTTTCATAGATGCAAATTAACACCTTAACATCAGTTTAGAGCATAAATTAGGCATTCAAGGACAATTAAACTATCAAAACAATGCCCGAAATGAGTCGAAAACACAGACTCATCAACACCCCCAACTTAAACTGTTGCTTGTCCTCAAGTAAAACTCAAGATCAATCGGTTCAACAAGGATGTCTACAAATAGTGCTGCTTAAGATTCAACATGAATGCACACAACATGTTCAAACTACATATACAATGCTCAATTGTGCACTCAAAGATTTAAATTGTGACTCATCATTATCAAGTGTAGTCAAGCTCACAATGCTTGCTTCAAATGCAAGTCCAAGCTCAACAACGGTACTAAAATGCCCTCACAACAAAGATGATTTCATATTCACACAAACTTTCTCAAAAATTTAAGGACCACGAATCACATACAACTCTCGCACTCAAAAAGATGAGCACATGCATGATTCCACTCATAGTCTTGCCCTTATTTTCCAATCAACATTCGTTTCAGCTAATTCAACATCCCAAAGGTCTTTTTAAGGCTTGTAATGGGGCTCAATGTAAATGTATGGTCATTTAGGCTTAGTGGCTTCTACCTTCATCAAGTATGGCCTGAAAATCACTTTTTCGCCTTCTCTTTCACATTCAAATATGTTCATAATCCACCCCATTATTCAACTAAACATGAATCAGTGAATACCCCATTTCTTTCACTATTTTCACACACTTTATTTCACAATTTTTTCTCTTTTTCAGTCTTTTTCTATTCTTTTTTTTTTTTTTTTTAATATGGATGAGTTCCATATTTTTCAAAACAATCCATATAAGGGAGATTCTTCACACTTTTTGACTTTCCTTTTTTTTCACCGCACCCCAAGTTAGGCTTTTGGACTAAGTTGGTTATTCAAATGAACCAATACTTCATGTAGGTTATGGGTGATGGGATAAATAGGTGTGTTAGTCAAATCAGTGGACTTCAGCAGGTCCAAATCCTTCCTTAACCCCGTAATATTGGCCTTCAAGTCTGTCAACTCATTTTTAGCACCTCTGGACTACTCATAAGCTGCGACTCTAACAATAAGGGGAGCTAGTGTCGACTTGTGATCCCTCCTCTCAGCCCTAAGTGGGGCCAAGGCAGCAGAAATAGCTCTCTCTATCATCCCAGGCATAACAACCTCAACCCAAGAGGCATGCACATCAACTGAATAAGCTAGATGACCCATATTGTAGATCATGGCCTGGGTGATACGGGGTCGGGAGGTAGAAGTAGTAGGAGCAAAAGATCTTGGGGGAAGGGGTGTAGTAGATGTACTCGGGTTCTCAAAAGACAAAGGTCCAGAAGTAATCGAAGGCCCACTAGCCTGAGGGGTCATAACTGCCTCTATCGGCAACATGTCAATGTCAATCTCTGGGTAAGTATCCACCAGTGCTTCCCTCCTCCTATCGGCCTCATCCTATAAATATTAGGCCTTAATACACTGGATGGCTGTAGAGGAGGTGGGTGTCTCCTCCACATTTATCTTCTTATCTCTAGGAACACTGACCCATCTATACAACTCATTGATCAACACCGGAAATATGAGTGAAGTCTAGCGCTGCTTGGCCCTCATGGCCATCTCCTAATTAATCAACAACCCCAAATTCAGTTTCTGGCGAGAAATGATAGAACCTAGAAGGGCTGCCTTCAAGTGTCTGAGGATGGACTCGTTCTGGGGTGGCATGATAGTGTGCTACTGATGAACCCAAACTAGTATCTGACAGTGACATTCAGGTCCTTCTTCTCTATGGGTGCATCAGCCTCTATCCACCTCGTGGTGGTATAGGAGATAAGGGGTTCCATCCACCTCTTAAGGTCCTCCAAGGCCTTCTTCTAGACCAAATCGATTTAGTCATGAGTGATGTCCAACAAGCACCCAAGGACAACATTGATATCTGAGTAGCGGTATTTAACTTTCTTGCCATAAACTATCACAAAGTTAATCGGCCTAAAGATGCTAGCCTTCTTCTTCCCCTTATGGACCAGCTTACCATAGGCTGAATAGAACTCCGGGAATATAGGGGCCCCGTGGTTTTGTAAATATCTTAAACTTTTTGTACTTCAGAGTGCTCCACACCTTCGGATATCTGTCCACCACACCATTGGTAGACAATCTATTCTCCTCTAAGATGGTCCTCAAACCCTCAGACTTTAGTCGGTTGAGTGATCGGGGAGGAGGACCTTGCACTAGTTGTAACACCTCAAAACCCATACATATAAAATGCAGCAAAAACCCCGTAGCAGCAAGTGAACCAGGATACAGTTCCCACACCATGAAACGGACGACAGTCCGTGGACTCACACTAGTCCTAAAGTGGTGGACCATAGGACCCTTCACGGGCAGTGGACCACCTCACGGACCATGCTGGCAAGTCGTGGTCAACAGGCAAAGACCACATAGCCTAAACAAAAGACCACAGGACCCTTCATGGGCCGTGGTCCTGACGATGGGCCGTGGTAGTTCCCGTGAAGTGCTTTTCCAGAATCAGCTCAGGAAAAATGGCTAAGTGTTGACCCACAACAAGACTCACGAACCGTAGGTCAGACCACTACCCATGGATTGAAGCCCCAGAACCAAGTCTCTGACGTTAATCAATGATTGACAGGATGGACCGTGGGTCTGTCCACGAACCATCAATCATTCTGTGGTTGACTTTAGCAGATTTTAAGTCAAGGGTCGTTTGGTCTTTTCCTTATGAATTGGACCCCTAAACTACGCCCTTTAACCCCCAAACTACATGGTTTTCGTCAGTTTTAGCCTAGTAAACAAATTAGAACCTAACCTAATCAATTATTCACCAAAAATTTATCAAACTTAGAGAAAAATAGAGGAGAAGGTCGAGCAGCCCTAGTTCAAGAACGTCGCGAGTTTTCATCAATTCCAACCTCAAAATAAAAATATTTCTCTGTGAATTTCATCACCAGGTATGTGAATTTCACTAGTGGGTTCCTTTCACCCATTAGGTCCCTAGATTTCAGTCAAAATCTTGATTCCCTTAATATTATCTAGACCTAGGGTTTCTTGTATGTTAGAAATTGTTGGGTTTTAGCTGCTAGAACTATCCAAATCAGATTATCATGTTATTGGTTAGTTTCCTGTATGATATTCATAACCCTAGTTGTGTAGATTCTTTTAGTTAATGAATAACACATGCTAGGCCAGTATAAACATATATACATGCTTCAGTTTATGAATGTTACATTATAAGTTACAGTTGTTGCATTCTCAGAGTTTTCATGTCAGTAATTGACCTATCCAGTACTTCACATTTCAGTCATAATATTGCTTCTATACATTCTAATTGGGAGTAGGTTAATATCGAGTGGAGAAGGGTTTAATGTACCTGAATAGTCCCAGAAGTACGTGCCCCCATAGGTTTATAAGTTCCCTCTATTGGCATTACATTTTAGTGATAGCGGTAATCTTGCCTTTATACCTCTAGCAGGGTATATCTAGTCCTCTCGGTAGGGCGCATACATTGGACTACACATTTAGCTCATGTTGTTTTATGTCGGTTATTAGTAGCTCCCATATAGTCATATTCTATTACATTGACCATGTTATCAGTTATAGTCAAATTTCAGTCTCAGCATGTTATAAACTTGGTCATTACATTCAGCTAGTTCATGTTCAGTATTCCCAGCATAGTACCATTCTTATCTCTTATCATTGCTCAAATATATGCTTTGGTTCAGTTATTTTTATTGTTCAGCTTTATTCTATCCTGCATGCTCAGTACCTTTCAAGTACTGACGCATACTCTGCGCTATATCTTTTCGTGATGTAGGTTCAGGTTCTCAGCTTCCAGATCACGCATAGATCGGTTCTCGATCTTCAGCTCAACAACATCAGTGGTGAGTCCTCATTCTCCGAGGACGACAAACATGTTTCCTTTGCTTTTAGTCTTAGTTTCAATTTTTGCTAGATTTAACTGGGGCATTTCTCAACACTTATAGTCAATTAGAGGCTATTTTCAGACATAGTTAGATTCAACTTTAGCATTTGAGTTTGACTTTTTAGTTGTTGTTAAAATCTCAGTTTTATATATTTAGATAGTTTATGGGTATTGCCCATCCTTTCAGTTGACATGATGATTTAAGCTTCCGCATAGTATTTTTTTACTTTAGTTTATTTAGTATGCTTATGATATACCAGCAAGGTTAGTTTTAGGTCACTCGTGATCTTAGGTCCCGTGTCCACGTCCTAGGCGTAGCTTCGGGGTATGACACTGCTGATGCCTGCACTACTATTTGTGTAGGAGGATGCATTGGAGCTAAAGCTGAAGGGGTAGGCATCAGAGGGACTAGGATCCTAGATGGATCATTTATAGCTTTGGAGCTTAGCTCCGCTCTCTTGGCCTGCAATAAGTGGTCATCCTCAGGGTCGGAGATAGAAGCTTGAGAATCTTCTGAGTCCCTCTCACTACTGGATGTGGTGAGGTGTGTCTCATAGACCGGAGTTTGCCTCCTCCGGTGTCACAACCACGAGCGCCTTGCCCTTGCCTTTACTTACTTTTGGAGGTAGTTTTGTCACATTTTCCCAAGACGCAACTGCTTTCTCATTAATAATAACTCCCCGTGCCCGCTTTCAGGGTGGCATGTCTCTACTAGCTACTTTAGGACTAGTCATTCCTACAAGAACAAGTGGGAAACATTAGATAACGTTACGAAAAATCTCAAAGAAGACTCATCGAACTAGAACTACGACATTTTATGTCTACAACCACCCTAGAAAAGTGTGGCCTTTGATAAAAGGCCACACTTTTTGACATTAAGCAACACTTTTCCAGGTGTGGCTGAAAGAAGCATAACCTTAGAGTTTAGGTGACATTTTTCAAGTGTTGCCTTATCCGCTACGCTTAAAAGTGTAGCCTAAAAGGAAAAAAGGACATGCTTTCCAGTACCTCATATAACAACATTTCTCTCTCATACAACTACACTTTCAAGCGTGGCCTTTGCTTCTTTATCGCCCATGATTTTAAAGTGTTGCCTTTTCTATCTAATGTATGATAAGACTTTGAAGTGTAGTCCTTGCCCATGTGCATACCACAATGTATAGTGCTATGGCTACACTTTTAAGTGTGGTAATATTATTTTGGATATAAAATATTTATATACCACAATCTCTAAATAAAAAACACCAATATTGTTTTGCAATAAATAATCTCAAGCATTAAATTGGCTAATAAGTAATTCAAATATATAGATTTGCAATAAACTTCAAAAGATAGTATGTCTTGTGTATATACACATACTTATAGAAGCAATATTCTAAATATGTGTAAACAATAGTTCAAAAAGTACTCTTACAATAGTTCAATATATTCTAGCAAGGAATACATTTCATAAAATAAAACATAATGTATTCAAACTTTTACAATAGTTCTAAAACTCTTTATCATCCACTTCAATGAGATCAAATTGACTTGTGGCAACCCTTCAAATTTGATCAGGTTCATTTCCCTACACATTTAGAATGTACAACAAATTAGATTGCAGTAGTTATAGAAGAGGCAAGAAGTTCCAGATTCCAGATTGCAGCAGTTCCAGATAATAGAATGCAGACTGCTGATCTTTTGAGTTCCAGATTGCAGATTACAGTTCTAGTTTGCAGATTGAAGGTTTATTGAGTTGAAGATTGCAGATTATAGATTCCATATTCCAGATTGCAGATTATAGTTCTAGATTTCAAATTAAAACCAAAAAGGTACTAGAAAAAGAATAGACATTAAACAAGATATTGAGAACTTCAAGTTGTGGAACACTAGTTTGTGGTCTTGTAAGTGTTAGTAATTCACATGAAACCAACAATACCATTCAACTCTTTTTTATCAATAATAAAGGAAATGACACATTCAAATTGTACAAAATCAGAAACCATGTAGTCTATAAAGGAAACCGATTTCAGACAATTTTTTCACAAAGAAGCCTTCAAATGAATAATAATAGATCTCATGATAATGTTTTTCCTCCTAAGCTTAATAACTATATATTCATTTCCTTTTGTCTTCATGGCATGCAATTTTTTTTTAACTAATCAATTAATGACCAAATTTAATCCATAATGAGATGCCTATCTCATATAATAGAAGAGTGTGCAACTTTAACAAAAAAGGTTCTCCTTGAACTATTGTTCATGTACCACTTCAAATATTTTTGCATTGCATGAGCATCACATATCATATAAATAACAAATCCATTTACTCACACTGTCTATCAAACTACACCTCCGGATCTTGTCCCGATCATTCTTGTGACTCAAATTCACTACCAGCCCATGGTTTTTGGTCAACCAATCTGGAAACCCAATGCAAATGGAGAATTCACTTGCTCATCTACTTGGGATCAGATTACTGAGAAAAGAAACCAGCTCACATTTTGGTCAACAACCTGTCAAGTGTTTCTGCTGGTATAAACCAGGAAAAGAGACCATTGATCACAATTTTGTGGCAAGGCACTTGGGAACCAAGGTAGAACTGGAATTGGTGGAATTCTCAGAAACTCCAAAGGATATATCATTTTTGTTTTTGCTTCCCCTATGGGGCAGGGTACCAACAACCAAGATGAAATCAAGGTGGAAAAAGGGGAATGTGACACACCTAATTCTCAAAAAACAGAGTCACAATCACATAAGAACAATGCCAACTCCAAGTACACTTCAAGTTAAAGAACAGGGGCAGCAAGACAAAAATCCAAAGATATTCTAACAACTTTGGTAAATATGTTCCTAATTTACAAAAAAATACAAACATGATGAATCAGGTGCGTACTCACATTGATCAAACAACTCCAAATCCCCAAAAAAATGCTAATAAGAACATAGTCTTTCAACCATCTCCCTACACTACTATCCAATCATTTGCTGCTTGACTAAGACAACATCAAGCTAAAAATGATATCCCTATTGACCTTGCGACTCCTATCATCACTACCAAGCAAGAATTGGCGGCTAGAGCCACAACTACACATAGAAATCAGCAACCAAATCAGGAGGCAAGACACTTAACTCTACTATTTCTACTCATAATAACTATAATGATCTTGTTGTGCAAGATCAAACCAACAGCTAACAGGAACAACTAGACAAGGTTGAGGAAAATACAGTTAAAAGGTTTCAGAAGAGAGAAAGAGAGAAAAACCTTAACGAACCAATAAAATACCTTTTGAAGAATCGAATCATGAGTTGACCCTG
Organism: Solanum commersonii; assembly: GCA_029007595.1. Lineage (NCBI taxonomy): Eukaryota > Viridiplantae > Streptophyta > Magnoliopsida > Solanales > Solanaceae > Solanum > Solanum commersonii. The sequence goes on from JAJTWQ010000131.1 coordinate 792,950, forward strand.
AAGAATATAGAATATTTTGGCCTCTTACAGCTTGTTCGCTACATGCATCAACATGTATATTTTGAACATTCAATCCAAGGTTGTTTTGCAGCAATTAACTAAAAAAATGAAGTATTTCTTCTTTCATTTAATTCATTTCTTCCTTCAGAGAACTTATTTCATTAGCATGTTTTTGTTTTATCTTGTTAGTTTCCTCATCTTCTTTTAGAGAACCTGTTGTCACTAATCTACCATAGTACCTATGTCGGCCAGGCTGCTTCTTTCCAAACACTTCCCGGAAGGCATCATCAGCTGTTTCCAAAGAATTTTAACTATTCTAAAGTTTAGCCTGTTGAATAAAATTGAGATCCATAGTTAACTGTAAGAACTATTTACTTTACGGCTAAAAGCAGTTTATGATTCTTTTGTTAAGTTTAATTTACCCTCCTTTCGAACAAACTGTTCCTCCGATAGCGATCAAGAACTAAAAAAATCTATAACAACTTTCCCAGCAAAGAATTCAAAATAAAATATATTTAATATTTCCTCGTACTTGCACAAGAAGAAGAAGAAAAAGAAGAAGAAGATGACATACTAAATAAAATTCAATGGAGTCACACTCTCCACAATATATAAATTCTAAGTCTAAAATAAATTCACCAATAATCCCCTTTAAAAACATACTATTGCAACTTCAGTATCAGCCTGAATTTCCTTTCTCGTCTTTATACGAATTGCAATAAACATTTCAGACTATGATGGTTCCTCGTTGTTTTCTTTTGCTGCATACTACAAATTATATCAAGAGAAATTTGAAAAAAATCAGCATGCTCCAATAAAGTATGAAAAAATGAAATTCATATGTTTGCTAAGTATTACCAATGCCCCGCATACTCTTGGATAATTAATTGGTCTCATTCGATGCCTCCACTTTTGTTGTTTCCCATTTTGAGAATTCACCTCAGGTATGGCCTGTAATTTAATAAAAAGAGATGTTTGAATTGATAAATCAAAAAGAAAATAATACATCTGATGCAACATATGTCAAAGAGTAGAAATGCACTATTTTATCTTTACTTGAACAGTTGGGTGTTTACAATACTCGATCAACTGGCGGAATTGAACTTCAGGAGTGTCATCAGGACGTTTCGCTAGCATATCCTCAACAGTACTATTTTTATCAAAAAATCTCTCTTTCATTTTTTGTTTGTGTCGCCTCCAAGAATTACGAAGACCAGTCATCACCCACTTCTTTCCTTCTACTGGAATTAGGAATTTGGACTATGGAAAATAAAATATATTTAGCTTTATTAGTAAAAACAAAAAACAAAATATGCAATCTCAAAATTGATTGTTCTTACATTGATATATTCCCACATGCGCTTTTTAATATCTTTTGGCACCGCATGCCAATTAGTGTACATCAAGTTGATGAATCTAGGATTCCTTGCAATTGTTCTGATAAAGCTGGTTAATTCTGACACTATCTTATCAGTTGGTACCACTGCTTGTCCTTTATCAAATGCCACCTCCTCCCTTTCTTCCAAATTTCTTGCATGAATATTCTTACATGTTGTTTGTCGTCGAACTTTTTTCTGCTTCGATATCCCTAGATTGATGTAACAACTAGGAAATAAGAAATATATTTTATAATGAGTAATAAATCTTACAAGATTTAAGATATACCTTTTGTACAACAATCAATGTCAACTTTCTCGTCTATAGTACACTCATCCTCGCCAATTTCTTCTTGATCCTCAAGATCATCCAATCCTTTACTATGTTAATGAATACAAGAAGCTGACAAATATTCGACATCAACTACTGTGTGGTTAACCTATTTTACTTCATCACCTAGGACTATGCCTTACTTTTTCTGAAACTGATCAAGACTAGTAGCTGGTATGACTGACTTCTTCTTTACCTATTTTTTGTTTGGTAGATCATGATCAATATCATGTTCTTTGTGTATCTGTTGTTTTTTCAGAAATTAATCAACACTGGTGGCTGGTAGGACCAACTTCCTCTTCACCTGTTTGAAGCTTAGTAGATCTTGAATATCATGTTATTCCTCTCCATTACCTAGTGTTGTTCCAGTCACATGTACAAAAGCAGCAACACCTTTCTTTGAGACGTTTGAAACCTGAAGTTGTGCATAGGAAGTTTAATTCCTTTCTCTTGAATAGACTCTCAAGAATGAAATAACCTAGGTCTATTATGTCCTTTCCCAGCAATTATATGTGAAGTACTAAGCTCTTTCCCAGAAGATGATTGAATCACTGATTTGTGCCCAAACAATTTACTCTTTCCTAGTTGTGGAATGAAATCCTTGGAATTCTTTAATGGTGCATTCGTTTGCAACATGTTCACCCTTAATCTTAAATGTGTTGAGCAATTCAGCACTTGATCGATATTGCATATCAACATCCAGATTCTTCAATGGACTTTGATCTTTGTTTGGATTCGAACCCTTTTCTTTAGTATTGCTGATTGATTCATTCTTCTCGCTTTGTTTTAATCTCTTTGATTTCTTTCCCTGTGGAAAGTAAACGTACAAAATAATATTCAAAAAAATTAAGTGGCCAAAATTTTTAGAATGCAGGCAGTTATAGAAGAGCTCAACTCTTTCCAAAATTTCTAGCACTGTATTATAGCAGCATAAAATAAAAAAGTATTGGATTTGCTGATTATCCTTGATACAGAGCCACAAACAAGGAAGTCATTGTGATTGGAAATACACTGGAACCTAAAGGAAATTACTACTCTTTCAAGTAAGAAATAACATTGGAACCTAAAGGATGCTGCTCTGTAATGACCCTAAAAATGAACTAGTGAAACTAGAGCCTCACATGTGAGTTTGGAGTTGAGAACTTGATGAAACGATGAGAAATGACCGTGACGTCCGGACACTAGTCATTCGAACTAGTGAGTTGTAAGGGTCAACTTTAGATGGTCATATCTTTTAGCTCAAAATGAATTAGGTGGACCTTTACCTATCCAATTAAAGGTCTCTGAGTCCTCTTTTCAACGCCATCGAGTTTGCCCAATTCTGACCTTGGAGTAAAAATTTATGCCCGAAATATTGAAGCACTGTCAGGCTGAAGAAAAGGGCGAACCAAGGCGGGAAGGGGTAGAAATTTTAAGTTAAGACTTTATGGGTCCTTAGTCCTTTTCCAAAATTGACCCTATGCTATTTTATTCCTTTCCTAGCAACTATAAGACCTTTTTATGACTTAATTCCTTTCATTTAAGTCACTCCTCTTAGAATTAAAAAGAGACCCACCTCCTTTCATATATTTCTTTCAAGTTCAAGGAAGAAGAAGGGTGAAGAACTAGGGTTTCAAATTGGAGGCTTCTTTCATCAATTTTCGTGGGCTTTATCAATATTAAGGTATGGGGACTCTTTATCTTTGATTCCTTTTTCAATCAAAGAGCCAATTCAAAGTATTTTCAAAGTTCTTCAAAAATCCTAAAGTCCTAATTTCGATTCTAGCATGGATTCTTGCATACAAAGGTTTTAAATAATGATTTATATTGTTATTAATGATTATTAATGATTTTTAAGAAAGAAATCTTCATGAACCCATGTTTTCTCAAATTCTCTAAATATCACCATAAAGTGGGTGTATTGATTTGAGTAGATGATTATAAAAATTGTGTTTAGTATGGTATGGGCTGTTCATAAATGGTATTATATATGTGAATTGTTAAGAATTTTTGTTGAATTGAAGGATATGAGATGTTAGCCTTGAAGGGCAAAAATATTGTGAATTTATCTTCATGTTGATTATTGGATTATGTTTAGCTTGTATTGTATACTTAAATTCTACTATTATCTATGTTATTCTATTGTGATATTATGGAGAATTAAGGATGGTGATTGTGGCTTGGAAAGGATGGTAAGTTGACCTACTTTATGAATAATGTTGAATTATTAGGGAATTGAGTAATGTTGGTTATGGCTTTGGAGAATGGTGAGATGGCTTAATCTCTTAGTATTGATATAATTGTTATTTATTGGTTTGATCCACTTTTGGTGGAAGTGTTGCTTGTTGCTTTAGAATTATGAGTGTGGCCACGAAGGGCATTGTATGAGTATTGTTGTGTTATTATATATAAATGAGGCTATATGTACAGTCCTATATGAAACTATATGTAAAGTTTTATGTGAAGGTATGATGTAAATGAGTTTTATGTGATCTTGTTGAAACAACCCAAAAAGTTCCAAAAAAATGTGCTTCGGAAGTTACCGGAAACTTCTTTTAGCTATATCTAAAAATTCATTTTGTTTTTTGAAAATACGACTTCATATTCTTGTTTAGGGGGTCAAATTGAGTGGGAAATGGGTCTAACCCAAATTTTAGAGCAACCATATCAAAATCCGAAATTTTCAAGTGAAGCCTTTTTCGAGAGTCTACTTTGGAGGGTCATATCTCCTAGCACACAAATAATTGGGTGGTCCATAATATATCCATGGAAATCCCTTTGAGTTATCTACCCAACGCACTTCGTTTCACCTCATTCGGAGTTCGGACGAAGAAGTTATGCCCATTTTCGTAAAATCTGTCCGGGCAGGAAATGCAATTTCCAGTGAGCGATTTTACTGTTCACCCGCCTCATTTTTTTTTCTAAGTGTTGGACCGATTTTCCAATGGGCATATGTTATTTCCTATATAGAATTAATTCAATTCCCATCTCTAAAATATTTCCCAAAACACCTCTCCCATACTTACACACATTTTCTCTCAAGTTCTCTCAAGAACCCTAATCCAAAACCTTCCTTAAGATTGAAGAGACTCTTGCTCCCAAGTTCCAAGCTTCCATTGAAGACACTCTCAAGACCTTCATAAAAACTCAAGGTATGTGGTGTTGAACTCATGGGTCTTTCCACCCATAGTGTCTAGTCTCTATTCTACTTATTAATTCATGGTTTGTTGAACTAAATTAGTCTTGTTCCTTCCAGTGAATTTTAAATATGAAAAGTGATTGTTTTGCCTAGTCTCTAGAATTCTAAACTAATTAATTCATGGTTTAAGTTGAGAATTCATAAATTAGTCTTGTTCTTAGCTCAAAGCAATGAAAGGTATAAATTAAAACTGGCCAAAAAGGCAACTCAAGTCTCAAAATAGAATATTTATATATATATACGAAAAGAGACTCAAAAACTAAGTGAATTTTAAACATGAAAAGTGATTGTTTTGAGTTACCTCGTGTTGCCAAGGACCATCCATGTTGTCTAAAAAGTATGACTCTTATGGAGAGTTGAGTTATATGAACTCGTGTCTCAATTGTGCTCAATTTAACTTTGGCTCATAAGTGTTTTAAAACAAACTTCTTTCTTTAGTTGAGATAATTACTCAAAACTTAGCCCAAAACTTGAGCTTTTGAGAAAAGAACTCAACTTTGAACTCTTGACTTAACTCGACTTGAAAGTCTAAACTCTTTCACTTGACGTCTAACTTCACTTGACTTGGAAACTAATTTTCCTTGAATTGGAATTATGAATTCAAGGTGTTTTCACACAAATTCTGAAATTTGGAACTCATTAAAGTTTCCAACAACTCTATCAACAACAATCACAACACCAACCAACAATACCAACAATACCATCCAACAACTTCAACAACTTCAACAACATTAACAAATTCTCTCAAAATAAAAGGAGTTGGTGTGTGGGGGAAAGTTTACCCATCACTAAGACTCACATACCTTGGTAGGGATCGCCCCCGACGAAATTACCACAATGTGGAGATTTTTCATGTGGTCTTGTGGATGTTAAAAGGGGTTGTTGTAGGTTGTTCACTAGTTTGGCTGCATAATTACTACCCTATCTTTCATGCTCTTTGATCCCATTACATGCCTTCAAGGTGTTTGACAAAATGTCCAATTATGGAGAATTGATGAATTGATGCTTTAAGGCTTGAGTTATGAGATGTGTGGCATTCCAGAGATGTGTTGATGACAAACTAAGCTTGTGTATATGTTCATTCCATACATGAGATTGCATTAGCGCCTAATGGAAACTTTCTATATAAAGTGTTGCATGACCATGCCCGGTCTGGGGGAAAAGAACTGGATAACCATGTGAGAGGTTTATATCTCACCACCTAGGATGCTTGGGGTGTGACCAACATCAACCATGTGAGAGGTTTATATCTCACCACCTAGGATGCTTGGGGTGTAACCAACATCAACCATGTGAGAGGTTTATATCTCACCACCTAGGATGCTTGGGGTGTGACCAACATCAACCATGTGAGAGGTTTATATCTCACCACCTAGGATGCTTGGGGTGTGACCAACATCAACCATGTGAGGGGTTTATACCTTGCCACTAGGGTGTCCGGGTGTGAACGGCATCCCCCATCCTAAGTTAGGGTTATAGATTGGTTGGATCATGCACACACATATGATATCTACTATTAGTATAGATTTACTTAAACATGTTTTGACTTAACTTTGATTATGCATCCTCATATTGTTATTCATTATGCCTATGAAACTATTTCTTGCATTTCGATTGTGTCATTATCTAAGGTAATCTTGGGGAACACTTAGGTGTGCTTGAAGAAGTTGTATGGGCGGTCACTTCTTGTCTCACTCAAGTGTGTCTTTAAGGTTATATTAGGTAGAGGTCCTATGGTAATGAAATGACATGTGTTCTTTTAAAGTTAAGGATGGGTTGTATATGGACATATGTTGAGTATATGTATGGTTGGCTATGATCTTATATGTTAATGTTGACTTGTATTATATCTCTTATACTTGTAAAGGAAAGGTTTTATCAAATGATATGAAAGCATTTTACTTCCTTCAAAATGTCCTTTTTGGCATGTTTTTGCATGGTCTCCATACTTAGTACTTAATTGTGCTAACCCCTTTCTTTCCCTTTTTGGACTAAAGTGTAGGGATTTGGAGATGATGACATGTCATGGCTATTTGATAGGTTTCTAAGTGTTGAAGAAGAAGACTTGGTGAGTCCTCATATATTCGAGGACAATACCCAATATGTTCTTTTATGTCTTTTTAGTATTGTTTAAGTTGTGTATGGGATTAGTCCCGAATTTTGTACTCTAAAGTATTAGATGATTTTGAGACATCATGTATAAAGTCTAGAAAGTCTTCCGCTTGCTATATTTTTTTTTTTATGAAATGTTTTCTTGGTAAAGAAAGTTTTAATTCCTTATGGTTTTAGTGTCTATGCGATGAATGAATGCTAAGAGGCTTGTATTAGACCTCGTCGAGGTCGAGTACGCCAGTTACAACTAGGGGGTGCTCCCGAGTCGTGACATGCTCAGTTAGAGTCATACATGACTCATATAATCCTATATCAGTTTGCACTTATTTTGTACCTTTCCATGGTACTATCACGGGTAATTTAAACAATTTGAAACACCTTTTGAGGTATGGTAACTGATGAGCGTGAACAAGTTCAAGCTCTGTGAGGAACCTATTCAACACATAAAGAATTCAAACTGCTCCTCTCAGTTGCCTACAAACTAAACTAGCTTTGAGGCTTCCATATCACTCTTTCCAGCTCAAGTACTACTGTTGTAATGCAAGTATCATAATTCCAACATAACTCACAGATTATGGTTGTTAACATGAAAATTTAAAACTTATGGTATGAAGATCTTACCAGTAACCACACAAAAGAACTAATCTGAAACTAGATATACAAGAAGTTCAACCTGCTTATGCTAAGTACTACAAGATTGAAATCTTGTTTGTCTGTACATAATTTGCAGCTTCATTAAGTTAAGCTCTGAGAACTAGCAATCCTTTTAAAGGAACTAGCAGAGCATAACTTCACATTATTTATTTTGAATCAAAATATTATATAACCATCATATCCATTAAATGTTGCACCAGAATTTGGATCTTGCTATAACACATATACCTCAGATTGTGAAGAAGCATATTAACATGAAAATAAATACTTAAGCATAGGACAACTACAAAATTGAGCAAATTTTTCATATTTTGACTAATGAAGAACACTCAAAATAGAACTGAGCTACACTTGGAGAGAAAGGTAAGCAACCAGATTTTACAGCCCCATTTTGAGAACCCGAACTTAAAATTGCCAGTGAATGAACTACATACTATCTTAAACAAACTAAAATGAGACTCAATTAACTTTAAGAAAATAGATCAAATCATATCAACTAAGAAACTGATACAAACTAGCAGCTCACTATTTCAGTCATAACAATGCATAAAACTCTTGGTTTGAAAAAAAAAGGAAAAATTAAAGGTAAATAGTTGTACCTCTCTCAGAGCGACGAACTCGGGACAACGACAACACCAGGAGCGACTTCAAACTACAGAGCTCACTATTCTACCTCTAATGTCCACTACCTGATAATCATAGGAAACAAATAAGAATACAAATAAGTGAATAACAACAACAATTCATATTTACATGTCATAAAGTAGTTTGATAATTGTACTAGTAATAGTGGAGAGATTACTAACCTTAGTCATATAAGTTTGTGCCAACAACAGTCAAATAAAACAATACTCAACTAGAAGTATAGGTTCCTTAATAAAATAATAATCAGATAAGAAGCTAACATAATTTACGAATGTAATAACCTGAGAGCACCCCCTAGTCGTTACCGGCATATTCGACCTCGAAGAGGTTTTATACAAGCCCTTAGCATTCATCATAACATGTATCATAGAATAAAATCACGAAAAATTTGAACTTTTACTTTGGAAGTTCAACTTCACTTTATATATGAAAAATAGAATCTAACTTCGTCACAATGCACCATCTAGACATAGAAGTGTCGAAAATGGGACTTAGCCCTTACATCAATAAGAAGTCTTGCAAATAGAAAGTACAACAATGTCTTTCAACATAAGCAAAGAACTAAACATAGAAGCTAGATTATAGGGTCTTGTCCTCGGACTTGAGGACTCACCAACTTAGGGAAGCAACTCCAAGTGTCTTGAGAAGTAAGCTTGAATCCTCAACGGCCCGAACCTAAATGTTTGGGAAAAGGGAGAAGATATGGATTAGTACAACACACGTACTAAGTATGGCTACTATGCATAAAAGGACATTTTATTCAAAACATGTATTTTGCCAAGTAAATCCAATATGCACACAAATTAAGTATCATTGTCCAAACCAACATAATATCATCCCAACATGTAGACAGCCCAAGCAATACTAGTGCAATGCAAAGAATAGAACCCCATAACCCTATTCAAAGCCAAGTATCACATTAAGCAACCTACTTCATGCATACATTCATAAGATCATATTTCATCATAACTTACCACATTCATAATGATCATACATAACATAGCTTCAACATACATAAGTCATAATAATCATAATCATAAGAGAACAGTACTACAACCATCCCTTAGGATCCCACAAGTGCAATGTGCAAGAGAAGTCCCATACCCTCCCTTACACTATGTAGAAACCCTTAAGAAATCCCTAGTAAGAGTTCACACTTTTCATACCTTCATTTACTTTTACATTAGGGAAATATTGCTATAACCGACATAGACCATGAGAGCTACATGGAATCCGGTGTTCTACTCCCACACCGAAAATAGAGGGTTAACACTTGCCTAAGGTGTAACCATTCGTACATAGCTATATAGGTGGATCCACTAAGCTAGAGTCCTATGTGGTCACATAGTTAAGGGTTAAGGAGATTGCTTCTAGAAACCCTAACTTACTAAACGTGGGGGTTTCCATCTCATGAGACAACACATATCATAGGTAATCCGAACTTGCTAAACGTGAGGAAACCCATGTGGGGAGCCGGACTTACTAAACGTGAGACCCCCATCTCATTTACATGCCCTTTTGGTGCTAAGCATCTAATTCCCTTTAGTAATCATCTTTAGTCATCACATAAGTTCACATTAGCCTTTACTAGACTCTTATGTAGACATCTTACCATAATAGCTCATATGTCTTCATAAGTGAGTAAAAATCCTTTCACTTTAGAGACACTTAGCAAGTGAGTAAACCTTTCACTTTATATTATACTACAATTATGAGAACTACCTTTCAATCATATATCAATCATACTATAATATACATACATACTTCATAGCTAATTCAAGTGTAGAGGGTTAAGGATGAGGAAAATAGGTCATCAACACCACAATAACACATTAGGTATAGCATCATTACAATCTAAGTAATTCACCTTTCATACTTGAGTTCAAAGAAGAACCAACCTTCATACCTTCTTGCCCTTAGTGGGACATCCATACTTTAATTACCAAGAAATTCATAACCAATACATAATACAAGGTAATTCATGAAGTAATAACATAATCAATATCAATATAAGCAATTGACATAGTCCCTTCATAGCCTTCAAGGCTTCATTTAAAGACTCAATCCTAATTTCATGGAAATTATACATAACCTAAGGTAAAATCATCATACAAACATTAATTACATGGCATCACATTCAATTCATAGCCTTCAATCAATATCCAACACAAACTAGGGTTAGAATTAGGAAAAGAAGGAGAAACATGGGTCTCATGGGGAATTCTTCAAGAAACCACCAACACAACATGAATTCATCCATAATTATTCATATAACATCAATAAAAGTCATTTTATAACATCAATTTCACTTTAGAAAGAAGACCCACATTTTTGGATTGAAACCTAGAAATTGGAGATTTTGAAATTCATCTTGAAGGGGCCTCTTGGGGAAAGGAATCCAAAGAGTGATAAGGAACCATACCTTATTGAAGAATTAACCATGAAAATCCAAGTTGAAGCCTTGGAGAGTTGGTCTTCTTCTTGAAGCTCCAATCTTCTTCAATGGAGTTTTTGAGAAAAGAGAGAGAGTAGAGAGAAGGATGAACTTTAGGTTTAGATGTTTGGGCTTTTGTGTTTGAGTGATAAAAGTGAGGTAAATAGACTTAAAATTCATTATATATATGTCCCCTAAAGTACCCTAAATACCCCTCACTTAAATGGACTCTTTAATGAAGTAAAAATAGATTTCTGAATTTTTGCATTTTCGTCGCGGAACAAGTCCGCGACGCAGAGCTGTTCCCTAAATATATTTGGAATTAAATTTTGAGACAGTAAAGTCCACGACACGACCACGTCGCAAACTGAATTTTTTCTGGGGGAGCAATTGCGCGACGCACCTCTATTCCCTCTAAGTGCAATTTGCAAGTTGCCTTGGCTGCTTGCTTGGCTAAGGTTGGGGTCCTCCTCGGGGTCCGTTATAGTGGCCTCGGGGAGTCGTATTCATACGTTTTGACCCTAGGAACATATATTTACCTATTTTAAACCTTTTCACCAGATTATACCATCATTCGACACTCCCAAACCTGCCCAAAACCTAAGGACGCACTAGAACACATTCTTCTCTATTTTTCGGACGTCGTGGTCACTTCTGGACGTTTAGACTTTTACTCTTCCAAACCAAGTCAATTACATTAGTTTAGGTTTATAAACATCATTTTAACTATTTTTAAGTCAATATTCATAAGGTGATGATCTAACTTATGTCAAAGAATTTCCGGGGTGTTACAACTTAATCAAACAACAATTGGGCGCATGAAAAAAGCCAACAACATACTTAAACATTGTAGCGATCTAATCTTCAATTCCACATATTATATATCTTAATGTGTTTCTACCAAAAAAATACTTAAATAACAAAAACAGTAAGTGAGCATTATATGGTCATCACAAAAATAATGAAACTCATGGTGCGTCATCTTCAAACTCTTCTTCAGACTCCATTTCAAGCTCATCTTCAGACTCATCTTCATTCTAATTTTTAGACTCCTCTTCATACTCATTTTTTGACTCGTCTTCAAACTCATTTGCAGACTCATCTTCAAACTCCTGTTCATACTCAACTTCAAGTTGTTGAGTAACAAATTCCTCTGAAGGCACACCAATAATTATTTCTGGTACATCAGTCCTTGTTAAGAGTACTTCATCACTATCTTTTGGTATAGATGGTCACATCAAATGTTTAGATGGCTGGTTTTCATAACTTTGTGGGAGATTAGATTCAACTTGATCACCCATGTTAAACAAATCACAGAATATTCTTCATAACATAATGTCTATCTTGATCATATGGATCTTGCACATAAAAGCATTTGTGTAATTGAGATCCAAGCACAAAAGACTCTTCCTGAGAGCACCTCTTGTTAAAATAGACATAAGTAAGGCCATAAGTATCATTTTCAACCTCATACCAATCGCTCTTAAATAGAACAACCATAAAATGACCGTAACAGTCTAACTCAACAATATCAACTATTCTGCCATAATAAGTCAAATCTGCAACAATCATATTTTTATCATTTGAGCTTGCAAAGCTTGTAGTTGAGGAAACTAGTGTAACACCACTATTTTTTGTTTTACACCTTGCATCGCACTACCTAACATGTAATCTATATCCATTGATGAGATACCCATAATATCTTTTTGCAACAAATTTTTATCCTCTAGACAATTGTTTTATCAAATTAGGCACATCCTCTTACAAAGCATGAGTTTCAAACCATTGAGAGAAGTTTTGACAATTATTCTTGGCTTGATCCATTTAGATCTTCGTGGTTGATTATTAACCTTTTGCTCATGCTCTCTACACAACATGTACTTTATTTTGTTAAAACAATAAATAAAATAACGTAAAAATTAATCATACAAAAAGAATAATATATTCAAATTAAGGTACGTAATATATTCTTGAACCTCATGATAATTTCCACATAAGTATGAATGTGCCTGACTTAGTTACTTGTTATCTAAAATGAATGGATCAGTTTTCTTTGCTCCTAAAGGAACTCCTTTGTTAGGAAACAAACTCAAAGTTTCTGCATCACTTGGGTCACATTCATCATTATTTCAGGATCTTCTGTTAAATCTGCTATGCACACCCCCATGCAGATATTTGGAGAATAAATTCATACAATTTATTCCCACTCGTGTCTCTGCTATGCAACTTTCTGGATAACGTTTGTTGTGGATGTATGATTTGAATGTACCTATTTCTCTTTTAGTGGAATACATCCATCGATTTTGAACTGGACCTCCTAATCTCACTTTATTCGCCAAATGAATAGGCAAATGAATCATTATATCAAAAATGAAAGAGGAAAAATTTGCTCCAACTGATTTGTTGTTTCTATGATCTATACATCTAAGCAATCCAGCTCCTCCAATGTGATTACTTTTTGACACAAACGATGGAAGAAGGAACTAAGACGAATCAAAGGAATATTTACATGACTAGGAAAAATGCTTTTAATTGGTTTAGGAAGCAAGTAATGTAACATGAAATGATGGTTTTTTTAAATTAAACAATTTTCTTTCTTCCAAGTGCACACACCTAGATATATTGGAGGCACTACCATCAGGTAGCTTGGCTGTCTTTAGAACTCCACAAAAAAATGATTTCTCTCCATTTGTCATTGAGAAGCATACTTTTGCAAACTTTGTTCTCTTACTATCTTCTTTATCTTTTGGATGAATGTTCTTTTTGATTCCCATATCTTTCAAATCATAGTAGGTTTTTGCATTACATCAAGGTTGTGGCGTAACAAGTTGTGCTGTCAATAAGGTAATTCAAAAAAGATTGACCTTTTTTTCCATGGGCCATCATTTGATCTCTTTATCTTCTTTCCAAACACATTTTCAAAATCTTGTAAGCTATTAAGCACATCAGTTCTCTTTAAGAAAGGTGGAGGAGGCCTAAATGCAGTTTTCCATTGAAAGAAATTTTGTTAGATCTCCATGGATGATCCGTGGGTAGAAAAACATGATGATCCATATAACACATTTTCCAACTATGTTTAAGATAGCGAGAATTAGTTCCATAGTTACAACAAGGGAAAACAAACTTTACTCTTGTACTCCAACCAGATAACATAGCATATGCAGGAAAGTCATTTATTGTCCACATAAGAGATGCCCGCATTTGAAAAGTTTGATTTCTTGAAGCATCATATGTTTTAACCCCATAATTCCACAATAATTTTAACTCGTCTATCAATGGTTGTAAGTAAATAGCAATGTCATTTCCAGGTGATCGCGGCCCAGGTTTAAGTAAATAAAGTATACAATATGCATATTTTATGCACATCTAAGGTGGTAGATTATACACCATCAACATAACTGTCCATATGCTATATGATATACTCTTGGTTCGAAATAGATTGAACCCATCAATTGAAAAGCCAAGTCTCACATTGCAACAATCTAGTGTGAAATCTCGATGAAACCTATCAAAATATTTCCATGCTAGACCATCAATGGTATGCCTTAACTTTCCATCTTTAGAATGCTTCTCGTTATGACACCTCAAAGAATCTGCCGTCTTTGAGCACATAAATAGCCTTTTGAGTCTAGGAATTGATGGAAAGTGTCTCAAACTCCTTGCTGAAACTCGATGTTGTTTTTTTGAATCTCAAGCTCACTATCAACTTCAAGAGATTTAATTTATCGTGAAGCTCCAAAAGTATGCCAAAATTCATCATCCTTATGATCATTCCTGAACAACATGCAATCATTGGGACATGCATAAATTTTCTCATAATCAAGACCTAGATTCTTAACCATAGACTTGGTTTTATTGTAAAATGGAGGAATGTTCAACTCGGGCATCACCTCTTTTAATAAATCTAAAAGAGAAGTGAATGATTCATTGCTCTATCCATGTAGACACTTCAACAAATATAAACGAAGTGTTAATGCTAATTTAGAGAATCCTGTACAACCAGGATATAATTCTTGGCTTACCTTTTCAACTAAGTTATAGAATTTCTTGGCTTCTTCATTTGGACCATCATAAACTCCTTCAGTCTGTGCAACATCTCTAAATTGATCATTCAACAACCCATCAATATCATCACGCGAGTAATCCATTCCTCGTGATTGATCCATCTTGTATAGCCTTTAACAAATCCATAGCATATTAGATGATCATACACTACATTCCTTCTAGTCCAATGAATATTACAACATTTTGCACATGAAAATTGAATTTCCTCTCCTTGAGGATCTCCATAAGAATAAGCAAAATCTAGGAATGATTCAACACCATCAATATACTATTTTCTATACCTTGCTATATCTATCCTATCCTTGGATGGGATATGTAACACCCCGTATTAAGAGAAGGGAAAAATGTTCACTTCTTAGTCGACTAGGCAATCTGTCGAGTCGACTTGGTGATCCACCAAGTTGACCCTCCTCATTTTTTGGCTTGATTCTTGATGTCCTGCATTCTGTAACTTTAGGCGAGCAAAGTCGGTCTCGCCATTGCAATCAATACATCGCCGAAGACGAATCCCCAATCGTCGAAGTTGACTCCCCCATTGCCTAAGTCAACTTAGCCCCCAAGTCGACTTACTTTAAAATTAGGTGAGTTGAGGGAACATTTGGAAAGTCGCCAAGCGCCCTTGGTGAGCTTCAGCATGCAGATCTGCAGTTTTAAGTTAGAATCTTAGGGGTTTTTAGTTATTTGTCCCTAAATTGATACTACATTGATTTATTCTTCCCTAGTAAAGTATATAATCATTTTAGACTCAAGTTTCCTTCAATTAAGTCATTATCCCTAGAATCAAAAGAAAACCCAACTTCATCCCCTCGAAAGAATATTTCTCTTTCTAAAAAAACCCTATTGAAGAAGAAGATGGAGCTTGAAGCTTGGGTCAAGAACAAAGTCCACTGTTGAGAGCTTGTGCTAGGGCTTTTATTAAAGGTATGTTTAGATTATTCATCTATGATTTATTCCACCCATAAAGTCCCCGAGGTTTCCCCTAATTTGTGAAGAAGAACCGCAATCTAAGCTAGGGTTACTTCCAATGTGTGGTTGTAGTTGGGTATGACTCCAATTGGTTGGATAATACTTATGTATGATTAATTTAGTGTTAATTCATGAAATTATGATGAATTTATATGATTTCCATGATTACACTAGTCTAATTGATGAAGATGATTTATGTGGGTTATTGCCATGGATGGTGAAATTGATGGTCAACGTGATCTTCTACAATTAATGCCTTGACTAGTAATTGTCTAGGGCTAGAACATATAGGCATGTATTAATTTAGAGTAATGTGAATAGGATGGTTCTTGAGTAGTAATGCTCGATATTGATCTTACATGATGCATTATGACTAAAGTCTCTTTATAAGGAAGAATATGACTACAATTGCCTAAAGATGAATCCTATGACGTGAGTGTCTTGTAACATAGATATGAATGATGATAGAATGAAGTAAAGCTTTGAGTGTAAGGCTTGTAGTCATGAATATTAAATCACTAGGGCTTTGAGAGTAGAGTCAATGTGATGAATAGAAGTCTAATAGGTGGATTTGTGGTGAAAGGCACATACTCACCTAATTTACTTTATTAATGCTTGAAAGTATGAAGTGATAGAATCACTTGAACATGGATTGGTTCTCTAGGACATTATTCCATGAGACATGAGTGTTACGCAAGGCTTAACAAGTAAACCTTAGGGTGTATGCTTGGCTCCAAGTGGATATTGACAATGAGATGGAGTAGGGTCCGGGATCCAAATTGAAGGGAGAACCACACCTAGTTGATGTGAGGACTATCCAAGTTGAAGGGGGAACTCTTACGTAGTAGAGTGTGGGTTTTCCCAAAGTTAGGTCTCATGAGATGGAAGCATTCACATAGTTGATTCAAGGTTTCTAGTAGCAATCTCCATGTCCAATGAACTAAGACATGCTTAAAGAAGCATCTCGTAGTGTTCTAAAGCATAATTGAACTAAGACGTACTTAATGAAGTACCTCATAGTGTTCAAGAGTATAAATGGACTTAGACAAGCTTAAGGTAGTATCTCATAGGGTCCATGTGAAGAAGGAACGTAGACATACATAAGAGAGTATCTCATAGTGTTTAAAGTATAAAGGGGTTAGACATGCTTAAGTAAGTATCTCATAGAATCCATGCTAATAGTGAACTTAGACATACTAAAGGAAGTATCTCATAGGGTTCAACCTAATAATGAACTAAGATGTGCTTAAGAGAGTACCTCATATTTTTCTAAAAGTTAAAGAAGGGAACTAGGTTCCATGTCAAGAAGTAATAGTATGAGGACCTAAAAGTAGTACTTAGCATGAGTAGTATTATGGGGTGCTATTCATGAATTGCACAAGTATGACTTAAGGTTACTAAAGAAAGGAGTTGAGATAGGATTGTGTTATAGTTTCCCTTCCTAGTTATAGTTGACTAAAGCTGAGAGATCCCATTAGTTATGATAGTTAGGTTTGTAATGAGGTCAACGGAGGGTGGATATGACTAAGATGACTTCAAGGTTATTCTTAGTGTGAAGGGTAGTATGGGATGCCTTTCATGCATTGCACAAGTGTGCTTTGAGGTTACTTAGAAGTATGGTGCCCTTATGGCGTAGAAAAGCTTACAGAGTTGACCATGTATATGGACTATTATTAAGATGACCAAAAAAGGGATACTTGGCTTGGGTATTATTATCGGATGCTATTCTTTCTTCGCACATGTATGCTTTGGAGGTTACTTGAGAATGGTGCTATTATAGTATGGATGACTAATTCAATTACGCTTATATGATGCTTATGTTGAATACTTGGCTTACTATGATTATGATTTATCTCCTATGCTCATTAACTATGTCTTATGTTGACTTGTGATGATATGATGCTTATATTGGAGATTATGCTATGCTTATGTTATTATCTCTTATGATTATGTCTTATGTTGACTAACCATTTTGAGATTCTTTTATGGTGTTATGCTAGCTATCATACTTGGTACACTTTGTACTAATGCATATTGCCTACATTCTAATCAAATGTAGGGTTCGGAGATTGAGTTGCTATAAGGCTAGGTTTCTAAGGTGCAAGAGGAGTTGAAGAATTGGTGAGTCCTCATAGTTTTGAGGACAAACCCCTTACGTTTCCTTTATGTCTTTTCTTTATGTTGTAGACATTTATATGGGCTGCGTCCCAAGTCTTTTATTGAAGAGTTTAAGTAGATGGTTTGAGACAAAGTTTTAGTAAAGACTTCCACTTGCTTATGAAAATGTTTTTGATTGTATGGTTTTAAAGAAGTTTTAAATTTTCCCGTACTTTCTAATATCTTATGTTATGATTATGCTAAGGGCTTGTATGCGACCCCTTCGGGGTCAAGTATGCCATGTTACGTCTAGGGGGTACCCTTGGGTTGTGACAGGATATTTGAATTCCTAGAAGAAGATATCAATATTTAATCTTTCTGTAACAATCATTAAATCATTAACTACTTCACAAATAAGTTTTAAAAGTCATGAGTACGTTATCAGAATCATGTGTAAAGAGATGTTAAAGTTTCTTACATGGTCACTGAACATGTACTATGCCAAATCAAACCTTGAATACTGCATAAATGCTTTTGAATGTTGATTATACTTCCAAGGAAAAATAAGTAAAATTAATAGGATAGACACAATTAAGAAAGAAAGTAAATAAATGGAATTCAAATGATTAAAAGTTAAAGTTTTGTGAGTGAATTTAAATACTCATCATCGAATTTGTTTTGCACAGTTTACATAGGAAAGTCATCAGTTATACACTTTAGTGAAATGAATGCTCAAAACTTGTTTCAATTTCCTTAATTTTGTAGCTTGGATCCTAAAGGGTGAAATATTACTGATAAAAGGACTGTGAATAACAAGAAGTTGTGAAATTTGTCAAGACTCTAGAAGTGTTCAAGGCTTGACAGAGTCCTGTGATATGGTTTACTGGAAACCTAATTTTAAAAAGAGTTCATTGATTTACTTCAAGAGCATCATAGGAAAGTTTACTCTTCAATATAGAGCTATAGTTTTTTCCTTCTCATTGTTTTCTTCTTTTGTTTATTCCTTTATTCCTTCTGTCTATTTCATTTTATATGGTGTTGGTTTGGCCAACATTTGAAAAAGGTTTATTTTTGAGAAATAGCAATAGTTTGAGGTCTAATTATCAAACATAGCGTTAGTTTGGAAAATTACCAATGTATCAACAGCTTATGAAAGTCGCTTTGTATTAGTAATACAACGTTCTTTGAAAAATGTTGTCTTAGTAATACAATAGTTTCCAAATTCACATTGTATTAGTGACATAATGGTTTTTGAAATTTTCTCTATATCATTGACATAACAACATAAACAAAGGGCATTGTTGTATTAGTGATATAGAACGAACTTCAGAAACTCTTGTATCACTAATACCTAGATAATTTCAGAACCGTTGTATCAGTGATATACATGGCAAATTTTAGAAACTCTCACTATGTTAGGTTGTACTTTTAGAACTCTCACCATGTTTGATAAATATAGTGTACAAGTTTATCTGTTTAGGTAAATAGTACACCCAAAGTATCCTTAAAACTTGTGGTCTTAAACATATTTGAACAATTGTATAGCTATAAGATCATGTTAGTAAGGATAAGATGGGAAAAATGTTGTTCCTTACCAAATAAGTAGCAGTAAAACCAGTTACACCATAAGACAAATGAATGATATATCCACCAGAGTAGTCAATAATACCATTCAGATAACCAACCATGAGAAACCAAATAGTATATGCACCAAATGAATGACATATCCACCAGAATAATTAATAAAGCCTAAATTTCATGACATCTTTTCCACTACATATACCATAACAAGATACGGGAGGAAACTATAAATAAGGTTCAAGGTCTGTTGGGGTTAAGGACACAACGTAATTGCACTCATTTTAGTGAATATAGACACAACCATTTAGCCCTGTAACATAGAAAACTGAAAAGAATGTTAGCAGGTGGATTGGAGCTATACCAACCTACTAAGCACAATATATTACCAAGTTTGTCACGACCCAGGGGTACCCCTAGATGTAACATGGCGTATAGAACCCCGAAGGACTCCATACAAGACAATTAGCTCTCATAACAGAAGAATTAGAACAATAAGAGTAAAACAATAGTCCAAGTCCCAAATATTTTATAAAAGAAAAATGGATGTCTAAAACACGTGTCTAATCATAGCCATCTAATACAATAGAATGAAATTTGGCCTAGTCCATACATCATGTCCATAAGATAAATACATAAAAAAAATGAAACAACAAAACTCCATCCTCGAAGCATGAGGACTCACCAAAGATTGGAAATCTTGAACTTAACCTTAGCAACGAAACTGATGACCCTGAATGACGGACCCTACATTTGGGGAAATGTAACACCTTGGATTTGAAAAAGGGAAGCCTAGCAGATTTCATCATATCCAGGTGCCATCCATGATTGACAACCACGACCCGTGGGTTGGACCATGGACTGTAGGTGGATCCGTGGATTGTCCATTCAAATAATGTTTAGGGCAGGACCACGACTGGACCTAGGGACCATAGGTGGGTCCACAAGACATGGTCTAGGATTAGTAGGTCAGGCCAAAAGTCTTTGACCACTAAACAACGGCCATGCAGGATGGTCCGTTAGTGGTGGGTCGGGGGTCATGGTTCAGTAGTTAATGTCATGGGAAGTTGGGTCTTTTTCTAATTAATTAGTTCTTATAATACGTCATTTTAACCTTCATTAAGACCCCTATATAAACTTTTTCAACCCTTAAATTAACCCATTCACTTCATTCTTCCAAATTCCCAAAAGAAAACCAAATCTTCTCTACAAATATATCTCTCTAGAAACTTGAAGAAGAAGAAGAAGATTCAACCTAGGGTTTCAAGTCAAGGCCTCAATTTCTCCATTGAAGGCTAGAATTTTGATTCAAGGTATGATAGTTTTCATCCATGGATTCCTTCCATCCATGGAGTTCCCAAATTCCTCTATTTCAAAAGGTAGAATTCCCCAATTGAGTTAGAGTTTTCTTCAATTATTATGGTTCTTTTCATTATTGATTTAAATGATTGAATTATGATCTTTTATGAATTAATTGATGAAACATGGTGATTTTTCGATGATTTCTCCATGAACCCATGTAATCCCTATGTTTTCAAGTTATGAATCATATGATGTGGGATTTTGATCTTCAAGAAATAGTTTTATGAAAGTGAGCATGTATTGCAAGCTTTACATGTAGTTATGATGAAATACATATCTAACCCATGTTTTCTAAGTAATGATGATTGAAAGTGAGTTTTTAACCTCAAGAGGTAAATTATGGACTTATGCATTTTTTATTGAAATCTATACAAATATTTTAAGGGTTCTTTGAGAGTGAAGTACCAATGATGATGTTGTGTTGTGAAAGGATATTCTCAATAAACACATACTAGCATGATGTGAAAGGTTTTCTCACACATAAATGATTTTTAGGTTGGAAGGCTTTCGCACTAATTGAATCAAAGAGTAAGAGCTATCCTAATGAATTAGCTTTGTTTGGATGTCCAACGGCAACATTCCATTATTAATGAATTCAAGTAAGAAATAACTATTCCATGGGATATATGCTTAACACCGAGTGGATATTGATGATGGAATGGAAGCTCTCATGTACTAAAGGCCGGGTTTCTAGAAGCAATCTCATGAGATGGAAGCTCCCCCGTTAGTAAAGGTCGGGTTTCTTGTAGTAATCTTCTTATCCCTTAACTATGTGCCCATATAGGTTAA
This sequence comes from Solanum commersonii, assembly GCA_029007595.1. NCBI lineage: Eukaryota > Viridiplantae > Streptophyta > Magnoliopsida > Solanales > Solanaceae > Solanum > Solanum commersonii. Next base: position 814,537 of record JAJTWQ010000131.1, read on the forward strand.
TTAGCTAGTGAATCCACTTAAGTTAGAAGTTCATGGTCCTTACCTTGGCAAGTAGGGCAACCTTTTTAGGTGTGGGAGACACCGGGCGATCATGTTATAGCTCACATGGTCTCTATGTCGGTTAAGGCTGATTCTCCACAAGTAATAATGAACTAAGGCTACTTCAAGAAGTATCGCACATGAGTTCAAAGGTTTTAAAAGATGAAGTTATATTGCATTGCCATGATTTATGACTTATGTTTTATAACTCTCTTATAACATATTTTAGCTTGGTCAATTGCGTGTCATGAAATGAAATGTACCTTTTTAGCATGATTTAAATATTTAGGCATGGCTATCATAGTTGGTACATTGTTTTGTACTAATACATACTCTTGCCTATATTTTTTGAAATGTATGGTCCGGTAGTCAAGGTACTCAGTTTCGTGGAAAGAGGTTGCTATGAGATATTATGAGATTTTGGTGAGTCCTCATGCTTTGAGGATGGAGTTTTATTGTTTCACTTCCTTTCATGTATTTTCTCTTTTGGACATGATGTATGGGCTAGGCCCAATTTTATTCTATTGTATTAGATGGCTATGATGAGACAAGTGTATTAGACTTCCGCTTTGCTTTTATAAAGATGTTTTTGACTTGGACTTTTGTTTTACTCTTATTGTTCTAGTTCTTATGTTATGAGAGCTAAGTTGCTTGTATGAAGTCCTTCGGGGTTCTATACGCCATGTTACATCTAGAGGGTACCCCTAGGTTGTGACAAACTTTGTAATCATAGCACGAGGTTTAGAATGGTCCTTGGATGTCTCATAAGCCACGTCTAGTTGAGTCCTATTCGTTAGTGTGAAGCGTACCACATTTATGAATGAGAGGTTGTAAGATGATTAGGAAACTCCCCTTCTTTCATTACTCTTTAGTCGTGCGATAAAGTTTAACTCTATAAGGTCTCTCTCCTAATCTTTATCATATGTTCTTGAGGATATTGCTTCGAGAAGAGCTTACACTAGAAGGAATGTGAGGGAGAACGCGGAACAAGAAGCTCCTCCCAAAGATCCTTAAATTTCGATTGATCCTTTGGCCGAGCAAGAATCCAATGTAGAGTTTAGGGCTGCCTTTCAAGTATTAGCTTGTAACATCACGTAAATTAGTAGACCATCTAGGGTTAAATGGAGGGCTAGAGTCTAGACTTGAGGGCATGAACAAACACAATGGGGCAAGGGCCAAGGCAAGAGCCAAGTCTTCTCCATGCTTTCCATGGCACTTACCATGACTATGAGAGCCTAGATGGCTCGTGGTGTCCACTATAGATTGTGGTGACACCCGTGGTTGGTGAGGTAGTGTGCCCCTCAAGGCTGCCTCAAATTGGCTCACCTTCACGAGCCACTTCACGGCCAGTGGTGAAGACCACGACCCGTGGGAAGGCTCTTGAAGATGCCTTTGAATGAGAGAGGCCAAGACACATTAGCTAACCCACTTCCCAAAGACCATGGGCAGGACCACGTCTCGTGGTCTTGACCACAGTTCATGAGCCCTGTCATGGTGCCTGGGAGTGGGCTGCCTAGTGAGGGTCTTTTTAGTAAATTCCTTTTTAGTTGGTTTTAAGTTGGGGTATATTTTTATGGAATTTATACACCTATATAAAGTATTTTAAGTCTCTAACCTCCCCAATATAGTCATTAATTCAAAAACTCCAAAAGATCCCTTCTTCATCTCAAAAATCCTCTCTAGGAAATTCCAAGAAGAAGAAGAACAAGATGAAGAAGGGTCCGAGCTAGGTCAAATTCCATTATTCTTCCAATTTTTTTGAGGGCCTTATGATCAAGCTATGTTAGCTTATTCATCCATGGATGCTTCAATCCATGGAACCCCCTAGCTTTCTCCCAATTGTGAAGACAAAACCCAATTCTAGCTAGGTTTACTTCCTATGTTGTGCGTAGTGTTGAGTATGATTCAAATTGAGTGGATAGTAATTTTTAGTATTGATTTATGATATTATGATGAATTTATGTGTTTTCCATGGTTAACCCTTGTCAAATTGATGAAATTGATATTATGTGGGTTTATGCTATGAAAGGTGAAATTGTGGATTTATAGATTGATCATCTAGAATAGATGGCTTGTATAGTAATTGTTCATGAATTAAATATTGTAGACATTAATTGAACTAGATTATGGTATATATGATGGGTCAAGACTAGTAAAGTTGAAATTGAACCTTTATGATTAATTATGACTAGAACAACTTAATAAGGGTGAATGTGATTAGAATGCCTTGAAATCTAGGTATGAATGATGATTGTAAGAAGCACAACTCGAGAGTAAGGCTTGTAGTTATGAATGTTGGTTCCTAGTGCTTTGAGGGTAAAGCTAATATGATGAACTACGAATGTTAGGTCTTTGAGAGTAAAGATAATATGAGCTGATGTTGGTGTGTATTGTTGAAAATATATTCTCATCTGCACACTTAGGTATGAATATTCTAGGAGATGAAAGGTCCTCTCACATAGACCGATTCTAGGTTAACGGGCCTCCTAACCTAAAATGAATCAAAGTAAGTTAGACTAGAATAGCTTGAAGTTGTGACTTAAGGTCCATTCATGAATAGCTTGACTTGGTATGATAAGATGATGATTGGTAGATTGAGTTAGGAGTTCTCAGGGTAGCCTTGGATTAAACCATAATGCCTCTCCTAAGGGTAGCTTGAACTAGCATCATAGAATGATTCCATGGTAGCATGACTTGGTTAGGCCAAGACCATTTCATGGTAGCTTAGGGTTGAGAAATCATACTCTCCTTTGGTACCTTACATAAACATCATCGGGTGCTTGTAAAGGTAGCATGACTTAGTTTATCTAAGACTATTTCATGGTAGCTAGGATGGAACACTTGTGCTCTTCCTTGTATATCTTGGACTTGCATAATAGTATGTACTTCCATGGTAGCTTGGTCTAGTCCAATAGGGTAACTATTCCTTGATAGCTTGGTCTAGCCTAATAGGGAGATATTCCTTGGTAGTCTAGCATGATATGTATTAATCATTAAATATGATTGCCTAAAGTAGTACTTAGCATGGGAAGGATTATGGGGTCTTTATCAAGCATTACAAAGGTACAACTTGAAGCTACTTATGAAGTATGTCTCTTATGTGTTGCATGCTTAGCCTAGGTTGAGTAATAGTACTTTTCCTTGGTAGCCTTGAATAGCTGAGATATGACCATTTATGAGTAATGACTTGTCTTGGACTAGTAAATAGGTACTCTTCCATGACTATTATGAATATGAGGGACAAGTCCCTAATCTAAGTTGCAATGTATGTTATGGACTAGATTACCTCAGGGAGGAATTGTAAGTATGTTCTAATATGAGATTTTCCTATATGATATATGCTAGCTTGGATTGTTGCCATAAATTGCCTTTCCTTGAATATGTTTGACTAAAGGTGAAATTTCCCGTATCTATGAGAATTATGCTAAGGATAAGGTCCTAAGAGGGTAAGTATGACAATGATGACCTAAAAGTTGTACTTAGCATGGATGGTATTATGGGGTCTCATTCATGCATTGCACAAGTATTCTTTGAGGTTACTTGAGAAGTAGTTCTCTTATGATATGAAAGACTAAGAGTTGAATAATGCTTATATGATTCTTATGTTGGGGACTTTGCTTATGATTATGATATTGTCTCTTATGCTTATAGTTTATGTTTCATGAAGTATCTCTTATGTTGATGGATTATGTCTTATGTTGACTAACCTTGATGTTATGCTCTTATGATGTTATGCTAGCCAATATATTTAGTACTTTTGTACTAACACATACTTTGCCTACATTCTAATAAAATGTAGGGTTTGGAGATTGAGTTCCATTCTTGAAGATAGGTTTCTAGAAGTGCAAAGAGTTCATGACCTGGTGAGTCCTCATAGCTTCGAGGATGAAATGACCATTTCTTTATGTCTTTTATTTTCATGTTTTGAGACTATTGTATGGGCTTTATCCCAAAGATTTATTCAAAGTTTTGTAGTAGATGGTTTGATACAAAAGTGTAGTAAAAGACTTCCACTTTGCTTTTATAAGGACTTTGATTGTATGAAAAATGTATTCAAATTCTGCACTTTTCTAGTATCTTATGTGATGATGTGCTAAGGGTTTGTATAAGACCACTTCGAGGTCAAGTATAATATGTTACATCTAGGGTGTACTCCCGGGTCATGACATTGCTCAAGCCATGAAGGCCCAAGGCAATAGGGAGGTAGTGGCACCCCATGAACCCAAATGTTGGTACGACAACTTCAAGAGTAAGGGACTTTACAAGGATGAATCCTCCAGAGTTTCATGGTTTCTGAGTTGAGGAAGATCCTCAAGAGTTTATTGATGAGGTCTATAAGGTTTTGATGATCATAGGAGTTACGCCGCTGGAAAAGGCGGAGTTGGGAGTTTATCAACTAAAGGGTGTGGCTCAAATATGGTATAACCAATGGAAGGATGGGAGACCGGAATATGCAGGTCCTCCTGATTTGGAGAAGTTTAAGGCCGATTTTTTTGATAAGTTCTTTCCCCTTGAGATGAGGGAAGCCAAGGTTCTTGAGTTCATTAACCTTCGACTAGGAAATATGAGTATAAGCGAATATGCTCTAACGTTAACTCAATTGTCTAAGTATGCTCCATCAATGGTTGTGGATTCAAGGGCTAAGATGAGTAAGCTTTTTTCAGGGGTGTCTGAAATGGTGGTTAAAGAGTGCCAAACCGCTATGCTCATTAATGACATGGACATCTATAGTCTCATGGTGCATGCACAACAAATTGAGGAGGAGAAACTCAAGGAAATGTCTAGAGAGGTTAAAAGGGCTATGACCGAAGATGGAAATTTCTATAATGCAAGGGTTGATGGACATTGTCATCCTAGATTCCGACAAAGGTTTTCTAGTCAAGGTTCCTCTAATGCTCCTCCCAAGTTCAACCAAGATAGGGTGTCTAACCATAAACATCAAGGAGGTAATGGTAGCGGATCTTCATTGCGTAGGTCTAATTGTACTAAGTGTTGTACGAAGCACGATGGTAAGTGCCTAGCTATCATATATGGTTGCTTTGGTTGTTATAAGAGTGGTCACAAAATGAGGGATTGCCTAATGCTTACGGCTAAAGGAAGAGAGGGCAAACAAGCTACTACAATTGGTGTGGGTTCCAATGCTCCTAAGCAAAACCATTTCTATGCCCTTCAAACTCGAGGTGAACTAAAGGGTTCTCCGAATGTGGTTACTGGTATGTTGAAAGTTTTCCAACTTGATATTTATGCTTTACTTGACCCCGGTGCTACCTTGTCTTTTGTGACACCATATGTGGCTATGAATTTTGATGTTCTTCCCGATGTGTTGTTAAAACCTTTTTTGTCTCTACTCCTGTTGGTGATTCTATTATGTCTAAGGGGGTCTATAGAAAGTGTCTTGTTTCCTTGTCCCATAGAGTTACTCTTGTTGACTTGGTAGAGCATGATATGTTAGATTTTGATGTTATATTAGGTATGGATTGGCTGCATTCTTGTTATGCTTCTACTAATTGTAAAACTAGTGTAGTCAAGTTTTAGTTCCCGAATAAGCCTATCCTAGAGTGGAAGGGGTGAAGTCTATGCTTAATGGTCAGTTTGTTTCTTATTTTAAAGCTAGAAAGATGATTTCTAAGACCATCTCCAACCCAACACCAAATTTACACCAAACCATAAATTTGGTGTAAAATATGGTGTTTTGAGTTCCAACCCACACCAATTTTTACACCAAATTTGGTGTGTGAATAGTTTTATACCAAATTTGGTGTGTGAATAGTTTTATACCAAATTTGGTGTAACACTATTCATCACACCAATTCACTTTTTGAATATTTTAATATTATTTCATTATACAAACTTTTAATTAAACATTATATAAATTGTATGTTTTAATTAAATCTCTTGTATATTTAATTATTTTTTATGCAATATTTTTATAATATTAATTTTAGATATTAAATTAAGCCTTTTTATAAATTAATTTTTCTATATATGACTTTTAAAAATAAATAAATTTATGTTAATTCTACTATAAAATATAATTGGATATAACTACAATTAATGTTCACAAAAATAAAAAATGCAAACATATAAATGTTTAAACAAATAATACAACTTACTTAAAAATAACTGAAAATAATAAACATTCAACAAAGTAGTAATTGACATACATCAAAATTGAAATATAAAATATATAGTAATTTTAAAAAGTACAACAAAACATAATGATTAAAAAAAATTACAACAATAACTTAATAATCTGACAGATTCTTTCTGGATCCATCAATACTATTAAAATATCAATTGCATGGGGTATTATAAAGTATACAACAATACTTTATTTAATTGTATTCCATTAATGATTTCACTTTTATTTTTATTATCCATTATTATGTATAATGTATAATATTTACTAGCAATTTATATTATTTAAAAAATTATGGTACAAAATAGTTTTATATTAAACGATTATAAAAGGAAATAATATGAATTATATATGGTGAATGTTTTAGAAAGAATTATTTTATGAAATAAAAAATAATAATATAATAATGAAGAGAGAAAAATATTCCTTTTTGGTGTAAAATTTGGTGTTTGGGTTGGAGATGCCCTAAGGGTTGCATTTTCCATCTAGTAAGGGTGAGGGATGTAGGTTTTGAAACCCGTTCTTTCGAGTTGGTTCCCATCGTTAATGAGTTTGCAGAACTGTTCCCAAATGATCTACGCGGTAGTCCTCCCGAGCGGGAAATAGACTTCGGTATTGACCTTCTCACTAATACATAACCTATTTCTATTCCTCCATATCGTATGGCTGCTAGTAGAACTTAAGGAGTTGAAAAAACAATTGAAAGATTAGTCGGATAAGGGTTTCATCCGACTGAGTATCTCTCCACGGGGTTCTCCAATTTTGTTTGTTAGAATGAAAAATGGTTCTCTTCGGATGTGTATTTATTATCAACAGTTGAACAAGGTGACCATTAAGAATAACTATCCTCTCTCAAGGATAAATGATTTATTTGACCAACTTCAAGGGGCAAGTTATTTCTCTAAGATTGACCTTCGGTCGAGTTATCACCAATTGAGGGTGAAAGATGATGACATTCCAAAGACGGATTTTCAAACTCGTTATGGTCATTATGCGTTTTTGGTAATGTCATTTGGGTTGACTAATGCTCAGACGACGTTTATTGACTTGATGAATAGGGTGTCTATACAATAGCTTGACATGTTTGTTATTGTGTTCATCTATGATATGTTGATCTACTAAAGGAGTGAGAATGAGCATGTTGACCATTTGAGCATCGTATTGCATGTTCTTAAGGACTAACAACTTTTAGCAAAGTCTAGCAAATGCAAAATTTGGTTATGGTATGGTATCGAGTAAGGGTATTGAGGTAGATACTAAGAAGACGGATGCGGTCAAGAGTTTGCCTAGACCTCTAACTCCTTCGGACATTACAAGTTTAATTTCTTGGGTTTAGCCGGTTACAATTGAAGGTTTGTTGAGTGTTTCCCTTTAATTGCCTCTCCTTTGACGACTTTGACTCAAAAGAAATATAAGTTCTTATGGTTCGAAGCGTGTGGGAAGAGTTTCCAAGATTTGAAATATAGACTTACTTCCTTTCCGATGTTTACCTTGTCGGATGGAACAGATGGTCTTGTGGTTTATTGTGATGCCTCGAGAATTGGGCTACAATGTGTGCTTATGCAAAATGGGAAAATTATTGCTTATGCCTGAAGGCAACTTAAAATCCTTGAGAATAATTATCCTACTCATGACCTTGAGTTAGCGACGGTCATTTTTTCCTTAAAGATTTGGAGACACTATTTGTATGGAGTACATGTAGATGTATTTACCGACTACAAGAGTTTGCAATATGTGTTTAATAAAAAAGATTTGAATCTTCGCCAAAGAAGGTGACTTGAGTTATTGAAGGATTATGACATGAATGTTCTTTATCACCCCGATAGGGTTAATGTGGTGGCGAATGCTCTTAGTCGGTTATCTATGGGTAGTTTCGCTCATATTGATAAAGAAAAGAAAGAGTTGGTTCGAGATGTTAATAGATTGGCTCGACTAGGTGTTTAATTAGTGGTCTCCACCAAAGGTGGTGTTATCGTTCACAATGGTTTCAAATTATTTTTTTGTGGCAGATGTGAAAGCCAAGCAAGGTCTTGATCCAATTTTGGTAGAATTGATAGAGTCGGTGCTATTGAAATCCGTTTAGGCTTTCTCCCAAGGGGGAGATGGTGTACTTAAATACCAAGGTCGTTTATATATTCCAAATGTTGATGACTTGAGGGAACAAATTTTGACAGAAGCCTATAGTTCGAGGTAATACATTTACCCAGGATCCACCAAGATGTATCGTGATTTACAGGAGTTCTATTGGTGGAGTGGGATGAAGAAGGATGTTGTGGCTAAGTGCCAAATTGCCAACAAGTGAAGGTTGAGCATCAGAAACACGGAATTTTTCCCAAGTTATTAGCATTGCTACTTGGAAGTGGGAAGATTTGAACATGGACTTTATTGTTAGTTTGCCTCGCACCTACTGACAATATGACTCGATTTGGGTTATAGTAGATCGTATGAAAAAATCGGCACATTACCTTCCCATCACAGTTTCTTATTCGGGGAGGATTATGCCATGATTTACTTGAGGGAAATGGTAAGGTTGCATGGAGTGCTTTTGTCAATTATTTCCGATCATGGTACCCAATTCACTTCTCCGTTTTGGAAGTCATTCCAAAAGAGTCTTGGCACTAATGTTAAGCTTAGCACAACTTTTGAACCCTAAACCGATGGGCAAGCAGAGCGTACTATCCAAACTTTGGAAGATATGATAAGCTATTGTGTGATTAATTTGAAGGGTAATTGGGATGACCATTTGCCATTGATTGAGTTTTCCTACAATAACGTTACCACTCAAGTATCGATATGGCTCCATTTGAGGCCCTATATGGTAGGAGGTGTAGATCTCTCATAGGATGGTTTGAGGTGGGTGAAGTCGCCCTAATAGGTCCCGAATTGGTACAAGAGGCCATAGAGAAAGTTCAGCTTAAAAGGGAAAAATTGAAAATACCTCAAAGTCGGCAAAAGTCTTATGCCGATGTGAGAAAAAGGGATCAAGACTTTGATGTTAACGATTGGGTTTACTTGAAAATCTCACCCATGAAGGGTGTAATGAGGTTGAGCAAGAAGGGGAAGCTTAGTACTCAGTATGTAGGCCCATATCAGATCCTGAGGCGTGTTGGCAAGGTTGCTATAAGTTAGATTTGCCAAATGAGTTGGCAACAATGCATCCCGTTTTCCATACATCTATGCTTAAAATTTGTGTTGGAGATCCGACTTACATAGTTCCACTAGAAGGGTTGAGAGTTGATACGAGTCTTTCTTATTAGGAAGTTCTGGTAGAGATTCTAGACTAGCAAGTCAGGAAGTTGAGAAACAAGGAAATAGCTTTCGTGAAATTATTCTAGAGGAATCAGTTAGTTGAGGGTGCTACTTGGGAGGCCGAGGCCGATATGATGTGCAGATATTCTCGTCTTTTTCCTTCTACTCCTATTCTAGCTTGAGTTAATGAGTTCCTTCTTGGTTTGTCTTTGGTTTGGGAGTCATATGTTTTTATGTGTTTCCATGATTTCCTTATGTAATGCATGTTCATGAAAACTTATGTTTTGAAAGAAAATTGGTTTATATGATTGATTTTCCTCATGTTGTTGTGCATTGAGTATGAGTTGCCTATAAACTTCATGAGATGAATTGATGAACATGCTTTAACTTTGCTTTTTTAGATCAAATTGCATATGAGCTTCATGAGATTGTGTTGAGCATGATTTTAGCTTGGAGAAAGTAGTTCCACCTTTAACCATGCATATTAGGTCGCTAGATGTAGTTCCCAGTTCCTTATAATACATTTGAGTATGATTAGCTTGGAGTTTATGGTTCCTCCTTGTTTATATGCATTTCATGCATGAAGCACTGATGGAGTTAGTTTCACCCATTTTATGATGTTTTGAGAAAATCCTAGCTTGGAGTCGATAGTACCTCGATTGTATGCATTGCATTGTAGGTTGGGTTGTTATTTCCTTTCCTACTCTTTTAGAACCAGTTTGAATCTAATTCGAGGACGAATGGTCCCAAGGGGGAGAAATTGTAACACCCTAGATTCAAAATTGGGAAGCCTAGCAAATTTAAGCATTTCTAGGTGCGATCCACGATAGTCAACCACGACGTGTGGGTTGGACCACGGACCGTTGGTGGGTCCATGGATGGGCCATTCTAAAAAATTTCAGGGGAGGACCACGACTGGATCTATAGACCGTAGGTGGGTCCACAGTCAGTGGTCCAGGAATCGTAAGTCAGGCCAAAAGTCTCTAACCACCAACAACAGCCATGCAGAAGGGTTCGTTTTCTTGATCACGGTCCGTTAATGGTGGGTCGGGTGTCATGATTCAGTAGTTAATGGCACTAGCAGTTGGGTGTTTTCCAAATTAATTAGTTCCTATAATACACCATTTTACCCTTCATTAAGACCCCTATATAAACTTTTTCAACCCCTAAATTAACCCATTCACTTCATTTTTCCAAATTCCCAAAAGAAAACCAAATCTCCTCTACAAATATCTTTCTCTAGAAACTTGAAGAAGAAGAAGATTCAACCTAGGGTTTCAAATCAAGGTCTCAATTTCTCCATTAAAAGCTAGCTTTTGGATTCAAGGTCTGATAGTTTTCATCCATGGATTCCTTTCATTGGAGTTCCAAAATTCCTCCATTTCAAAAGGTAGAATTCCCCATTGAGTTAGAGTTTTCTTCAATTATCATGGGTTCATTTCATTATTGATTATATTGATTCAATTATGATCTTTTATGCATGAATTGATGAAACATGATGATTTTATGATGATTGCCCCATGAACCCATGTAATCCCCATGTTTTCAAGTTACTAATCATATGATGTGGGATTTTGATCTTCAAGGAAGAGTTTTAGGAAATTGAACATGTATTGCAAGCTTTACATGTATTTATGATGAAATCCATATCTAACCCATGTTTTCTAAGTAATGATGATTGAAAGTGGGTTTAGAACCTCAAGAGGTAGATTATGGACTTATGCATTGTTTATTGAAATGTATGCAAATGTTTTAAAGGTGCTTTGAGAGTAAAGTACCAATGGTGATGTTGTGTTGTGAAAGGATATTCTCAGGAAACACATACTAGCATGATATTAAAGGTTTGTTCACATAGAAAGAACTCTTAGATTGAAAACTTTATCACCTATTGAATCAAAGAGTAAGAGCTATCTTAATGAACTAGCTTTGTTTGGATGTCCAAGGGCACCTTTCCATGATTAATGAAGTCAAGTAGGAAATGACTATTCCATGGGATTTATGCTTAGCACGGAGTTGATATTGATGATGGGATTGAAGCTCTCTCGTAGTAGATGTCGGGTTTCTAGAAGCAATTTAATTAGATGGAAGCTCCCCCATTAGTAGAGGTCGGGTTTCTAGTAGCAATCTCCTTATACATTTACTATGTGCCCTAATAGGTTGATTAGCTAGTGAATCCGCTTAAGCTAGAAGGTCATGGTCCTTACCTTGGTAAGTAGGACAACCGTTTTTGGTGTGGGAGACACCGAGGATCATGTTTAGTTCACATGGTCTCTATGCCGGTTAAGGCTAATTCCCCACAAATAATAATGAACTAAGGTTACTTCAAGAAGTATCACGTATGAGTTCAAAGGTTTTAAAAGATAAAGTTAGCTTGCATTGACCATGAATTATGACCTATGTTTTATAACTCTCTTATAACATGTTTTAGCTTGTTCAATTGCATGTCATTAAATGAAATGTCCCATTTTAGGATGATTTAAATGCTTTATGCATGACTATCATACTCGGTACATTATTTTGTAGTAATGCATAATTTTGCCTACATTATCCCAAATGTAGGCTCCGACAGTCAAGGTACTCAGTTTCGTGGCTAGAGGTTGCGTTGAGAAATTCCTAGCTTTTGGTGAGTCCTCATGCTTCGAGGATGGAGTTTTATTATTTCACTTTTTTTCATGTATTTTTTCTTTTGGACATGATGTATGGGCTTGGCCCAATTTCATTCTATTGTATTAGATGGCTACGATGAGACAAGTGTATTAGACTTCCGCTTTGCTTTTATAAAGATGTTTTGGACTTGGACTATTGTTTTACTCTTATTGTCTATTTTTTATATTAGGAGAGCTAAGTGTTTTGTACCCCTGGGTTGTGACAGGAAATGTAGGCAACATTATGTGTTAGTACAAAACAATGTTACCAAGTATGATCGCCATGCATAAAACATTTAAAACATGCTAAAAAGGATATGAATGGTGCCAACCAGCCCTTTAATAATCGAAGTTCGTGTCATATCAATAGATTAATCATGTTAGGATCATTTTCATATTATCCAATTCAGTGTTAATGTCACCCTCATGGCATTACACCATCTTGCAATGAAATTCAACTTTAAGTAATGGCTTCCACATTGTGCCTTTCCTATTCTTCGGCCAAGATTGTTCATATGTAGTGTAGAACTTCCTCACCGAGGCTGGAAAATAAGGATTTTGAGGTTTTGTAAACCCTCCAACCTTGTGATACTTTATAGTGTCCCATATTGTCGGATAGTCATTCATGACATCGCCTATGGAGACTCGTCTCTCCTCAAGTATTGTATACTCTCCAAAATACATGAGCATGTTATGGGCCCTTGAAGCAATTATCAAGAGAACTCAGGAACTTGGTGCCTAAGTAGAGGAGGGTTGCATCAATTTGGACCTGATGTCTTTTATTTTTCTTGCAACCACCTTTTTTGGTTGCTCACATCCATGTAGAGGAGCGTGGAGTGGTTGTTTGTGAGTTTGGAGCCTAAGATGGCTCATATGTGGTTACCCCGAATGAATTCTCTTTTTTCTTTTGGGAGTGCCTGAAGAGACCTGCTTACTAGAAGGTACCATTCACAAAGAATGGTGAAAAGGTTACCTACCCTAGGATCCTCCTTATATTATAGAGGTTTACTAACAGCCAAACCCAGCGGGATACTTTGCCTTTTCAATGGAGGTGAAGAAGAAGAGACTCTAGAGGATGGTATCCAAAGTTACAACCTACATTTGCATAACTATAGCCATATCATGTAAAGCACAATCATTCAAACATGGAATCAGTGAAGGTTAGTTGAAATAAAAATCAAATGAAGCATGGTTCAAAAATGTTTTAAGGCTTGCATAATGGGAAAATGGTCCTCATAATTGGTTGGCCGAGTTCAGGCGAAGTCATAGAAATGGACAATGCACTTTTTCAAAGAGCTCAGGCATATAGGGTGGAGTAAACTCCAACTCGGCGATTCACTAAATTGTTTTAGTGGATTAAGAAAAGTATGTTGAAAGTGATAGTGCAAAATTTTAAAAAACATGCATAAAGGGCGATGTCCACTCTCACTTTGCGATACATCGATTGGATTTCAGCGAGCTAAGACATGCATGTCGAATGGAACAGTACCCAAGCCACATATTTAACTAAGAAAGGTGATCTACATCTTACTCAGAGATTCTCCTAATTGTCTTGGCGAGCTAAGAGAAGCTCGCCGAACAGACTGTGTTTGACCTAGTGCTTATTTTGTTTTCTTTAACAACAATATGTGACAATACCCAGTTCCCATTCAACTTTACAATCTACCCACATGTTTTTATACCCATAGGTATTAAGACTTCCCCAAATATTACCAAGTATTACTCGAATTGATGATTTTCTCTTAAGAAAGTCGTCACTCATTCTATTACTGGCAAAAATCATATAGTCGGGTCAACAGTAGCTAATGAGACTTCACCCATATATTATTCAACCAAGACCCATTAAATAAGACTCAATTTCAACAATTAACTAACATCGTCAATTTTTGCAATTTTAGGCACATGTTTTAATATCTAACTCATGGGCACAATTCAATACAAACAATGTAGCATTACCCAATGAAATCAACTAGCATCATTCAGAAAATTGCCTTAAGCCCATATGGAAAAACACAATAATAAGCTCAAACAACTAGATAGAAATCGAACACCAACCTCAAGTGGAAAGACACACACATGTGAGGTAATTTAGGGTTTCGATTAACGAATCACGCAAGAAAAGTACTCCTAGTAGTCAAAAAACACACCAAAGAGGTACTCTCACACTATAATATGATATTGGAAGCCAAGGGAAGAAAAGTAGTTCAAAGGTAACAAAGGGTTTCTTTCTAAAAATGAATAGACCCTTACCATTTTTATATCAGACACGCTAGACGGTCACGACTAACGTCGCTAAGTGATTTTGGTGAATCGTCAAACAGAGCTGAAGCTCGCTGAAGAGGGCTGAACGGATACCAAACTTGAAGGTTGATTCTGCAAACTGGATGGAGTTCGCATAATGTACTTTGGTGGATTGCCACTGAGATTGCCAAAGTTAACACTACATGTCTTCACATTTTCCAGCTCAAAAGGTGAACATGAATGAGTCAGCACAATGCCTTCAGTGGATTTCCATTATAGTTTTGGCCTAGCCTACTGTGTGTCCTTCACAGCACTTGCATTTCTTTCAACTTGCACTCACAACACACAAAATAATGTGATATACTCTTTTGTAGTAACCATATTTAGTGACCTAGAGAATAAATTTGAATTTATTTTTATTTTACGAAATATAATTTTTGTTAATTTATGAATTTTTTGTTAATCATTTTTTAGATTTTATGCATAGGTGGAAATGTAATGAAAAGTTTTAAAACTTCCTATTTAAATTTATTCGTGATTAACAAATTAATTTTGGGAAATATATAAATAAACATGGTGATATTAAGTTAGTTAGTCAATTTTTAGATTCATATTTTATTTAAATAAATACTTTAAAGTTTTTAATATTATAACAGAACAATCGAATTTCTTAAAATTAAGGATTAAGTTGATAAAAATCTCTCTCTCTCTCTCTCTCTTTATATATATATATAGCATGCCTCTAAGGTCACCATTTGCATTTATCTTTTATCTCATTTATTTGGATTTCCCCCCTAATTTTCCATCCATAAAACAGCTAAATAAATGATATAAGAAATACCCTGCAATATGATTGTTTAGCTCCAGCCCACATGTCACCTCCTAAATTCAGATAATATGAAATGGGAAAATTCCGAATATGCACATCTTTTTTTTCCTAATTTCCAATATTCCCTCCCGTTTCTAAAAACTTCCAATATCTCTTATTTTTACTGGTAAATCTAAACTGTCGAATACATAAATCTGAAATCCAAAAACCAAAATTTATCACTTTCTGATTTCACTCCTTAATTTTCTCTCCATTTTCTTGGCAGATAATTTCTCTATTACTTTTCAAAATCAAGTCTCTTTTCTGTCAAACCTAATCTAAATTGAAATCGGTTGTTCCTTCATCTCATCAAACCATTTTGTGACATTATTTTTCATATTTTTGTTCTTCTTCTAATTGTTGAATCACATGGATAATGTACCATCAGCTAAAACATGTTATATTTTTTATTATGAAGATATTGGTTGGGCTAAAAACTGATTAAAAAAGCTCCACGATCCATTAATTATGGCGAAGGTAAAAATTGGAAAGTTAAAAAAAGATGACCCTTCATCTTCGAAAGCGTAGGTTCATAAAACCCGCCAAAAAAGGGGTAAAAAATTTACTCCTGCAATTTCTCGACCTTCATTACCTAAGGTTAGGTTTTCGATCTTCTTCTGAAACGACCCCAAAAATTTTAAATTTTTTTGTTAGTTAATCAATAGACGATAACTAAACGACTAAATTCATATTTCATAGTTTAACGTATCACTATTATCTTTAATCAGTTGATACACTAAACCACAATT
The DNA here is from genome assembly GCA_029007595.1 of Solanum commersonii. Classification (NCBI taxonomy): domain Eukaryota; kingdom Viridiplantae; phylum Streptophyta; class Magnoliopsida; order Solanales; family Solanaceae; genus Solanum; species Solanum commersonii. The sequence goes on from JAJTWQ010000131.1 coordinate 830,467, forward strand.
CTATTAAGTTATAATATATTTTGTAGCAAGATTTATAATATTATTAGTTGTGTATCAGTCATTAGATCTCATATCATTTGACACAAGAACAATATTCAATAACGTATCATTCAAGATTTGTTTATCCGTGTAAAACCTGTCCGAGAAAATGCGTTAGGTTCATATTAATTTCATTTTTTTCAAGTGTTTAAATTTTTTAGTTAATGGGACATATCCATACATTATAAATGGTTTAATATGTCCAAGATTAAAATTCTCCAAAATCCACCAAGATCATCCACCAAATTAAGATACATTATTTAACATAAGATACATTACAAGTTACTAATTTATTTCATCAATATTCTCCAAAGTTTGTATGTGGGTTGATTGTGGAAATATTTCCACAAGTCCAACCATTTATCATGTATTTTATTTCAAGTTTATTGTTTATATAATTTATGAACTCTTGAATTATGGAATCACTACTACACACCCTATCATGTATAAATCTTGATATTTTAGAAATGTATCATGTATAAATGTTTTCAATTAGTATATCAAATTATGAAGGTTGTTAATTTTGTATCTTTATTAGCATGTTGTTATTTTTATATCATATTGAAAATTGGTGTCTTATTTTTTGAAACCATGATTTTATTTTGAAGTATGTGGTCAATGTTTGATAAAATGTCATTTACTCATTCTTTGAAATGTTTGGTCAAACATACAACATGTATTTTATATAAGATTGAAATGATGATGAAATGGGATACATGTATATGAGGGTATCGCGTTGTTTAAAAATTCTATTTTTGGGTCATACCTCAACATTCATACCTGCAATTATCAAGGTAAAATATTAAAATGCTTGTTGATCCTTGAGCTTGAGTAGAATAACATTAATGAGCTACATATTTGTCATCTAAATGAGAACATATTGTGTTTCACTATAAAAGAATTTGCAATAATAACCGGACTGAAATGCACAGGCAATCCTGATGACTTTAAATATCCGGATTCTACTGGGAGCAGGCTTAATCAAAGATATTTCCTTGATCTACTAAATAGTGTGAGCAAGGGATGAATTGTTCAACGATTTGTACAAGGTGGTTGGGACAACAGTCAAGATACTTTCTAAAAATGGGAATTCTTTACTTCATCCACATATTTGTTTTCTCACAAATTAATGATGTATCTATCCATGTTAATGACTTTCTGATGGTTGAAGATGGTAGATATCAACATTTTCCTTGGGACAACTTGCATTTTCCAAGTTAATGAAATCATATAGGCAAGAGAGAACCAAAGTAAACCAGATGCATCATTTAGGTGGCATGCCCTATGCTCTAAATGTGCTGATAAATGAATGTGCGTCAGTTGTTAACAATGAAATTGTTGTCAAAGAGGGAGACTACATCCATAGGATATGCAACTGGCGATTTGTTGGTGTCAAGCCCAAATTTGATATGTTTTTGTCTAGTATTGTACTGCGGTAACGACCATTTTTATATATATCAAGTTGCAAATTTGCTTGTTATGGTGACTTTACAAATTTGATTTAGAATGCATGTACCAATATACAACTGACTCCTCAGGAATTAGCGGTACTTGATTTGCCTGACAATATGGGTCTCTCATTCTGAATATTCTATGTCTAATAATGAATCTACACAAACTATATCAGAAGACATTCTTGGGTTTGAGGTTTTGTTTTCAAAACCACCAGATCAGATTTTAAAAACAACTAGACGTGTATCTAGTACCTCATCTATACCACCTCCAAAGAGAAGATAGAAAGTTGATTTGGCCAAACCAAGAAGTACTTCAATGGAACAATAAGAGAGAGTCCTTCTCTATTCCAGATTCTACTGGTAATGTTTTCGATCTTCATGGTCCTTCATCTGATTCTAAAGAAAAGAAAGAAAATCCAGATATCGAAGTAGTTAAGCAATATCCGAAGGAATATGTTAGTGATTCTCATAATTATTATTGAATTATTATTTATTCTATCATAAATCACAATTAACTTATTTAATTATGTTTAAAGGTGAAAAAAGTTAAATGATTTAAAAGTCTTAATCAAAATAATCACATAGATCTGATGAAAGCAGTTCGTAAGCCAAAACGGAAGGTATTTGTTATTTACCAAATATTTACTATTTGTGAAGCTATTTTCTCATTATGTGGTATTTTTATTTTGGCTTGAAGAACTTTTCTGCTAGATCTATTACAAACATGGAGGAAGAGTTAATCAATGAAGCCAATGTTAATCAACCCCAAACTACTGATCAATTTGTTGAACAACCAAGATCTCCAATTGATATGGTGTTGCCAATAACGATCCCATTGATAATGGTTATGTAAAGCCTGAAGAACAAGCACACGCACATGAACATGAGGTCGGTGAAGTAAGAATTAGATACATTCATTTAAAGTATCAAATAATCATTAAAGTATCTAACACATTTTGATACATCATTTTAATCATCCAATTTCAGCTTGAATTCTATGATACATTCATAAGTGTATTAGATACATTATGCTTAAACTTCAAAATTTTCTTATTCATAAATAATGTAGTATAAGTTTCAAGTATTGATTCATTATTATTTGATTGATATACTAATCTACACAGAATGCTCATACATTAAAGGATCAAACAAGCAGAGAAGATGTATCAGAACCTCTATCCACATGAGATGTTCCTATAGAAGCAAGTATATTTAAGGAAGTTATTGTAAGTATAAGTTTATGTATATGACATATTTACTCATTCCATGTATCATTATGACAATTTCTTTTTGTAAAAACAATCATGATGATGTTGTAGACGGAGTTGAGGTAAGTATCATATACATTTATTTAAATTATCAATATGCTTAAAAGTATCTCATGCCTTTTTGATACATTAGTTCAATCGTTAAATTTTAGCTTGAATTTTATGATACATTCTTAATTTTTTTTAGATACATTATGTTAATACTTCAAAAAAAAAATATTTATTCACAACTGATGTAGTATAAGTTTCAGCTTTTGATACATTATTATTTGACTTATATATTAATATACATAATATGTTGATACATTAAAGGATCAAAGAGATGGCGAGGATGTATCCAAGGAAGTTATTGTAGGTACAAGCTTAAGTATAAATCTATTTATCATTCAATGTATCATTATAACAATTTTTTTGCATAACCAATAAGGATGATGTAGTAGAGATTGACACGAAAAAATCAGAACAAGTAACTGTGGATCAAGATGTTTCTGATAAAATGCAACCTAACATCCCACTTCCAGACAAAGTGCAGTAACATTGATACATCGGTAAATTCTAAATATATTCATCACGTGTTTATTTGTTACTGAATGACACAATTTTTTTAAATTATTGCTAAAAAAAAGGATTCCACCACACTGACATCCATTTCTTCTGCAACCCAAGAAGCTATAGACACTTATTTCTGGCCTTCAAACTCCTTTGAATGTTGAACCATTGAGTGTTGTCAAGTCAGATCCGTTAACTGAAACACATCAATTAGTGCCGAATTGTAAGTTACCCATGGAAATATCGGGAAATGAAATGGTTGTGTACGAACAATCAGAGACCCTTGTTCAACGAAATAGGATGCCAGCAAAGATTTTTAATTACCCTATTTGATAGAATTTGGTCCAGTGACAAAGGAAAACAAAAGTTTGAAGATGATGTTCGTCCGCGTTCCCCCTTTGATGGATGTGGTATTTCTTACAAACCTCCGTCAAAATTATTGGAACAATATTCCAAGTGTATTTCTAAGGGACTCCTCAAAACTCATGACAACAAGTAAATAACACTTTAATATACCTAAATACCAAAATATCATACTATTTTCACTTGTATTGACTTGTAATATATATACAGGAAACCAAAAGATAATAAATACTTAGCCAAATCAACTTCATTTGGATTTGAAGACATGGACTTTGTAATTGCTTTTTCCGGGATAAAAATTGGTTTTATGTCATATCTCAGCCAAAAAATGCTCGAAAGATGAGGTACGGTAAAAAAGATACATTATTAATATATTTATGATACATTGATATTTTGTATAAATATAGTCTTTATATTGTATAAAACTCAAATAATACCATGTACATTACATTAACTTATGGTTTTGTGCTCTATCATATTGACTAATATTTTGTGTTATTTTTCATTTTTGGTGCAGCACATCGATATAGTTTTTTACTACTTAAGGAAGAAGTCAAAACTGTGCAGTCCTAATCAATACATATTCACTACAATCAATTGTTTATTCAATATAATATCAATGATGCACACACAAGGTACTACTGCAACACTCCTAATGATAATTTAAGTATCCAAGAGCACATGGCGCGCAGAGCTGTTGTATCTGCATTCGAGAGGTCAATTAAAACTATAATCAAAGGATTTTCCATTCCGACGGGATGAAACGCTCAAATTACACCTCTATTAAAGAAGTATAAGCGCTCATCGTCAAATAAAGAACCCAACTTGTAGGTTGGTGTAGATCCCACGAGGAATATGGTTCAAACTTAAACTTAACTCATGCTTATATCTATTTAGTCAAACTATTTCCAAAACAGGTAATTAAAGGGGGTTTTTGTAAGAAAATAACCAATTGTTGTTTAAGTAACAATCAGAAGATTCAAACTTCGAGTTATCAATATGAGAGAGAAACTAGGTTGTATATGTTCCCCATAAGTTCTTAACACGGTAATCTTAATAATAGTAATCCTTTCCTAGTGTTTTACATGCAAAGTTGGTAAGATAGGTATCCCTAATTGATTGGTCCTCCAAATAGGGAATTTCACCTTGCACCTTGGTCCGGCTACGTGTGTATACTTTACTAACCCTTACCTTCACCAATGATTAGGCATCACATCAATGTATGGCTTAATTTTCACCCTCGCACAAATTGACATTAGACTATCAGATAGCATCCCACTAAATCTCTGTTGATAATTATTTTCTAATTAACTACCTCCTTGGTTCGGTAAGTAGCTACAAGGCGAGTTCTAATGCGTGCACTCGTTAAAAAGACTTCTAAAGGAAAGAATTACCAATACATACATAAGCACTATTTAAGAATTACGTAATTATTATTCATACGTTGTTAATTTCTCATGGTTTCCACAACCCTAGTTGTGGATTTAGCTACTCATGCTTGAAAAAACACAATTCATGAATTTGTAATAGGAACTGATGAACTTATGTTTAGAGTAGATGAAACCCAAAATCTCAAATTGAATTTGAAAGCAAAAATCTTATAAATCAAAATCCGGAAATAAAATTGCCAAAGTTTGCATGTTAATTCCCAAAGAAACTACCAAGAACAATAAGTAAACAATAATGTCTAACCCCCCAAAAACGAGGTTTACATACCCTATTTTTAGAAAAACACGTCCTAAACAAAAAGATAATAAAAGAAGGGAATAAACTTCTGGAGTAGGACATCAATCGATGCCCTGACATACGGATCGTGGGTTGACCTACGGTCAGTAGGTCTCCTTTCGTTGATCAACACATAGAACTTTTTCAGTAGAGACTAGAACCTTCACTCTCATATTATCAACGATGGACGTGTAGGATAGACAATAGGTAGACCTACGTTCCATGAATCCTCTTCCATGGCTACATACTTAGGAATTTCATCGATGTGCAAGGCGGCCCTTGGGTCGACTTACGATCCATCAGTTGCTCTGTAGTTCCACACTTGGTCTAATTTCCCTGATGCTCCATCTGCGCCTACCCATCGACGGGCAGTCAAAGGACCTAGAGTCCGTGGACCACATCCGTCGGTGGCTCCTTCTGCATTATTTCAGTTGTCATCTCACTCAACCACGTCTAAGCCAATTTCCTTCAAACATACACATAAAACATTAGTTCTAATACAAAATGGCCCTGGACATACACAACTCTCAAGTGAAATGCATCAAAAATACCGTAAAATCACGATATATCAACACCCTCAACTTAAACATGTTGTTTGTCCTCAAGCGACATACTGACACTCTAAACGACACTTGTATAGAAGAAGAGATTCAAACTCAATCACTCACATGGCCATTTCAATCTATTCTATTTTCGTAGTGCAAATCTTTTCTATTAGACTCAACAAACCAACTCATACGTATCAAAACATGTCATTGATGGACCAACAGACACCACAACATACACCATTCACAATCACCAAGGTATCAATTTTCCAACAATGTAATTAGTGCCCTCACTTCAAAAGATATCTTTTTTTCACTCACCAGAGCTATGACTTTCAAGTTTTAGGATTCGTACAACACTCACTCTCAGAAGTGACTTCAAGTACAGTTAGTGCTCAATACCATAGGCTTGCCCTTATTTTCACTGCTTAGACATTCCAAACTGGTTGCTAGGATCACTATAGGATTTTCTTAGCTTGTAACATAGGCCCCGGGGTCAGTATGGTACATTTGGGTACTTTTTAGACACTTTCTACCCTCCTTGACATTACATTGTCTTTTTACCTATTTTCTCAACCTGTTTTTGACATCCTTTCATTTTCCTTTCTTTCCATTGACTCTCTTCAACACAAATGTGACTTTTTACTTTATAACACTTGTTTTTTCCTTTTATTTACTTTCTTCTCTTTCTTTTACTTGATATTTCTTTATTCCTTTCATATCTTTTGGTTATCATCTTTTTTCTTCTTTTGCACAAAGTCAGATCTTCTTTTCTTTTTAGTTTCTGTCTTCAACACCCAACTCTTTTCATACCCTTTTCCTTTCAGTTTCCTATTTCACAGCCACCCTCAACTCATGTGTTTCACATGATTTGAGGTGCACAATATCTGATGTCAGACAAGGGCCAAGATGAAGGTAACTTTTTGAATTAGCCACCCTCAACTTAGGCTTTTGGCCTAAGTCAAGGTGCACATGTCAAAGGGGAAACCGGGGCCAAATATAATTATTTTAGGGAACGTGAGTTATGTGATTGAAAAGAAATTGTCTATCTTAGGCTCAAACATTTGGATCAAAGTGAACATTGAATTCATTTGGTTGGATCATATTAGGCTGAAGTGGACTAATTTGAACAAGGGCCTATGATCACTTTCCAACTTCTATCCTAGATTATCTTAGCAGAACCAACGGGGAAAGTTCTAGATTGGCACACACAATATGAACATTCAAGCTTTTCCTTACACTCACTTGGCACATTGTTTCATTATCAGATTATTCAATTTCCCATTTCAAGTTTTAGCTCATTTCATGAGGTCAAATCTCTTCCTACCATGTCACATTGAGATCCAACACATTCGACTTATGAAGCCTACAGATCTAGCACCTTTCTTCATTTTTGGACAGGGATCATTTTTTTCATGCTTTTTATGCCATCACGCTTTCATTTTTATACTTACTCCTACACATAGATTCCTAAACATGCGGGTTCAACAGAAATTAAAATAGTCTCTTGGGGGAATAGAACACAGGCAAGAAAACCCGAAGAGAGGATTATGAGTTGGGCTACTCAGACTTCACCTTATCAATAACAATCCATTTACCCCACCTCCAAAAAAATAAAGTGCAATTGTCCATAATGCAAAAAAAATTACGATGTAAAGGATCGGGTGAAGCAAATATGTGGCACATATGTGCTAAAGACCACTCAACAAGAGGGTGGGTCCGGTTTCTTAGAGTTCGCTAGGTCAACACTTGGAATGCCATCATTGGCACTCCTATCTACTAATCCAACACTTTTAGTAGTGCTCTCCTCAACTCTCACAGCATCGTTAGTCATGCTCACACCACTAGATGGGCCAACTCTTATCTCCCTGGCCAGCGATTGTATGAACTCCTCATGTAGTAATGATGCCCTCGTGGCCTCCTCTAATTTCTGGCACTCCTTCTTCTATAATCTCAAGGTCTCAGCATCATTAGAAGTACGAACGTAGCGGGGGCTCTTCCCAGCAGCACAAGAAGAATTTGGTGTGGTATATCATCATTGAATAAGGCTATCATTACCACCTCATCCACTGGTATTGTAGGTGCAGACTCTGGCTCAGTCTCTTGGGGGCTACGAGTGTATCAACATCAGCGTGGAGGCTAGCCAATTCCTGCTGAAAGGTGGACACATCAACGTTCGGGGCTGGCCTCTCCAACACGCACAACACAAAGGAATCCTGGAACTTATGAACATCTTGAGCTTTCTGCTCCATCATTCACCCCATCCTCGCCTTGGACTCTACTATGGACTTCTACATCCAAGGCTTTATGTGCTAAAGTAGAGTGACCAGTTGCGTCGCTAGCTTCTGGACTCGGGATGGAGGGATGGTGGTAAAATTAGAAGAGTGGGTGGCTCTAGATGAGATAGGGCCCTCATTGGTTGCCAGAGATGGAGGACCATGTGCATCCGCTGTAGTGGATGGAGGGGCAATGTCATCACCCTGCATCTGTTCCACATCTGCTACAAGGTCATCTCCAAATAATTCCACCTTAATCTGTGGCTCCCTACAAGGGGTAGTTAAATTGGCCTCATCTGGAATAATGTCGTTGTTCAGTGTCTTGGTTGCTTGAAGCAACCGGGCATAATTTCATACTACTATGGACGTGTCCTTTCATAATTGGAAGATGAGGCATAGGAAGGGAAAGGTGGTTGTGGCCGTGAAGGGCCTCTCATGGATCTCTGCAATTAATATGTGGGCAAAGTCAATCTTGAACCCTGCTACCATACATGTAACCATCACTTCTCGGTCCCATGTGACCACAATGTTTGCCTAAGTAGGGGACATATGGTTCTGCACTAGCAAGCAGAAACTGTTTACAACAAAAGTCAGGGTTGCCTTCTTGATAACCAGGATCGTGGTCTTGATCCACTCAGCACGCTTTCCATCCGTAGCAGTGTGTTGGGCCAACAATCACACAATGGACTCCCTCTACTCGTCATTCCACTAAAATGATACACTCTAAATAATGGCCATCTGATAGTCTAACTCTTCTATATTGATAGCAGAGTGCAGTCTGGGATATAGATAAATTTGAGGAGGGTGGTCTCAGAGATGTCAAAAGTGAACCCCAGATGAGTGTGGCCTCTAGTGGAGGCTGAGCTGCAGGCTTGGCCTGCTTAGAGATCGACCCTATGATTATGGTGGCATAGGAAATGTAGAACTCTCATACAATCCCTTGCTATAGGGCCCTAGGCTACGTGCCATCCACTCACACCTTTGCTCCGTGTAAATCTGAAATAGGCCCTTCACACACCACCTGTTAGGCTCTGTAGCAACCGGTGATGGCTGAGTATGGGGGGTAATATGGTATCTCATATACTATTAGACTCGTATGAGGAGGCGGTCCTGTTGCTGGGGTTGGAGCCGGAGCCTGATGGGGACTTCGATCCGGTATGTGATCTAATCGATATGGCCCCCTCTTCAGACTGGGGGCAGTGACCATGTCGGAGCTCACCTATCAGGTTTGGTTTCGTGTAGTGTGTGGAGCAGTGGGGGAGGTCTTGGTGGGAGGTGGAACGTACTCCCCATCTGTATCCTCATTGATCAGCCCGAAAGAGGGAGCAACGGATTTTGATTTTCCCTTTGTGGCGTAGGTCGGAACTTGTTTCGGGTTCATGGTACTTGTGGAAGCTTAGTTAGTACCAAAATAGTGCAATAATACTCATGGAATAATTTTACAACAAGTTTCGGACCAAAACAAAAAATAAAAAATTCCTTGGACAATAGCTAAATTGTCGACCTACGGTGGGTATTGATGGAAAGAAATTCCTGGGTACCCTCCGTAGATCAGAGTACCCAAAATTGCATCTCTAGTGTGGGAACCACTGATGTACAAAACATCCCGTTGATGGAACAAAGGACCATAGTCCACACCGTTGTTCGACACTTAGTAAAAACTGTGTCCTTCTGTCCAACGGACCTGACCTACGGTCCATAGATGGGGTCTCGGGGGTCAGTTATGTGTCAGGTTTCAGACATGGCTCACACTTTACTCCTTTTTTCATCAAGTAATCATAATAACTAGGTCTAATCTTGCATTTCAACACAATATATGGTAGTTCTTCATCCCTAGGGTTTCGATTACACAAAACATTTTATCCTACAAAAATTAGGAACCCTAAGACAAAACTTCCAATTAGACCATTTACTCTGATTTAGTTGGGTTTTAATTAACTACACACTCACATATCATCATACCAAGGGTTATTCTACCTTATAATTCAACATTGAAACACAAAACTAACAACCCAAGGTCAAGTTCATCGATGAGATTACAAATGAAACAATGAAGTGATTCAGAGTTTGGGAGAAATTTGTATATCTTACAAGTAATCACCAACGATGAATGTGTCTTGCAATGATACTCCTGACCCTTTGCAAGTCTTTCAACGTTGAACCTGGACTTTGGAATCGTTATGGAGGAAGAGGAGACGTGGGGATTGATTTGGGAGAGAAAAAGATGGCTATGGGATTTAGGGGAATGAATTGAGTGATGATATGGGGTTATTTGGTTTAAATGGGAGTGATTTGGGGAGATAGAGGGATGAAAAATGGTTAGGGGGAGATTTTAACGTGGGGGTGTTTTATAAAATAAAGTAACGTGTTCACGTGGGCACATAAATACCTTTATAACACACTATTAAATAGTGCAGAGGGTAAAAGGTCCACCGTAAAGTTTTGTATCGTAACAGCAATTTCGGCCAAAGTTAGATATTTTTCAGACCCTTTTCCCTCTGCACAACTGTTTTTCTACATATTTTGCCTTTTCTCCTTGTACACGTAACAACCATCATGATTTAGTTTTTATATTTTTTGGAAACTTTTTAGACAGGAACCTTATTCTATATCTACCAACATTAATACAAAAATAAAACACCTATCTAAAGAGTAACAAAAATAAAAATAAAAGATGAAAACTCCTAAATCGAAAAGAAAAACATATAGTTGGTTAGATGGTACATCTGGGGTTGCCTCCCATGCAACACTTGAATTAATGTTGCGGTACAATGCACACACCTTGATTACTAAGACTTCATCAAGATAGAAGGTATCAATCACTTCTTGCACACTCTCCTATTTCCCCATGTAAACCTTGATTCTTTGCCGTTCACTTTGAATCTTGTTCCCTCTTTATTTTCTAGCTCAACCACTCCATGTGGAAATACTTGAGTGACTCGAAATGTCCCGGTCCACTTGGACTTGAGCTTGCTAGGAAACAATCGCAGCCTTGAGTTGAATAAAAACAGTAGATCACCCGCAACAAATTGACGCTTTTCAATCTTTTGATCATGATAATTCTTCATCTTCTCCTTGTATAATGTTGAACTTTCATATGCTTTTAGGTGAAACTCATCAAGCTCATTCATGTCATTCACTCTTTGGCTCGATGCAACGCCCCAATCCAAATTCAACTTCTTTAGCGCCCACATAGCCTTATGCCCTAGCTCTACCGGCAAATGGCATGACTTCCCATATACAACTTGGTAAGGGGACATACCTATGGGAGTCTTGAATGCTCTGCGATAGGCCCATAGAGAATCATCAAGCCTTCTTGACCAATTCGTTGTGTTGGTGTTCACAATTTTTGCAAGGATTTGCTCTATCTCTCTGTTTTACACTTCAAATTGCCCACTAGACTGCGGATGGTAAGGAGTAGCTACATTGTGACGAATTCCATATTCACTAGCAATGCCTTGAACAACTTCTTACAAAAGTGGGAACCTCCATCACTGAAGATTGCCTTAGGTGTACCAAATCTGGAGAAGATTCTCTTTTTCATGAATACGGTGTCACTCTTACCCTCTTTGTTTGAAAGCACAATTGCTTATACCCATCTCGACACATAATCAACCGCAACTTAATCACCAATATCAGAATCATAGGTAGCTCTTTCCTCTTTGAAGTGCCTCCTTCTCTTTGGCAACGATTACAAGACTTGTCGAAATCATGGCATCTTGGTGGATGGTAAGCCAGTAATACCCACACTGCAAGATTTTATGCACAGTCCGAATACAACTATAATTCCCACCAACAGGCGATGAATGATACGCCTCTAGTATACTCACCATCTCAACCTCGGGCACATTGCGATAAGTAATCCCATCAGCACAAAGTCAAAAGAAGTAAGGATCATTCCAAAAGAACTTCTACACATCATGCATAAACTTTTTACTTTTGTGGAATGACAAATCCAATGGAACCAAATCACTTGCCAATTAGTTAGCAAAATCTCTGAACCAATGAATAAGATCATAAGAAGTAGCCAATAACTGCTTGTTTGGGAATGCATCATTAATTTTATCCCCATCACCTAACTTGAGCATAGCTTCCTCCTCTAATCTAGACAAATAATTTGCAACTTGATTTTATGTCCCCTTTCTATCCTTCACCTCAAAATTGAACTCTTGCAGCAACAATACCCATCTAATCAACCTCGATTTTGCATACTTTGTAGCCATCAGGTACCTCAATGAAGAATGGTTAGTATGCACTATGACTTTAGTACCAAGCAAGTAGGATCAAAATTTCTCGAATGCAAAAACCACATCAGGAAGTTCCTATTCAATAACTGTATCATTGTTTTAAGCTACATTCAGCGCTTTGATGGCATAGCAAATCAGATGTAGAATCTTCTCGTACCTCTATCCCAATACCACACCAAACACCACTCTACTTACATCACACATCACTTCAAATCGTTGCCCCCAATTCGGTGAAATAATGATAGGTGCAGAAACTAGCTTTGCTTTCAACTCTCAAAATGCTCTCAGACAAGCATCATCAAAATCAAACTTACACTCCTTTTCAAGAAGTTTGTACAATGGGTGTGTAATTTTAGAGAAATCGTTGATAAACCTCTAATTGAAACCTGCATGCCCAAGAAAACTTCTGACAACTTTTATAGATATAGGTGGTGGAAGCTTTTATATTACCTCAACTTTAGCTTTGTCAACCTCTGTACCCTTCTTAAAAATTTGATGACCCAGAACTATCCCCTCTTTCACCATAAAGTGGTACTTTTCCCAATTGAGCACAAGATTGTACTCTTCACATTATTTTATTACATCGACCAAATAAATCAAACAACCATCAAATGAATCACCTACCACAGAGAAATCATCCATAAATTCCTCTATAGTGTCCTCTACTATATCTAAAAATATCGACATCATATAACGCTGAAAGGTCGCTGGAGGATTACACAACCCAAATGGCATCCTTTTGAAGGGGAAAGTCTCATATGGACAAGTGAAGGTGGTCTCCTCTTTGTCTTCCAGAGCAATGGAGATCTGATTGTAGCTCGAATACCCATCAAAAAAGCAATACCAACCCTTACCAACAAGGCGATCTAGCATCTGATCCATGAACGGCATAGGGAAGTGATCTTTTTCTATACAGACATTCAATTTGCTTAGGTACATACTAAACAGGACAGACTTAACTACTATCTGTGATGGGGTATTTGACTCCAGCATCCAACCATTTGATGATTTCCATTTTTACTACCTCTTGCATAGGAGGATTTAGTCTCATTTGTTGCTTCATACTAGGCTTGCTTTCTAGCATGAGATGGATTTTATGAGAACAAATCCCAGGAGGAATCCTAATAATGTCGGCAATAATCCTTCAAATAGCCCACTTGAATATCTTCAACACAGAAACCAATGCCTCTACTTGTACTTCACTCAAATAAGCCGCGATGATTAATGGTAAAATGCCATCTCTTCCTAAGAATACATACCTCAAATGCGATGGTAGAGCCTTGAGCTCTAATTTTGAAGTCTCTTCAACAGACGGTTTTGTGGGTGGAGAGTTGCAATTCTTCATATCTAGCTCCAATTTCCTTAGTTTGGAACGGAATTCGAACCTATCAAGTGTGGAAACTATTTCATCATACTCTTCAATACCATCACCCTTAAAATTCATCATTACTGTTGCCAGTGCACTAACACCCAACCTCTCTTTAATAGACACACCAAAACCTCGCTCCACATTATGATTCACCACTGACACTGACTTGAGATAACTTTCCTTCTTCATAGACCTTTAGATATTGAAAGTTACCTCTGCATTACTCAATCAGAACTTCATCTTCCCTCTCTCCATATCTACAAAGGCACTCCTAGTAGCAAGTAACGGTCTCCATAGGATGATGGGAACCTCAAAATCAACCTCACAATCAAGTATCGCAAATTTGCTAGAAAAATGAATGACTCCACTTTCACGAGGACATCTTGGAGAACGCTAATGGGCTTCTTCCCAGTTCTATCGGCCATGAGTAGTCACATCACAGTCGATTTTAGAGCCCCTAAACCAAACTTCTTGTAGATAGACAATGGCAACAGATTAAGGCTAGCACCTAAATCACACAACGCCATCGCAAAATGCAACAACCTAATGGTACAAGGAATAGTTAAAGCACCAGGATCCTCTTTCTTCTGCAAAAGTGACCTAGTAGAATTAGCACTGTAATGATGCAACCTCTCATCATTCTCAAAAGTGACGGTCCTCATTTTGGTCACCCAGTCCTTCATAAACTTTGCATACCCAGGCATTTGCTCCAAAGCTTCTATCAACGGAACATTGATGGAAAGTTGTTTCAACATAGTAATGAACCTGTGGTATTTTACTTCTTTGGTCTTCTTCATTAATCTTTGTCGAAATGGCGGTGGAGGTCTAGGCATGGGACCAACAGTTTGGGTCACCTTAGCTTCCTTCTACGTAGCATTCTTAGACTCTCCAGTAACCTCGATCTCATCATCATCTATTTCTACCATAATTTAAACCGTAGACGGCATAGGGGGATCAATGGTTTGTTTTCCTCCTTGAATTGTGATTGCCATACAATGCCCATCATTCTTCGGATTATGGATGGTGATGCTAGGAAGTGTGCTAGGCTGACGTGGATTCATAGTTGTTGACGACTAATTAAACTGCTGCTCAAGTTGCTTTATGAACACTACATGAGCATTAACTTTTTGACCAATTCCAGACAAGTCAATTCACATCTGTTTCACATTCTCATTAGTCATACCAAACCTCTTCAACATCTTCTGCATCATATCCTCAATCTGTGACATACTACCCCCAGCTTTTCTATTGCCAGATTCCCAATTTGTAGTTGGGACATAAGGCCGAACTCTCTCATTTCTGTTGCCATAGTTGTTTCGGTTGTAGTTGTTATCGCGATTGTAGTTCCCATCCCGTACATAATTTCCCTCTCGATTGTAGTTTCAATAGTTCCTACCATGTTTTTCTTACCTTGGCATCAATTTTCCGAGTTGGATCCATGGGGGTTAGCCGTGAAAACCCTATCTGATCATTCACCCAATAAGCATCCTCTTAATAGTAATATTTCTCAACTGGTGGTGGTGGTGTTCTAGTCAAATAGTTTACTGCATTCACCTTCTCTGCACCTCCGGTCACATGCTTTAGTACCAAATCCAGTTCGGTCCTCATTCGAGACATCTCCTTACGAATGTCATCAGCAGATTGACTAGGTGCAATGTGAACTGCAAATTGCTTCTTCTAGTGTTCGACTTTCTATTTCTCCATGCTTTATTGTTTCGGGAAATGTTCTCCAGTTTTTCAGCAATCTCCTCAAAAGCGCACTCACCATATGATCCTCCAGCAATAGTATCCAGCACAACCTTCCATTGTCATCCTGACTTCTCTAGAAGTACTCCTTCAGTGACTCATCATCAATGTGATGGTTTGGAACACTTTTTATGAATATAGTGAACTTATCCCACGAACTGCTCATAGACTCTCCAAGTAGTGCTACAAAACTATTCATATTTGTCCTTGGGATTCAGCTTCATGGACAACGGGAAATACTTTGCCATGTACACCTTGTGCAATTGGTCCCATATATGAATCGAGTTATATAGAAGCTTAGAAAACCACACTACAGCATCACCGGTCCTTGATAAAGGGATGACTCTCAAACCTATGACATTCATGTCCAAATCTGGTCGTCCCACACAAATCTTGCACACACTCCTCAACTTGGCCATGTGCCCATGCGGATTTTCTGAAGCTAGACTAGACAACAACCCCCTTGCTATAATCATTTGCATTAGACTGCTCGTCACCAAAAATGTATGCCCTGGAGGTAGAGGAGGGAGAATAATAGGTCCTTTTGATTCAACTATATTGAAGTCGACCTTGTAATTATAACGCAACCTCGGTTTTGGCAGATTATATACCCTCAAAGCATCTCCTAGTAGATTACCACCATGATCGTGAGACTCCATATAAACAGTCCAGGAGACTGCAATTCAACTCCATCACCTAGATTCTCTCCAATTGGATTGACTTGGACCCCTTGATTATTCATTTTTCGCAAAGTTTTACTCAACTCTGGATCATATGGGGTCAAAGGTTCACCTCGACTCCATGTACTTAGCATACACAATAGTAGAAACCGTTAGAAAACAAAAACAAAAGAAAATGTAAAATTAGGAAATAATTGACTAAAGTTCATTAATGTAGTTAAACTTAATATAAAATCCTTATTCCCCTACAGCGGCGCAAAAATTTGATACGCTCAAATTACACCTCTATTAAAGAAGTATAAGCGGTAGTTGCCAAATAAAGAACCCAACTTCTACGTTGGGGTTGATCCCACGAGGAATATGGTTCAGACTTAAACTTAACTCATGATTATATTCGTTTAGTTAAACTATTTCCAAAACAAGTAATTAAAGGGGTGGGGGGTTTGTAATCAAATAATCGATTATTGTTTAAGTAACAAGTGAACAGATTCAAACTTCAAGTTATCAATATAATAGAGAAACTAGGATGTATGTGTTACCCATAAGCTCTTAACTTGGTAACCCTAATAATAGTAATCTTTTCCTAGTGTTTTACATGCAAAGTTGGTAAGATAGGTATCCCTAAGTGATTGGTCCTCCAAATAGGGAATTTCACCCCGTGCCTTGGACTGGCTATGTGTGTATAGTTTACTTACCCTTACCTTTACCTCAGATTAGACATGCATAAACACTATTCACAAATTACTTAATTATTATCCATACATTGCTAATTGCTCATTGTTCCCACAACCCTAGTTGTGGATTTAGGTACTCATGCATGAAAGAACACAATTCATGAATATATAGTAAGAATTCATGAACTTATGTTTAAAGTAGATGAAACCCGAAATCTCAAATTGAACTTCAAAGAGAAAAACTTATGAATCGAAATCCAAAAATCAAATAGCCAAAGTTTGCAAGTTAATTCCCAAAGAAAATACTTAGAACTAAAAGTAAACAATAATGTTTTGACCCCTCAAAAACAAGGTTTGCATACCCTATTTGTAGAAAAACATGTCCTAAACAAAAAGGAAATAAACTTCTGGAACGCTGCATCAATCGATGACCCGACCTACGGATTGTGGGTTGACCTACGGTCAGTAGGTCCCCTTCTGTTGATCAACACTTAGAACTTTTTTCAGCAGAGACTGGAACCTTCACTCTCAGATCATCAACGATGGACCATAGGTTGACCTACGTTCCATGGGTCCTCTTCCGTGTCTCCACACTTAGGATTTTCATCAGTTACTGGAACTTCAACTTATTGAAACCATTTGACGAATATGCAGGACGGCCCGTGGGTCGACCTATGATTTGTCATTTTCTCTATAGTTCCACACTTGGTCAGACTTCCTTCATGCTCCATCTGCGCCTACCCATCAACGGGCTTTCAAAAGACCTACGGTCCGTGGACCACATCCGTGGGTGGCTCTTTCTGCATTATTTTGGTTGTCATCTCACTCAACCGCGTCCAAGCCTATTTCCTGCAAACATACACATAAAACATTATTTCTAATACAAAATGGCCCTGGACATACACAACTCTTAAGTGAAATGTATCAAAAATACTATAAACTCACGGTATATCAACGCCTTTAACTTAAACATGTTGTTTGTCCTCAAGTGACACAACAAAACTCTAAACGACAATTATGTAGAAGCAGACATTCAAACTCAAGCAATCACATGGCCATTTCAATCCATTCCATTTTCCTAGCGCAAATCTTTGCTATTAGACTCAACAAACTAACTCATATGGATCAAAACATGTCATCAATCGACCAACATACACCACAACATACACCAATTTTAATCACCAAGGTATCAATTTTCCAACAATGTAATTAGAGCCCACACTTCAAAAGAAATCAACTTTGCACTCACAAGAGATATGACTTTCAATTTTTAGGATTCGTTCAACACTCACGCTCAGAAGTGATTTCAAGTACAGTTAGTACTCAATACCATATGCTTTCCCTTATTTTCACTGCTTAGACTTTTCAAACTAGTTGCTAGGATGACTATAGGACTTTCTTAGCTTGTAACGTAGTCTCAGGGTCAAGTATGGTATATTTGGGTACTTTTTAGTGACTTTTTGCACTCCTTGACATTACATTGGCTTTTTAGCTCTTTTCTCAACCTATTTTTGACATCCTTTCATTTTACTTTCTTTCACTTGACTCTCTTCAACACATATGTGACTTTTGACTTAATGGTTATTATTTTTATTTTATTTTTTACTTTCTTCTTTTTCTTTTACTTTATTTCTTTCATCACTTTTATTTATCATCTTTTTGCTTCTTTTGCACAAAGTCACATCTTCATTTCTTTTCAGTTTCTCTCTTCAACACCCAACTCTTTTCATACCCTTTTCCTTTCAGTTTCCTTTTTCACAGCCACCCTCAACTTATGTGTTTAGCATGAGTTGAGGCGCATAATTTCCGATGTCGGACTAGGGCCAAGATCAAGGTAACTTTTTGAATTAGCCACCCTTAACTTAGGATTTTGTCCTTAGTCAAGGTGCACATGTCCAAGTAGGGACCGGGGACAAAATAATTATTTTAGGGAAGGTGAGTTAGGTGAATCAAAAGAAATGGTCTATCTTATGCTCAAACATTTGGATCAAAGAGAGTATTGATTTCATTTGGTTGGATCATTTTAGTCGTAAGTGGACTACTCTGAACAAGGGCCTATAATCACTTCCCAACATCTAGCCTAGATTATCTTAGCAGGACCAACGGGGCAAATTATAGTTTGGCACATACTGTATGAACATTAAAGGTTTTCCTCACACTCACTTGGCACATTGTTTCATTATTAGATTATTTGACTACCCAGTTCAAGTTTTAGCTCAAGTCATGAGGTCAAATTGGTTGCTATCATGTCACATTGAGATCTAGCACATTCGACTTATGGAGCCTTCAGATCTCGCACATTTCAGCATTTTTGGACATGTATCCATTTTTTCATGCTTTTTATGCCATCATGCTTTAATTTTTCTACTTACTCTTACACATACATTCCTAAACATATCAGTTCCACAAAAATTAAAATAGTCTCTTGGGGAAAAGAAGAGAAAATGACATAAATAGTCCCTTAACTATAAAAGTAGGTTTAAAATGGTCCCTTAACTATACACTTAACGGATTTATTCCTTTAACTATTCAAAAACTTATCAGTTTTGGTCCCTTAACTATACGCTTACCGGTTTTAGTCCCTTAACTATAAATTTACCAATTTTAGTCCTTTAAGTATTCAAAAACTTATCAGGTTTGGTCTTTGTCTATTTTTTAAAATATAAATAGCTTAGGTTTATATAAACAAAATCCATGCCTCGAGAAATCAAATCCTTTAGCAACTTTCCTTTGTTTCTCTCCCTCTGCTACTTTTTCTTCAAATTTACTTTATGCGAAGAACCTTAACCTCAACGATTTAAAATAAAATTCACAGGGAAAGAAAATATAAGTCATAATTTTATTCAATAGAGGATAAAATGAAGCATATTATTGCTACTAATGACTTGAATATGCCAATCATTATTATAAAAAGGAAAAAATTATTACCCATTAAAGTCAAAGTTTGTACTCCAACGACTTTATTGAACGGAATTTAATTAATTTTTTAGAAATTGAAATTTATAAAATGGTAGATTTATATTTTTCCTTAAATAGATCAATTTTATTATTCTATTCATTTTATTTTTTGTAAAGAAATTTGAGTAAATTAAATAAAATCCACATTGATTAGCATATTCAAGTGCGGATTCAAGTCATTAACAATAATTGTATGCTTAATTTTATCCTATATTCAATAAAATTAGGACTTATATATTATTTCCTCATTAATTTTATTTTGAATCGTTGACGTTATTGTTCTTTTTATAATAGTAGTTTGAAGAAAAAATTGCGGGAACAGAGAAACAACTTAAAAAATGGGCTAAAAATATAATTCCACGAATATTTTCGTTAATATAAACCTAAGCTATTTGTATTTAAAAAATGGACAAAGGTCAAACCTGATTTGTTTTTGAATACTTAAATGACTAAAACTGGTAAGTTTATAGTTAAGGGACTAAAGACGGTAAGTGTATAGTTAAGGAAACAAAATTGACACACTTTTGAATAGTTAAAGGACTAAATATGTTAAGTGTATAGTGAAGGGACTATTTTAAAACTAGTCATATAGTTATGGGACTATTTATGTCATTTTCTCGGGAAAAGAATACAGGCAAGAAAACCCTAAAAGAGGATTATGAGTTAGCTTACTCAGACTTCACCCTATCACTCACAATCCATTTACCCCACCCCCAACAAAATAAAGTGCAATTTTCTCCAATGCACATAAAAAATAAGAAGTAAAGGATTGGGTGAAGCAAACCTATGGCGGATATGCGCTAAAGACCACTAAAGAAGCGGGTGAGTCTAGTTTCCCGGAGCCCGCTGGATCAACACTCTCATTAACTCTCATAGCACTGTCAGTCATGGTCAGACCAGTAGATGGGCCAACACCTATCTCCCTAGCCCATGACTATCTGAACTCCTCATCTAGTAATGACACCCTCGTGGCCTTCTCCAATTGTTGGCCCTCCTTCTTCTTGAATCTATGGGTGTCAACATCATCAGAAGTAAGACTGAAGTGAGGGCGCTTCCCAACAACACAGGAAGAATATGGTGGTGGATTATCATCGCTAAATAAGGTTTTCATCACCACCTCATCCACTGGTGGCATAGGTGCAGACTTTGGCTCAATCTCTGGGGCTAGGAGTGCATCAACATCAGCGCGAAGTCTAGCGAGCTCCTGCTGGAGGTGGACACATCACGGTCAGGGCTGGCCTTTCCAACACACACATTTCAAAGGCATCCAAGTGCTTATAAATATCCTTAGACTTTTGCTCCATAATCAGCTCCATCCTCCCCTCAGACTCTTCTATAGACCATTGCATTAAAGGCTTTATGTGCTGAAATAGGGTGGACATCTTCGTCTCTGGCCTCTAGACTCGGGATAGTGGGATACTAGTGGAACCAGAAGACTGGGTGGATCAGGGCGAGCTAGGGGCCTGATCTGCGAACGGAGACGGAGGAGCTTGTGCATTCGTTATAGGGGATGGAGGGGCAGTGCCATCACCCTGCATATGCTCCACATCTGCTATAAGGTCATCTCCCAATGGTGGCACCTCAATTTGTGGCTCCGTATGAGGTACATATAAATTGGCCTCATCCCGAATAAGGTCGGTGTCAACAGTCTTGGTTGCCTGAAGCAATTGGTAACAATACCATACTTGTACGGACGTATCTCTACAGAGCTGGAAGATGAGGCACGGGAATGTCAATGTGGTGGTGGCCTTGAAGGCCCTCTCATGGATCTCCGCAATCAATATGCAGGCAAAGTCAATCTCGAACCCTGCTACCATAGCTGCACCCATCAACGTTCGGTCTCATGTGACCACATTGTCCACCTAAGTAGGGGACACACGATTCCACACCAGCAACCAGAACAATTTAGCAGCAAAAGTGAGGGTCCCCTTCTTGATACCCAAGCTCAGGGTCTGGACCCACACAACAAGCTCTCCATCCATAACAATGTGTCGGGCCATCCATTTCACAAGGAACTCTCTCTACCCAGCATTCCTCTGAAATACTCCGCTCTAAATAATGCCTATCTGATAGTCAAACTCTTTTGTATTGATCGGCAAAGTGTGGTCCGGTCCATAGATAAACTTACAGAGGGTGGTCTCAGAGATTTCAATAGTGAACCCCTAAACGAGTATGGCCTTAAGTGGAGGCTAATTTGTGGGCTTGGCCCCCTTAGAAATGGATACTTGTGATAGTGGCAGCCTAGGAAGTGTAGAACTCCCATACAATCTCCTCGCTATAGGACCCTGGGCTACGTGCCATCCACTCACACTTATGCCTCCAAAAGATATCGTGGATGACTAGAACGGTGTGGAGGCTACCTGTGAGAACCTGGCACTCCTCTGTCAAAAATCAGGACATCTATCGTGGTCATTCAGTATGCGAGCATCCATGTAAATCTGAAACTATCCCTCCACACACCACTTGTTAGGCACTTTAGCAATAGCTGGTGGCTCAGTACGGGTGGTACTATGATATCTCATGTACTATCAGACTCGTACGAGGATGTGGTATTGCCGCTGGGGCTGGAGCTGGAGCCAAAGCCGGATGGGGACTTTAAGTTGGCCTATGATCCGATCGGTGTGGCCCCTCTTCAGACTGTGGGGCAGTGACCATGTCAGACCTGACCTGTTAGGTACAGTTTTGTGTAGTGTGTGGAGAAGTGGGGGAGGCCATAGTGGGAGTTGGAACATACTCCCATCCGTATCCTCATCTATCGGCTTGAAAGAGGGAGCTATGAATTTTTATTTTCCCTTTGTAGCGTAAGTTAGGGCTTGCTTCAGGGCCATGGTATCTGTGGAAGCTTAGTTAGAAACAAAATAGTGCAATGATACTTATGGATTAATTTTAGAACAATTGTCGAATAAAAAAAAATCTAAAAAATTTCTTAAACTATAGCCGAACTGTCGAACCAAAGATGGGTACCGACGGTCCTGGGTCCCCTCCATAGGTCAGAATACCCAAAATTGTGTCTCTGATGTGGGGACCATGGATGTGCAGTATGGTATGTCGATGGAATGATGGACTGTAGTCCACACTGTGGTTTGACACTTAGTAAAAACTTTGTGTGCATCGGACCCAACCTACGGTTCGTAGAATGACCTATGGTCTATAGACGGGGTCTCGTGGGTCAGTTTTGTGCCATATTTAGGACATGACTCACACTTCACTCCTTATTTCATTAATCAATCATGCAACCTAGGGATAATCATGCATTTCAACACAATATATGGTAGTTCTTCATACCTAGGGTTTTGATTACACACAACTCGACTTTTAACAAACCAAAACTAGGAACTCTAAATAAAAACTTCTAATTAGACCATTTACTCTACTTTAGTTGCGTTTTAATTAAATAAGAACTCACATACCATAATACCAAGGGTTATTCTAACTTATAATTCAACATTCAAACACAAAACTAACAACCCAAGGTTAAGTTCATCGATGTGATTTCAATTGAAACAATGAAGTAATTCAAAGTTTGGGAGAAATCTGTATACCTTACAAGTAATAACTAACTATGAGTGTGTGTTCCAATGATATTCGTGACCGTTTGCTAACCTTTCGACGCTGAACCAGGACTTTGGAATCGTTGGGGAGGAAGAGGAGAAGTGGGGATTGATTTGGGAGAGAAAAGGATGGCTATGGGATTTGGAGGAATCAATTGGGTGATGATATGGGGTTATTGGGTTTAAATGGGAATGATGTGGGGAGATAGAGGGATGAAAAACGTTTGGGAGGGAGATTTGAACATGGGGTTGTTTTAAAAAATAAAGAAGTTTTATTTAAAACAGTGTTCGGGTCGGGTCAGGCAAACCCTAATTTTGGACCCACGAAACACCATTGACAGTCCATGGATCGACCTACGGACCAAAGGTCATGTTAGTAGGTTACATTGACACTTAGAAAATTCAGAACACTTACATGGGGTCTATGGATGTCATCTACGGTTTGTGGATGGACCAACGGACAGTCGATGGGGTCCGTAGACCACTGCATAACTGTTTTTTGGTAGATTTTGCCTTTTCCCCCCTGCACACGTAAAAACCATCAGAGCTTTCATTTTACATTTTCTGGACACTTTTTAGACACTGACGATATTCTATATCTAGCGGACACAAATGCAAAAATAAAATACCTATCAAAAGAGTTACAAAAATTAAAATAACAGATGAAAAATACTATATCAAAAAGAAAAACCAATAGTTGGCTAGATGGTACATCTTGGGTTGCCTCCCATGCAGCACTTGATTTAATGTCGCGGCACGATGCAGACACCTTGATTACTAAAACTTCATCAAGATAGTAGGCCTAAATAACTTCTTGCACACTTTCTGATTTCCCTATGTAGACCTTGATTCGCTGCCCATTCACTTTGAATGTTGTTCCCTCCTTGTTCTCGAGCTTGCCCGCTCCATGTGGAAATACTTGAGTGTCTCGAAATTGCTTGGTCCACTTGGACTTGCGCTAGCCCGGAAACAATCGTAGCCTTGAGTTGAATAAAAGCACCAGATCACCCGCAAAAAATTCACGTTTTTCAATCTTTTGATCATGATACTTATTCATCTTCTCCTTGTACAAGATTGTACTTTGATATGCTTTTAGGCGAAACTTATCAAGCTCATTCATGTCATTCACTGTTTGGCTCGATGAGATGCCTCAATCGAAATTCAACTTCTTTTACACCCACATAGCCTTATGCTCTAGTTCTATCGGAAAATGGAATGACTTTCTATATACAAGTTTGTAGGGAGATATACCAATGAGAGTCAAGAATGTAGTGCAATAGGCGGATGGAGCATCATCAAGCCTTTTTGACCAATCCGTTCTGTTGGCGTTCACAGTCTTTGCAAGGATTTGCTTTATCTTTCTGTTGGACACTTCAACTTACCCACTATACTGCGGATGGTAAGAAGTAGCTACATTCTGACGAACTCCAAATATCTCTAGCAACGCCTTGAACAACTTATTACAAAGGTGGGAACCTCCATCGCTGATGATCACCCTAGGTGTACCAAATCTGGAAAAGATACTCTTTTTCAGGAATATAGTGACACTCTTACCCTTATTGTTTGAAAGTGCAATTGATTCCACCCACTCCGACATATAATTAACCGCAACAAGAATATACTTTATCCCATGTGAACTCACAAATGGACCCATGAAGTCAAGGCCCCAAACATCAAACAACTCAATCACCAATATAAGATTCATAGGTAGCTCTTCCCTCTTTGAAATTCCTTCTTCTCTTTGGCAACGATAATAAGACTTGGAATCCATCATAAATTTCAGCCCCATATCCTAACTTGAGCATAGCTTCCTCCTCTAATATGGACAAATGATCAGCAACTTGATTTTCTGTCCCCTTTCTATCCTTGACCTCAAAATTGAACTCTTGCAACAACAATACCCATTTGATCAACCTCGGTTTTTCATCCTTTTTAACCATCAATACCTCAATGTAGAATGGTCAGTGTGCACTATGACCTTAGTACCAAACAAGTAGGATCGAAATTTCTCAAATGTGAAAACCACAAAAAGTTATTCCTGTTCAGGTACCGTATAGTTCTTTTGAGCCACATTCAGCGCTTTGATGGTATAGCAAATTGGATTAAGAATATTATCTCTATTCTATCCCAATACCACAACAAGCGCCACTCCACTCGCATCACAGATCACTTCAAACGGTTGCCCCCAATCCGATGAAATAATGATAGGTGGGGAAACTAACTTTGCTTTCAACTTTCTATATGCTCTTAGACAAGTATTATCTAAATCAAACTTACACTCCTTTTCAAGTAGTTTGTACATTGGGTGTGCAATTTTAGAGAAATCCTCTATAAACCTGCATGCCCAAGAAAACTTCTAACACCTTTTACAGAGATATGTGGTGGAAGCTTTTCTATTATCTCAACTTTAGCTCTGTCAACCACAATACCCTTTTCAGAAATCCGATGACCCAAGATTATCCCTTCTTTCACCATGAAGTGACACTTTTCCCAATTGAGCACAAGATTGCACTCTTCAAACCATTTTAGTACCTCGGCCAAATACATCAAACAACCATCAAATGAGTCACCTACCACAAATAAATCATCAATAAATACCTCTATAGTGTCCTCGACCATATCTGAAAATATACATAGTTTTTGTCAGTTTTAGCCTAGTAAGCTAATTAGAACCTAACCTAATCAATTATTCACCAAAAATTCATCAAACTTACAGCAAAATAGAGGAGAAAATCAAGCAGCCCTAGTTCAAGAACGCAACTACTTTCTATCAGTTCCTCCCTCAAAATTAAAAGATTTCTCTAGGAATTTCATCACCTGGTATGTGGGATTTCACTAGTGGGATCCTTGCACCCATTAGGTCCCTATATTTCAGTTAGAAATTTGATTCCCTTAATAATATCTAGACCTAGGGTTTCTTGAATGTTAGAAATTGTTAGGTTTTCGCTGTTAGAATAATCCAAATGAGATTATCATATTGTTGCTTAGTTTCTTGTATGATATTCAGAACCCTAACTATGTAGTTCTTTTACTTCATGAATTATAAATGCTAGGTCACTTATTTGAGATACATATGCTTCAGTTTATGAATGTCAGATTATCAGTTATATTTGGTGCATTCTCATAGTTTGCATGTCAGTAATTGAGTTATCTAGTACTTCAGCATTTCAGTCATAACATTGCTTCTATATATTCTAATTGGGAGTGGCCTTAGACCGAGTAGACTAGGGTTCAGCGTACTCGAATAGTTCTAGAACTACATGCCTTCATAGGCTTAAAAGTCACCTCGTGGGCATCACAGTCATGCATCTATACCTCTGGCAGGGTATATTGGGTCCTCTCGATGGGGCGTATACATGGAATCCACATTTAGCTCATGTGGTTTTATGTCGGTTATTAGTAGCTCCCACGGTCAGAGACTATTGCATTAACCATGTTAGTAGTTACATTTAGATTTCAGTTTTAGTATGTTATAAACTTGGTCATTGCATTATTCTCAGTATAGTATCATGCTTATCTCATATCATTGCTCAGTTATATGCTTTGTTCAGTTATGTATAGTATTCAACTTTACTCTATCCTGCATGCTCAGTATTCGAGCACTGACACATACACTGCGTTATATCTTCTCGTGATGTAGGTTCAGGTTCAAAGCTTCCAAATCATGCATAGATCGGTTCCCAATCTTCATATCATCATTATCAGTGGTGAGTCCTTATTCTTCGAGGACGACAGACATGTTCCTTTTGCTTTTAGTCTTTAGTTTTAGTTTTTGCTAGATTTAGCTCGGGGCATGTCCTAGTCAGTTAGAGGCTTATTTCAGACAGAGTTAGATTCAGCTTTAGCGTTTGAGTTTGACTTTTCAGTAGTTGTCAAACTTTAAGTTTTTATATATTTAGATAGTTTGTGGGTATTCCCCATCATTTCAATTTACATGATGATTTAGCTTCCAGACAATATTTTTTTACTTTATTTTATTTAGTATGCTTATGATATGCCAGCAGGGTTAGCTTGGGGTCACTCGTGATCCTAGGTTCCGTGACCGCGTCTTGGGGGTAGCTTCGGGGCTCTACACAACTCCAATTTTCATCATTATTCACTATCAAAAAGTGAATACTGATGATTGAAAATTGGAGTTGTGTTTGGTTGTGAATATAAATTAGAATTGTTTTTGAGTTTTTGCGAGTGATTTGGAGTGAAAAAAATACTTGTTTTCAAATTCTCTCAATTTTCATGGCCAGAATCCCTTATACATAAAATCTATTTGCAAAAGCATGCATTCCTCCACAAAAACACACAAAAAACAGAAAAAAATTCATATTTTTCAACTCTAAACAGAATGAAAACTAAAAAAAGGTCCTCCTACTGATCAATTCACCAGAAAAAAACATCAAAATTTCATCCACATCTCAAATGTGTTTAGTTTTATCATTTTTTTCAAAAACTGAGCAAAGGTCAATAGATAAAAAAGTAATGTCAGTTAGTAAAAAACTTACATGAATCTATCAAATTCAGCAACAGGTAGGAATCTGGAATTGAAATCGGAGGTTGATGAAGCAATGTAGCTTAACAAAAAAGGAAACGATCGTGAGCTTAACCCGCCAATGGTGGATTTTGCTTCTTCAAATATTTTTGGTACTATGTAACTGAAGAGTGTGAGTCAGATTTGACTTAATTCCTTTGTCTTTATGTGAGACTTTTTTGAGAAAATAACAAAACGACACTTAATTTAAAAGTAATTTATTATTTTGGTCTTATTTATTAGGAATAGTATCAATTATATATATAATAAATTAGTAATTAGTTTATAATAAATATAGTTATATAATTTTAAAAAACTATTCAACATATACATTGATTATATGCTATAGTTTGCTAAAAGTCATATAAAGTATGTACTGACTATATAATATAACGTACCCATATATGAGTTATACATTGACTATATGCTACAGTATAGTCTAAAAATTAAATATAGTTAACTACATATGAAGTATAAATAGTCTATACATGAAGTATACCTTGACTATTCAATATCGATCAACTCAAATTAACATCTAAATAATCTCAAATTTTATAAATGAAATCCTCTCGGTGTTTCGAGTAATTTGATATGTAATTCGCTCGAGACGATTCACTTTTGCAGTACGTTAAATTTTAAAGAAAAGGAAAAAATAACTAAGAAGACGCATGAAAAGAAGAAAGAGGAGGAGGGGGGAAGAAAGAAGGAAACAAAGCTATTAATGGTGAAACTGGAAGGAAGAAGAAGAAGCAGAGAAGGTTTGGCCAATTTTAGTAATTTTGAAATTTTAGCGAGATTAGGTACAAGTACCCCCTAAACTATGATGGAAATCCCATAGACACACCTTAACGAAACTAAGGTCCTATTACCCCTTGAGCCCATTTTTTGTAATTTTGTACACCTTTTTTGCTTACGTGACACCCAAACATCTCCAACGTGCATCAACTACGTGGAGTCATATATGTAGTGTGCCATGTAAGCCAAAAAAGTGTATCAAATTACAAAATAAATGAATGATTTGCTCTAACGCGAAGAGAATGAGAAGAAAATGATGTTAACAAATGAAGAATTACTTGTAGATTGGCAAATAGGCGCGGGTGAAGGTGATGGAGTAAGGTCACTCTTAGCTTTTTATCCTCGAGAAGCTTCCAACTCAAATGGTATTAGTTGGCCATTGTGATAGATCAGTTCATTTGAGCTTTATTAGATTGTTGTGTATATGAACTTGATCATCTGTTGTTTTAGTCAGCATTGTAATCACAAGCCTTGGTGCTGATTTTTCCAAATTGGAATCTTTCGGGAAAGTTGATGTTTTTGCTGAGAATCTGGTGCGGTTTAATCCATCCCTACTTTGATAAAACTCTCTATTCCTTCTTCTTTTAATGCTTCACTTGGCGTTCTTACTTCGGTCCTCAATGATTTTTAAATGGTTAGTGGATTAGATAGAAGTTGGCAATGACTGCCAGGAGTGAAAGCAAAACTCATAGATAGCAAAACTTCTAAAGGTATATGAACAAAACCTAAAACACTCGCTAAAAGTTGCCTCGATGCAATGGTTGTTTGAGGTTTAATTATAAATCGAACAAATTCTATTTATAAAGACATGATATGGAATGAATACTATTCTACCTACAGAATTAGAAAGTGTTTTTATGAAATGATTTTCGACAAGTTAATAAGAAAAGCTCTTATTCCTAGAGTTTAGAACACGTAAACTTAAAATCCTGAATCTGCCTCTGCCATTTAAGAAACTAAGTGAGTTTATCTCACTAAAGTAGTTGTGAGTTTGCTTTAACGTTTAGGAGTTTATACTTGCACATGATGTGAGGACGTTCAATTGTTTGAGCCGTTGATAATTGTCACTCTTATTAATAAGGGTTGTATTAGATCAAGTACACTCTCTAAAATCCCGGTGAAAGTCTCAGACATCTATTTTCAGTGCTTAGGATAGCTGACAATGGGATTTACAACAAACTGTATACTCTCACTGGACAAGTCCGCTAAACGAAGCAAAAAGACATGCATTAAACTTACTTCGCTTTTCATTTTTCCATTATGAGAGGATGATGAAGAGATTGATAGTTGTAACATTGACAAGATTTAATTTATCTCACAGTTTGTAGACGAGGAGGTAGAGAAATATGGTGCCAACATATAGAAGGTAATTTAAGATCATTTTCTTCTTGTTTCATGTTTGATAATTTTTTGAGTGAAGATATGCATTACAAAAATGTCTATAGTATCTCAAAAGAAAGGGTCCCTCGTGGATTAGGAAGAACTCTCTTTATCGTAGTAAGGAATTGTAAACTTCGATAGGATTTGTAAAGAGAAATAGAAAAAAAAGTATGTGCTTGTACACATGAGAAATGGGGTTGAAGGCGAAAGAGGTGCATTTGCCTCTCTCCCCCTGCACATGAGATATATATATAAGGCCTAATCAAATTCTGACCTTGACAAAACTAATCTGATTCTTCTTAAGCATACTTGATTAAAATCCAATTCATTTTTTTTCAACTCCATATAATGGCACCATCATTTCATTATGGATTGTTAAGAGTGATGTTCTGAATACAAAAAATATTATGCTCATTTCTTTCCAAGCTTGTTAGTGATTTTGAATCCTGGATTCCAAATCCCTTCTCGGACCAAACATGAATCTTTCTATTCTTATGTCTTTCACGAGACAGTGTCATCAACGACACCCTCAAGCTTTTCATGTAAGAGTTTGAATGTGCTGATATGTTGAAGCAATTTTCATCATATTTCATATTAACTCAAAGTTTTCACCAGAATTTTTTGTCTATTTTTACAAAATATTTTGTGGCTTGATGGATATATTTTCATAGTTTTACCAATATGCGTCATTTCCTTTCTAAGGGTGTTTAGTATCACAGATTCTGTTAGATAACATGAAGGATATTGCTCATGGGAATAAGTTTTGTATCGATAATATTATCTTGAAATGTCCTATTTTGTGCATGAAATCTTCATTACTTATTGTTTGTTAAGTGAGGATTTTTTACAATAACTGTTAAGCAATTCATTCAATCTGATGTTATATTCAAGTGAATCAGCAAGTCATTTAATCTGATGTTATATTCAAGTGAATCAATGTCTGAAATTTCTTGCAATGTGCAGGCTGTTTCTTCTTTCAAATTAATATGATAACATAATAGAGAGCGCGATATCACAAATTTTGGCTTGAGCTTCTGGTTTTTCTAGTTGGTGAATGGCAAACATCGTCATTGATATCAACACAATGGATCTTCCAAACCTCACAAAGGAACATAATTCAACTTCTGGTTAAGGTATATATTATGACGACTCGAGAAAAAATGGAGTTGTAGGCATGAACCAGCAACTTGATCAATGTTTTTTTTGTAAAGACAACTTGGCCAATGTTAAGGGTTAGTATTTACACATATTGTTATACCAAAACTGTATGGATTGTTTCGATAAAAATGTGACCTTTGTGCAAATGTCATATGCCCAAAAATTCTGAACTTTTAGTTAGAAAGGCTCGGGATTAACATTATACGCAGCATAAGCACCTGAAGTACAAAACGAAATAAGTATTAGTTAATTAGTTATTTCAACTTTATAGCCATCTCTCTTTTCCAATTTTTTGTTTGAGAACTTCCTAATATGATGCGCTTATATATAACACAATCACTTATTTTGGATTGCAATTATCAAAAGTGAAACAATAAATACAATATTGCAAAAGGACAGCTCAAGTTCACAAAACATCCCGTAATTAGACTAACCTAAATATTGCATTCCTGTCCTTACTATTTTTTTGAGCTCAGACTGAATCCAGATCCCGCACTACAGGGCCCATTTTGTAGGTTGACGCTCCCAACAAAATTTTCTCCACACTAGTTCTTCTCTTTCCTTACTATTGGTTTTAAGTAATCTACTTTCTTTTTCTAGGGGTGACGCTCCCAACAAAATATTCTCCGTACTAGCTTTTCTCTTTCCTTCCTATACATTTTAAATAATCTTTGATAGAACCAATTCTTTCTCTACATAGCTCCAAAAAGTAACACTGTTCCTTAAGTCTCTTCTTTTCCTGCTACTAAATAAGCAATTTTCATCCTCCAAAACTGGACTTTTTTCTCTATTCTCAAGCAAATCTCCTCCATAATCATCTTCCTAATGTTGAGAAGAAACAGTAGGCTAGGCTTAACTAAGAAAAAAAAGATTTTGTGGGTGGATGGGAGATGGGATGGGAGTTAGGGTCCCCCGACAAATCGCACAAGCAAACCACATGGAAAGAGCTTGTAAGGAGAAAAACTCCATGCTAGCTACTTATCGATGCTATATGAGTCTTTAACAATGAAGGTGGTGTTACTGATATTTTGATAAACACCTTCAACTTCAAAGTTTTTTACCCACAGTATCATCAAGAACTACTTAACAACTATCACCAAGCATCCACAATGTTGGCCAACTACAAATGCTCCTGCTTTGTTAACTCACAGATTTTGCTGCGTAAAGGGCACATAAACATGAAGACACACATGAAGAGAATGAAGCAGTGACAGTTTTCCTAAGCATCTAATAGCCACCTATTCATAAATGTGTTACGACTCACACTCATGAATAAGACTCTACTTAGACGTTGTTTGAGAAATCCTAAAATTTATCACTAAACCTTATGCTCTGATACTAAGTTTGTCATGACCCGAGAGCACCCGCTACTTGAAACATGGCGTAATTGATCCCGAAGTGGTCGCACACAAGCCCTTAGCACATTCTTCACATAAGATAATAAAAAAATATGGGAAAAATTGAGTCTTTCACCATCGATGTTTTATCTCATAAAAACAATAAGCGGAAATCTTTCTATACTTTTTGTCTCAAATCATCTATTTAAAACTCAAGAATAAAATTCATTGGGACGAAACCCATACAAAGTCTTAAACATGAAAATAAAGACATAAAGTAAATGTGGTTGTTATCCTCAAAGCTATGAGGACTCACCAATTCTTCAACTCTTGTAACTTCTTGAAACTCTAGCCTCCAATAGCAACTCAAAGCTCCAACCCTACATTTGTTTATAATGTAGGCAATATGCGTTAGTACAAAAGGTACTAAGTATGAAAGCTAGCACAACATCACAAAAGAATCTCCAAATGGTTAGTCAACATAAGACATAAGCATAAGAGACAGTAATATAAACATAAGCATGAATCTCCAACATAAGCATCATGTAATACAAGTCATCCTAAAACATAGTAAATGAGAATAAGAGGTCATCCTATTCATGACAAGGTCTCTCTACTTAGACCTAAAAGGTTACACACCTCAACCCTAAGTCTTTTGTATTACAAGAGAACTACTTCACAATCCACCTCCAAGTATAGTTGTGTAATCCAAGGACAGCCTCCCATACTACCATCCAAGCTAAGTACCTCTCTTTGTTCATTCTTGGGCATAGTCCACCTTCATATTCAAGACCTAAGTTTTCAAGTCATATTAACATAGTCTATATTCATGGTCCACTCTAAAGCTTCTCTATGCCATAAAGGTACCATACTTTTAAGTAACCCCAAGACACACTTGTGCAATCCATTAAAGGTACCCCATACTACCCTTTACACTAAGCATAGCCTTGAAGTCATCCTAGTCATATACACCCTACGTTGGCCTCCCTATTAACTCCACTCTCTTAACTAAGGAATCTCTCACCTTTAGTCAACTATAACTAGGAAAGGAAATTCTAGTCCAATCCTATTTCTTGGTTTCTCTTAAATGACCTTAAGTCATATTTTGTGCAATGCACTCTTAGAATCCCATAATACTAATCGTTCTAAGTATTACTTTTAGGTCCTATTCCTAGTTCTTATTGGTTTTGGAACCTAGTTCCCTCTTTATCTTTAGAACCCTATGAGGTGCTCTCTCTCAAGCACATCTTAGTTTATGGGACCTAAAGCTCCCTAGACTAAGTCCTGACCTACAGAGCAGACTTACAGGGCGTCACTTGCCTCCGTAAGTCAAGTTGTTTTTGACATCTTTTGGCCAATGTTGGGGTCCTTCTCAACGACCCCTTGGGTGATCCTTGGGGAGGGGGTCGTTACAGGAAGTTTAACCCCTAATTATGTCTATATAAGTGTAGGGGACATTTATCTTCATTTTAAATCTCAGACAACACTCCAAAGTCCACTACAAGACCCTACAACATACTAGTTCATCTCACTAGATCAACTTACTAGTGTCTGAGCGTTATGATCGTTTCTTGACGTTTGACTTCTAAAATCACGAAACTAAATTTAAAAGCCATTATTTATCATTTAGACAAGTTTCCAACTATAAACTAACATGTGAGGCTGTAGTTCAACCTATTAGATTTAGTCAAGCCTTAGCTAGGTCTTACAATATTTTTATGGGGTGTCACATTATCCCCCACTTGGGAACATTCATCCTCAAATGACACTTAAGACACTTCATACAGACATTAATCTCAGCTAACAACCCATCATGCATGCAATAACTCTATATGCACACAACATCAAGGAAGAAAACTTCAATTCCAAGAACTAGAACATACTCATAATTCAACTCATGAAACTTAAAGATGTAATTTCTACTATAGTGCACAACAACATGAGGAAACAATGCACAAAATTCATTTCAACAAGACCTAGACCATTCCATGAACATGTATATAAGGAAATCATGGCAACACATAAGGCACCAAAATAACCCACTAGATAAGAACACCATCCCCCACTTGGGAGCAAGCCTATTCAAAATTTTCTAAACATGATGCATACTAAGATAACTTCAAAATCCAAAAAAAAAAAAAAGGTCATAAAAGACAAGAAATCTGGAAATTTTTTGAAACATGAAAGAAACAAATACCGAAAAGGACATGAGGAGATCACTCTTGATCTCCTCTAGATTGGAGAGTATAAAACCTAGTCTTCATTTGAGGATCTTCATTCACACCACTATAGTCAACTTTCTTATCCTCTCACCCCATAGCATTAAGAACCGAGCAATCTCCCACCTTGTGCCCTTCCTTACCACATCCATAGCAACCATCCATATTGGCTAGGCACTTACCATGATGGTTCCCCCCAAACTTGGAACAAGTAAACTTGGGAAATGGAGACCCTCTACCCCTCTGTTGATCAACGCTGGAGGTGTTGGAAGAATCTTGGACGGAATATCTTGGTTTAGTTCTAGGCTTATCTTCTCCTACGGACTTAGCATTAGAAAAAATTCCCTACATTGGTCCAAGCATTCTTTACCTCTCTACTCATCTTCTTGAGCTTTTGCTCCTCGATTAGTATGGTATGCACCATAAGACTAGAGATATTCATACTAGGCATAAGCATTGCCGAACGACAGTCGTTCTCCACCAATTCGGACACTTTTTTCCCAAACTTATTCATTCTAACCCTTGAGTCTGCCACTACAGTTGGGAAATATTTAGACAATTTGGTAAACTTGAGGATATATTCCTTCACACTTATACCTCCTTGGCGGAGGTTGATGAATTATTGCATCTTCCTCTCCCTTAACTCAAGGGGGAAAAACCTATCAAGAAATGCTTCCTTGAACCCTTCCCACTCTATTGGGACCCGCTCCTAACCACCTATTATCTTTCCATTGTTCAATCCAAATTTGAGCGATATCCCTCAATTGGTAAGCGGCTACTTCCGCTTTCTGTACCGTAGTCAAACCCATGAAAGCAAGCATCTTATAAACCTCATCTATGAAACCTTGAGGGTCTTCCTCCTCCTTGGA
Source organism: Solanum commersonii (assembly GCA_029007595.1). Taxonomy (NCBI): domain Eukaryota; kingdom Viridiplantae; phylum Streptophyta; class Magnoliopsida; order Solanales; family Solanaceae; genus Solanum; species Solanum commersonii. The sequence goes on from JAJTWQ010000131.1 coordinate 866,191, forward strand.
GCCACAAAACTCCAGAGGGTTCATCCTCAAAAACTCTCTCACCCTCAAAGCAGTCAGATTCACATTATTAGCCGGAGCAACTCCTTCCCTATTGACTTGGGCCATCATGGCTTGAGTCAATATTTGAAGAGCCGCCCTTATCTCCACATTAGTCATAGTGCCTGCTTCATTAGGATATTGAGGAGGAGCTTGGTGTGAAACTTGAATAGGAACCTCTTGCTCCTCGTCACCTTCCCCAATTCTACTAGCATTAGCCCTTGTATTAGCCATACCCTCAAAGCAACGCAAATTAGAAAAAGGTCCTACTGAAGCCAAACTCTATGGCACAACTAAGAGAATGAAGTAGTGACAGTTTTCCTAAGCATCCAATAGCCTCCTATTCATAAATGTGTTGTGACTCACACTCATGAATAAGACTTTACTTAGACATAGTTTGAGACGTCCTAAAATTTATCCCAAAACCTTATGCTCTGATACCAAGTTTGTCACGACCTGAGAGCACCAGCTACTAGCAACATGGCGTAATTGATCCCGAAGGGGTCGCATAAAAGCTCTTAGCACATTCTTAACATAAGATAATAAAAAAATACGGTAAAAATTGAGTCTTTCACCATTGAAGTTTTATCTCATAAAAACAATAAGCGGAAGTCTTTCTATACTTTTTGTCTCAAACCATCTATGTAAAACTCAAGAATAAAACTCATTGGGACGCAGACCATACAAAGTCTAAAACATGTAAATAAAGACATAATGTAAATGTGGTTGTTGTCCTCAAAGCTATGAGGACTCACCAATTCTTCAACTCTTGTAACTCCCTGAAACTCTAGCCTCCAATAGCAACTCAAAGCTCCAACCCTACATTTGTTTATAATGTAGGCAATATGCGTTAGTACAAAAGGTACTAATTATGAAAGCTAGCACAACATAATAAAAGCATCTCCAAATGGTTAGTCAACATAAGACATAAGCATAAGAGACAATAATAAAAACATAAGCATGAATCTCCAACATAACTATCATGTAATACAAGTCATCCTAGAACATAGTAAATGAGAATAAGAGATTATCCTATTCATGACAAGGTCTCTCTACTTAGACCTAAAAGGTTACACACCTCAACCCTAAGTCTTTCATATTACAAGAGAACTACTTCACAAGACACCTCCAAGTATAGTTGTGAAATGCAAGGATAGTATCCCATACTACCATCTAAGCTAAGTACCTCTCTTTGGTCATTCTTGGGCATAGTCCACCTTCATATTCAAGACCTATGTTTTCATGTCATCTTAACATAGTGTATGTTCATAGTCCACTCTAAAGCTTCTCTATGCCATAAGGGTACTCTACTTTTAAGTAACCCTAAGATAGACTTGTGCTGTACATGAAAGGCACCCCATACTACCTTTCACACTAAGCATAGCCTTGAAGTCAGCCTAGTCATATTCATCCTACGTTGGCTTCCTTATTAACTTCACTCTCTTAACTAAAAAATCTCTCACCTTTAGTCAACTATAAATAAGAAAGGCAACTTTAGTCCAATCCTATCTCTTGGTTCCTCTTAAATGACCGTAAGTCATACTTTGTGCAATGCACTCTTAGCATCCCATAATACTAATCATTCTAAGTATTACTTTTAGGTCCAATTCCTACTTCTTATTGGTTTTAGAACCTAGTTCCCCTCTTTATCTTTAGAACCCTATGAGGTGCTCTCTCTTAAGAACGTCTTAGTTCGTGGGACCTAAGGCTCCCTAGACTAAGTACTGACCTACGGGGCAGATTTGCAGGGCGTCACTTGCCTGCGTAAGTCAAGTTGATTTTGAAAGCTTTTGGCTAATATTGGGTTTCTCCGCAAGAACCCCTAGGGTGGTCCTTGGGAGGGGGGTCGTTACCGGAAGTTTAACCCATAATTATGTCCATATAAGTGTAGGGGGCATTTATATTCATTTTAAACCTCATACAACACTACAAAAGTGCACTACAAGACCCTACAACATACTAGTTCATCTTACTAGATCAACTTACTATTGTCCGAGCGTTATGTTCATTTCTTGATGTTTGACCTCTAAAACCACCAAACTAACTTTAAAAGCCATTATTTATCATTTAGACAAGTTTCCAACTATAAACAAACATGTGAGGCTCTAGCTCAACCTATTAGATTTAGTCAAGCCTTAGCTAGGTGTTACTATATTTTTTTGGGGTTTTACATTATCCCCCACTTGGGAACATTCGTCCTCAAATGACACTTAAGACACTTCATACAGTCATTAATTTCATCTAACAACCCATCATGCATGCAGTAACTCTATATGCACGCAACATCAAGGAAGAAAACTTCCATTCCAAGAACTAGAACATACCCATAATTCAACTCATGAAACTTAGAGATGCAATTTCTACTTTAGTGCACAACAACATGAGGAAACAATGCAAAATATTCATTTCAACAAGACCTAGACCATTCTAATAACAGGTATATAAAGAAATCATGGCCACACATAGGGCACAAAAATAAACCACTAGTTAAGAACAGTATCCCCTACTTGGGATCAAGCCTATTCAAACTTTTCTAAACATCATGCATACTAAGATAACTTCAAAATTCAGAAAAAAAAAAACAGGTCATATAGGACAAGAAATCAGGAAATTTTTTGAAACATGAAAGAAACACATACCAGAAAGGACATGAGGAGATCACTCTTGATCTCCTCTAGATTGGAGAGTATAAAACCTAATCTTCTTTTGAGGATTTTCATTCACACCACTAGAGTCAACTTTCTTATCCTCTCTCCCCTAGCCTTAAGAATTGGGCAATCTCTCACATTGTGCCCTTCCTTACCACATCCATAGTAACCATCCATGCTGGCTAGGAACTTACTATGATGGCTCCTCCCAAACTTGGAGCAAGTAAACTTTGGAAATGGAGACCCACTAACCCTCTCTTGATGAACCCTAGAGGTGTTGGAAGAATCTTGGCAGAAATATCTTGGTTTAGTTCTAGGCCTATCTTCTTCTTCGAGCCTAGCATTAGAAATATTTCCTTCATTGGTCCTAGCACTCTTTACCTCTCTACTCATCTTCTTGAGCTGTTGCTCCTCAATTTGTCTGGTATGTACAGCATAAGACTTGAGATATTTATACTAGGGATAAGCATTGCCCAACGACAATCGTTCTCCACCAATACAAATACCCCCATCCCAAACTTATTCATTCTATCCCTTGAGTCCTCCACTAGGGTTGGGGAACACCTAGACAATTGGGTAAACTTGAGGCTATATTCCTTCACACTTATACCTCCTTGGCGGAGGTTGATGAATTCTTGCATCTTCCTCTACCTTAACTAAAGGGGGAAAAACCTATCAAGGAATGCTTTCTTGGACCCTTCCAACTCTATTGGGCCCACTCTTAACGGCCTATTTCCTTTCCATTGTTCATACCAAATTTGAGCGATATCCCTCAATGCGTAAGCGAATAGTTCCACTTTGTATACCATAGTAAAACTCATTTTAACAAGCACCTTATACACCTCATCTATGAAACCTTCATGGTCTTCCTCCACCTTGGAGCCATAAAACACCAGAGGGTTCATCCTCAAAAACTCTCTCACCCTCAAACTAGTCGTATTCACATTATTAGCCGGAGCAACTCCTTCCCTATTGACTTGGGCTGTCATGGCTTGAGTCAATAGTGGAAGAGCCGCCCTTATCTCCACATTAGTCATAGTCCCTTCTTCATTAGGATCTTGATGAGGAGCTTGGTGTGGAACATGAATAGGATCTTCTTGCTCCTCATCACCTTCCTCAATTCTACTAGCATTAGCCCTTGTATTAGTCATACCCTAAAACCAATGGAACAGATTAGAAAAAGGTCCTACTAAAGCCAAACTCTATGGCCCGACTAAGAGAATGAAGTATTGGCAGTTTTCCTAAGAATCCAATAGCCTCCAACACATGAATGTGTTGCGACTCACACTTATGAATAAGACTCTACTTAGACGTGGTTTGAGACATCCTAAAATTTATCCCAAAACCTTATACTATGATACCAAGTTTGTCACGACCCGAGAGCACCCGCTACTCGTAACATGGCGTAATTGATCCAGAAAGAGTCGCATACAAGCCCTTAGCACATTCTTAACATAAGATAATAAAAAAAATATGGGAAAAATTGAGTCTTTCACCATCAAAGTTTTATCTCATAGATACAATAAGCGGAAGACTTTCTATACTCTTTGTCTCAAACCATCTATTTAAAACTCAAGAATAAAACTCATTGGGACGCAACCCATACAAAGTTTAAAGCATGAAAATAAAGACATAAAGTAAATGTGGCTGTTGTCCTAAAAGTTATGAGGACTCACCAATTCTTCATCTCTTGTAACTCCCTGAAACTCTAGCCTCCAATAGCAACTCAAAGCTCCAACTCTACATTTGTTTATAATGTAGGCAATAAGCGTTAGTACAAAAGGTACTAAGTATGAAAGCTAGCACAACATCATAAAAGCATCTCCAAATGGTTAGTCAACATAAGACATAAGCATAAGAGACAATATTATAAACATACGCATGAATCTCCAACATAAGGATCATGTAATACAAGTCATCCAAAAACATAGTAAATGAGAATAAGGGGTCATCCCATTCATGACAAGGTCTCTCTACTTAGACCTAAAAGGCTACACACCTCAACCCTAAGTCTTTCATATTACAAGAGAACTACTTCACAAGACACCTCCAAGTATAGTTGTGTAATGCAAGGATAGCATACCATACTATCATCCAAGCTAAGTACCTCTATTTGTTCATTCTTGGGCATAGTCCACCTTCATATTCAAGACCTAGGTTTTCATGTCATCTTAACATAGTGTATATTCATGGTCCACTCTAAAGCTTCTCTATAGCATAAGAGTACCATAATTTTAAGTAACCCCAAGACACACTTGTGCAATCCATTAAAGGCACCCCATACTACCCTTTACACTAAGCATAGCCTTGAAGTCAGCCTAGTCATATACACCCTACGTTGGCCTCCTTATTTACTTCACTCTCTTAACTAAGGAATCTCTCACCTTTAGTCAACTATAACTAGAAAAGGCAACTCTAGTCCAATCCTATCTCATGGTTTCTCTTAAATGACGCTAAGTCATACTTTGTGCAATGCACTCTTAGCATCCCATAATACTACTCGTTCTAAGTATTACTTTTAGGTCCTATTCCTTGTTCTTATTGGGTTTGGAACCTAGTTGCTCTCTTTATCTTTAGAACCCTATGAGGTGCTCCCTCTCAAGCACATCTTAGTTCATGGGACCTAAGGCTCCATAGAATAAGTTCGGACCTATGGAGCACACTTACAGGGCGTCACTTGCCTCCGTAAGTCAAGTTGTTTTTGACAGCTTTTCGCCATTGTTGGTGTCCTCCTCAAGGACCCCTAGAGTGGTCCTTGGAACGGGGTTGTTACCGGAAGTATAACCCCTAATTATGTCCATATAAGTGTAGGGGACATTTATCTTCATTTTAAACCTCATACAACACTCCAAAAGTCCACTACAAGACCCTACAACATACTAGTTCATCTCACTAGATCAACTTACTAGTTTCCGAGCGTTATGATCTTTTCTTGACATTTGACCTCTAAAATCACCAAACTAACTATAAAACCCATTTTTTATCATTTAGACAAGTTTCCAACTATAAACTAACATGTGAGGCTCTAGTTCAACCAATTAGATTTAGTCAAGCCTTAGGTAGGTCTTACAATATATTTATGGGGTGTTAGATTATCCCCCACTTGGAAACATTCGTCCTCAAATGACAGTGAAGACACTTCATATAGTCATTAATCTCAGTTAACCTGTCATCATGCATGCACTAACTCTATATGCACACAACATCAATGAAGAAAACTTCAATTCCAAGAACTAGAACATACTTATAATTCAACTCATGAAACTTAGAGATGCAATTTCTACTATAGTGCACAACAACATGAGGAAACAATGCACAAAATTCATTTCAACAAGACCTAGACAATTCCATGAACATGTATATAAGGAAATTATGGCAACACATAAGGCACCAAAATAACCCTTTAGATACGAACACTATCCCCCACTTGGGAGCAAGCTTATTCAAACTATTCTAAACATCATGCATACTAAGATAACTTCACGATCCAAAAAAAAAAAAGTCATACAAGACAAGAAATCTGGAAATTTTCTGAAACATGAAAGAAACAGATACCGGAAATGACATGAGGAGATCACTCTTGATCTCTTCTAGATTGGAGAGTATAAAACCTAGTCTTCTTTTGAGGCTCTTCATTCACACCACTAGAGTCAACTTTCTTATCCTCTCACCCCATAGCATTAAGAACCGAGCAATCTCCCACCTTGTGCCCTTCCTTACCACATCCATAGCAACCATCCATATTGGCTAGGCACTTACCATGATGGCTCCCCCCACACTTGCAGCAAGTACACCTGGGAAATGGAGAACCACTACCCCTCTCTTGATCAACCCTAGAGGTGTTGGAGGAATCTTGGCCGAAATATCTAGGTTTAGTTCAAGTCCTATCTTCTCCCTAGGACTTAGCATTAGAAAAATTCCCTTCATTGATCCTAGCACTCTTTACCTCTCTACTCATCTTCTTGAGGTTTTGCTCCTCAATTTGTCTTGCATGCACCATAAGAATTCAGATATTCATACTAGGGATAAGCATTGCCGAACGACAGTCGTTCTCCACCAATTCGGACACTTTTTTCCCAAACTTATTCATTCTAACCCTTGAGTCTGCCACTACAGTTGGGAAATATTTAGACAATTTGGTAAACTTGAGGATATATTACTTCACACTCATACTTCCTTGGCGGAGGTTGATTAATTATTTCATCTTCCTCTCCCTTAACAGAAGGGGGAAAACCTATCAAGGAATGCTTCCTTGAACCCTTCCCACTCTATTGGGCCCACTCCTAACGGCCTATTATCTTTCCATTGTTCACACCAAATTTGAGTGATATCCCTCAATTGGTAACCGGCTACTTCCGTTTTCTGTACTGCAGTCAAACCTATGATAGCAATCACCTTATACACCTTATCTATGAAAACTTGAGGGTCTTCCTCCACCTTGGAGCCATAAAACTCCGGAGGGTTAATCCTCGTAAACTCTCTTACCCTCAAAGCATTTGTATTCACATTATTAGCCGGAGCAACTCCTTCCCTATTAACTTAGGTCGTCATGGCTTGAGTCAATATTTGGAGAGCTGCCCTTATCTCCACATTAGTAATAATCTCTACTTCATTAGGATCTTGATGAGGAGCTTGGTGTAGAACATGAATAGGAACCTTTTGCTCTTCGTCACCTTCCTTAACTCTACTAGCTTCAGCCCTTGTATTAGGCATACCCTGAAAAACAATGGCATGGATTAGAAAAAGGTCCTACTAAAGCCAAACTCTATGGCAAGACTAAGAGAATGAAGCAGTGACAGTTTTCCTAAGGGTCCAACAACCTCCTATTCATAAATGTTTCGCGACTCACACTCATGAATAAGACCCTACTTAGACGTGGTTTGAGACATCCTTAAATTTATCCCAAAACCTTATGCTGTCATACCAGGTTTTTCACGACCCGAGAGCACCTCCTAGTCGCAACATGGCGTAATTGATCCCAAAGGAGTCGCATACAAGCCCTTAGCACATTCTTAACATCAGATAATAAAAAAATATAGGGAAATTTGAGTTTTTCACCATTGAAGTTTTATCTCATAAAAACAATAAGCGGAAGTCTTTCTATACTCTTTGTTTCAAACCATCTATTTAAAACTAAAGAATAAAACTCATTGGGATGCAACCCATACAAAGTCTAAAACATGAAACTAAAGACATGAAGTAAATGTGGTTGTTGTCCTTGAAGCTATGGGACTCACCAATTCTTCAACTCTTGTAACTACTTGAAACTCTAGCCTCCAATAGCAACTCAAAGCTCCAACCCAACATTTGTTTAGAATGTAGGCAATATACGTTACTACAAAAGGTATTAAGTATGAAAGCTAGCACAACTTCATAAAAGCATCTCCAAATGGTTAGTCAACATTAGACATAAGCATAAGAGACAATAATATAAACATAATAAATCTCCAACATAAGCATCATGTAATACAAGTCATCCTAAAACATAGTAAATGAGCATAAGAGATCATCCTATTCATGACAAGGTCTCTCTATTGAGACCTAAAAGGTTACACACCTCAACCCTATGTCTTTCGTATTACAAAAGAACTACTTCTCAAGCCACCTCCAAGTATACTTGTGCAATGCAAGGATAGCATCCCATACTACCATCCAAGCTAAGTACCTCTCTTTGGTCATTCTTGGGCATAGTCCACCTTCATACTCAAGACCTAGGTTTTCATATCATCTTAACATAGACTATATTCATGGTCCACTCTAAGGCTTCTCTATGCCATAGGGGTAGCATACTTCTAAGTAACCCCAAAACACGCTTGTGCAATGCATGAAAGGCATCCCATAGTACCCTTAACACTAAGAATAGACTTGGAGTCATCCTAGTCATATCCACCCTACTTTGGCCTCCATATTAACTTCTCTCTCTTAACTAAGGAATCTTTCACCTTTAGTCAACTATAACTAGGAAAGGCGACTTTAGTCTAATCCTATCTCAAGGCTTCTCTAAAATTACCCTAAGTCATACTTTGTGCAATGCACTGCTAGAATCCCATAATAATAATCGTGCTAAGTTTTAATTTTAGGTCCTAATTCGAGTTCTTCTTGGTTTGGAACCTAGTTCCCCTCTTTTTCTTTAGAACCCTATGAGGTACTCTCTCTCAAGAACATCTTAGTTCATGGGATCTAAGGCTCTCTACAATTAGTCCTGACCAACAAAGCACAGTTACAAGGCATTACTTCCCCTTGTAAGTCAAGCTATTTTTTATAGATTTTGGCCAATGTTGGGTTCCTCCTTAAGGACCCGTAGGGTGGTCCTTGGGGAGGGTGTCATATCCGGACGTTTAACCCCTAATTATGTCCATATAAATGTAGAGGAAATCTATCTTCATTTTAAACCTCATACAACACTCTAGAAGTCTACTACAAGATCCTACAACATACTAGTTCAACTCACTAGATCAACTTACTAGTTTTCGGGCGTTATGATCGTTTCTTGACGTTTGACCTCTAAAATGACCGAACACACTTTAAAAGCCATTATTCATCATTTCGACAAGTTTACAACTATAAACTAACATGTGAGTCTCTAATTCAACCTATTAGATTTAGTCAAGCCTTAGCTAGGTCTTACTATATTCTTACGGGGCGTTAGATTATCCCCCACTTGTGAACATTCGTCCTCAAATGACACTGAAGACACTTCATACAGTCATTAATCTCAGCTAACAACCCATCTTGCATGCACTAACTCTATATGCACACAATATCGAGGAAGAAAACTTCAATTCCAAGAACTAGAGCATACTCATAATTCAACTCATGAAACTTAGAGATGCAATTTGTATTGTAGTGCACCACAACATGAAGAAACAATGCACAAAATTCATTTCAACAAGACCTAGACAATTCGATGAACATGTATATAAGGAAATCATGGCAACACATACTGCATCAAAATAACCCACTAGATAAGAACATTATCCCCCACTTGGGTGAAAGCCTATTCAAACTTTTCTAAACCTCATGCATACTAAGATAACTTTAGAATCCAAAAAAAAAAAAAGTAATAAAAGACAAGAAATCTGGAAATTTTCTAAAACATGAAAGAAACACATATTGGTAAGGACATGAGGAGATCACTCTTGATCTCCTCCAGATTGGAGAGTATAAAACCTAGTGTTCTTTTAAGGCTCTTCATTCACACCACTAGAGTCAAGTTTCTTATCCTCTCTCCCCTTAGCCTTAAGAACCAGGCAATATCTCACCTTGTGCCCTTCCTTACCACATCCATAGCAACCATCCATGCTGGCTAGACACTTACCATGATAGCTCCTCCCACACTTGGAGAAAGTAAACTTGAGAAATGGAGACCCACTCTCCCTCTCTTGAACAACCCTAGAGGTGTTGGAAGAATCCTGGCCGGAATATCTTGGTTTAGTTCTAGGCCTATGTTCTCCCTCGGACTAAGCATTAGAAAAATTCCCTTCATTGGTCCTAGCCCTCTTTACCTCTCTATTCATCTTCTTGAGCTTTTGCTCCTCAATTTATCTAGCATGCACCATAAGACTTGAGATATTCATACTAGGGATAAGCATTGCCGAACGGCAGTCGTTCTCCACCAATTCAGACACACCCTTCACAAACTTATTCATTCTAGCCCTTGAGTCCGCCACTAGGGTTGGGGAATACTTACACAATTGGGTAAATTGAGGCTATATTACTTCACACTAATACATCCTCGGCGGAAGGTGATGAATTATTGCATCTTCCTCTCCCTTACCTCAAGGGGGAAAAACCTATCAAGGAATGCTTCCTTGAACCCTTCCCACTCTATTAGGCCCGCTCCTAACGGCCTATTATCTTTCCATTGTTCAATCCAAATTTGGGAGATATCTCTTAATTGGTAAGCGGCTACTTCCGCTTTTTGTACTGTAGTCAACCCATGCAAGAAAGCATCTTATAAACCTCATCTATGAAACCTTGAGGGTCTTCCTCCACCCTGGAGGGTTAATCCACAAAAACTCTCTTACCCTCAAAGCATTTGTATTCACATTATTAGCTGGAGCAAATCCTTCCCTGTTGACTTGGGCCGTTATGGCTTGAGTCAATATTTGGAGAGCCGCCCTTATCTCCACATTAGTCATAGTCCCTGCTTCATTAGGATCTAGAGGAGGAGCTTGGTGTGGAATTTGAATAGGAACCTCTTGTTCCTCATCACCTTCCTCAACTCTACTAGCATTAGCCCTTATATTAGCCATCCCCTGAAAAACAACACCACGGATTAGAAAAAGGGGCCTACTAAAGCCAAACTCTGTGGCACGACTAAGAGAATGAAGCAGTGAGACTTTTCCTGAGCATCCAATAGCCTCCTATTCATAAATGTGTCGCGACTCACACTAATGAATAAGACTCTACTTAGACGTGGTTTGAGACATCCTTAAATTTATCCCAAAACCTTATGCTCTGATACCAAGTTTGTCACGACCAGAGAGCACCCCCTAGTCACAACATGATGTAATTGATCTCGAAGGGGTCACATACAAGGCCTTAGCACATTCTTAACATAAGAGAATAAAAAAATATGAGAAAATTTGAGTTTTTCACCATCGAAGTTTTATCTCATAAAAACAATAAGCGAAAGTCTTTCTATACTCTTTGTCTTAAACCATCTATTTAAAACTCAAGAATAAAACTCATTGGGACGCAGTCCATACAAATTCTAAAACATGAAAATAAAGACATAAAGGAAATGTGGTTGTTGTCCTTGAAGCTATGAGGACTCACCAATTCTTCAACTCTTGTAACTCCTTGAAACTCTAGCCTCCAATAGCAACTCAAAGCTCCAACCCTACATTTGTTTAGAATGTAGATAATATGCGTTAGTACAAAAGGTACTAAGTATGAAAGCTGGCACAACATGATAAAAGCATCTCCAAATGGTTAGTCAACATAGGACATAAGCATAAGAGACAATAATATAAACATAAGCATAAATCTCCAACATAGGCGTCATGTATTACAAGTCATCCTAAAACATAGTAAATGAGCATAAGATATCATCCTATTCAAGACAAGGTCACTCTACTTAGTCCTAAAAGGTTACACACCTCAACCCTAAGTGTTTCGTGTAACAAAAGAACTACTTCACAAGCCACCTCCAAGTATACTTGTGCAATGCAAAGATAGCATCCCATACTACCATCCAAGCTAAGTACGTCTCTTTGGTCATTCTTGGGCATAGTCCACCTTCATATTGAAGACCTAGGTTTTCATGTCATCTTAACATAGTCTATATTCATGGTCCACTCTAAAGCTTCTCTATGCCATAAGGGTACCATACTTCTAAGTAACCCCAAGACACACTTGTGCAATGCATGAAAGGCATCCCATACTACCCTTAACACTAAGCATAGCCTTGAAGTCATCCTAGTCATATCCACCCTAATTTGGCCTCCTTATTAATTTCACTCTCTTAACTAATGAATCTCTCTCCTTTAGTCAACTACAACTAGGAAAGGCAACTCTAGTCCAATCCTATCTCAAGGTTTATCTTAAATGACCCTAAGCCATACTTTGTGCAATGCACTCTTAGCATCCCATAATACTAATCGTGCTAAGTATTACTTTTAGGTCCTATTACTAGTTCTTCTTGGTTTGGAACGTAGTTCCCCTCTTTATCTTTAGAATCTTACGAGGTACTCTCTCTGAAGCACATCTTAGTTCATTATTAGGTTGAACCCTAGGAGATACTTATTTTAGTATGTCTAAGTTCCTTTTTTGCATGGAACCTATGAGATACTATCTTAAGCATGACAAAGTCCATCGATACTCTTGAACACTATAAGTTACTTCATTAAGTAAGTCTTAGTTCATTATGCTTTGAACACTATGAGATGCTTCTCAAGTATGTCTTAGTTCATAGGATATAAAGATCTCTACTAGGAACCTTAACTCAACTATTTGAAGTATTCCATCTTATGAGACCTAACTTTGGGAAGACCCACACTCTACTACGTAAGAGTTTCCCTCTTTTTCTTGGATAGTCCTCACATCAACTAGGTGTGGCTCTCCTTTCTTCTTGGAGTCCGGACCCTATCTTGTGTAACACTCCATCTCATTGGAGCCAAGCATACACCCCAAGGTTTACATGTTAAGCCTTCCTTAACACTCATCTCCCATGAAATGATATCCTAGACAACCAATCCGTGTTCAAGTGATTCTATCACTTTCATCTAGCAAGCATTCCTAAGTTAGATTAGGTGAGTATAGGTCTTTTACCACAATCCAACCTATTAGATTTCTATTCTCATTTAGACTTTACTCTCATAGACTTACCATCACTAGTTATTACATGGTTTCTCGTATTAATTTTAGAACCCAAGCTATGTATTTCTTTAGTTCTTGAATTACACATGCTAGGTCAGATATATCAGCTATTCAGTTATACATGCCTCAGTTATTAATTCATTAATATCAATTTAATAGTTGCATTCTCAGTTTGCATGTTCAGTTTGAGTTATCCAGTAACTTAAAGAAATTCAGTCATAATGTGTTAATCACTTAATCCATTGGGAGTAGCATAATACCGAGTTGGACTAGGGTTCAGCGTACCAAAATAGTCCCAGAACTACTAGCCACATAAGTTGTAAGTCCCCTCTGTAGGCATCATTTCAGTTATCCCACCAGAATGCCTCTATACCTCTAGCAGGGTATATTGGGTTCTCTGGATGAGGCGTATACATCGGACTCCACATTTAGGTCATGTGGTTCTATTATCAGTTATTAGTAGCTCCCGCAGTTCAGTCAGATTCTATTGCATTGACCATTTATCAGTATAGTCAGTATTCAATTTCAGCATGTTATAAATTGGTCATTGCATTCAGTTGTCTCAGCATTCAGTATCTATATCATATTCAGATTATGTCATTGCTAATTTTCTTTGTTCAGTTATATGTTTTTTCAGTTGTATTCTATCTTGCATGCTCAGTACCCTTCAAGTATTGACGCAGACTCTACGCTATATCTTCTCATGATGTAAGTTTAGGTTCTCAGCATCTAGATCACGCTTAGATCGGTTCCTCATCTCCAGTTCAGTAGAATCTATGGTGAGTCCTCATTCTCCGAGGTCAATAGTCATGAGTTTCTTTTCAGTATTTTTAGTCCTTAATTTCAGTTTTGCTAAACTTAGCTGGGGCATGTCCCAGCATTTCTAGTCAGTTTGAAGTTATTTTCAGACATAGATAGATTCAGCTTAGTATTGAGTTAATATTTTCTTTGTATTAAACTCGTTAGTTATCACTTATCTCAGTTATAGTATATGGGTATTCCCCATCTTTTCATTTTTATTTATGATTTAGCTTCTGCATCAGTTTATTACCTTTAGTATGCTCATGATCAGTCCAACAAGATTAGCGTGGAATCACTTGTGGTCCTAGGTCCCGTGTTTGCATCTTAGTGGTAGTCTCGAGGCATGACAAACTTGGTATCAGAGGGCTAGGTTTAAGTGTCCTAGGATAACTGAAAAGCCATATTAAGTAGAGTCTTTTTCATGGGTGTGAAGTGCACCACATCTAATGAGGGGGAGGCTACAAAGTGTTTTAGGAAATCTTCATTTTCTTGTTACTCTTATCATGTGTAAGGTATGATCTAAATTTCATTCTAACTCGACGTTCTACGTTTTAGTGATCATGCCTCCTCGTAGAGCTAATGCTAGGAATATGAATGCCAGGAATGCAAACGCAGCTCCTCCACTCCTTGATCAGGAAGTGTCAAATGTAGAATTCAGGAATACTATTTAGATGTTAGCTCAGAGTATGGCCAACCTGAACAATTAGCGGGCTCCAGTTCTGGTAAATGCCATTGTTGGTTTAGCTGCAGCTAGGGTGTGAGACTTTGTTAAGATGAATGCGCCAGAGTTCTTAGGATCGCAAGTTGGAGAAGATCCCCAAAACTTCATTGATGAAGTCAAGAAGATCTTTAAAGTGATGCAGGTAATTGAGAATGATCGGGTTGAGTTAGTAGCTTACCAACTTAAGGATATGGCTCATATTTGGTATACTCAGTGGAAGGAGAACAGGGGTACAGATGCAACTCCTATTACCTGGGATTCTTTCAGCAAAACCTTTCTGGAGTGGTTTTTCCCCATATAGTTGAGAGAAGCAAGGGCCTAGGAATTTATGAACTTAAGGCAGGGTAACATATCTGTCTAAGAGTATGGGATCAAGTTTAACCAACTCTCCAGGTATGCTCCTCACATGGTTGCTGATTCTAGGACACAGATGAATAAGTTTTTGTATGGAATGTCAGACTTAGTGAAAATAGAGTGTAGGAATGCTATGTTGTTTGGAGACATGAACATCTCTAGGCTCATGACTCGTGCTTAGCAGGTTGAGGGTGATAAGCTTAGGGAACAGGCTAGGGAGACTAAGAAAGCAAGAACAAGTAACTACAAGTATTCCCAACAGAAATTGGGTAGTGGAAATCGCTCACAGTTTCAGCAGAAGTCTTCGACTCTAGCACCTTCATCAGCTAGTGTTCCATCCCCTAGGTTCTGTAACGATCAAACAGGTAGGGTGCCAAGCTCTAAGTCTCAAGGTTGTGTTTCAGGCACCAAAACTTACCCAACTTCCCCGAAATGTAGTAAGAACCATCTCGGCGAGTGCTTTACAGGTAAGGAAGGATGTTTTGGGTGTGGTTAGTCTGGTCAGAAGTTGAAGGATTGTCCTTCTAGACAGTGTCAATGAGGAAATAATGGTACAACTCAGTCTACAACTTCAGCAACACCAATAGGTCACCCGACTCGGAAGGGTAACTCATCTGGTACAGGTGGGAGACATCGCCAAAACATGCTCTATGCTCTCCAGGCTCGTCAAGATTAGGAAAATTCTCCTAATGTAGTCACTAGTTACAAGTCTTTGATCTGAATGTTTATGCATTGTTAGATCCAGGGGCTACTTTGTCTTTTGTAACTCCTGACATAGCAGTCCAATTCAGTGTTAGGCCAAAAACTCTTTCAGAACGCTTCTCAGTCTCTACTCCAGTCGGTGACCCAGTTGTAGCTAGACGAGTATACATAAATTGCCCTATCATATTCTCTCAGAAAGTCACCTCAACAGATCTTGTAGAGGTAGAAATGGTAGACTTCAATGTCATTCTAGGCATGGATTGGTTACATTCCTGTTATGCCTCAATCGATTGTAGAACTAAGATTGTTCGTTTTCAGTTTCCAAATGAACTAATCTTAGAATGGAAGGGTAGTAGCTTAGCGCCTATGTGTCAATTCATTTCTTACATTAAGGCCAGAAAGATGATCTCTAAGGGTTATCTCTATCATCTAGTTCAGGTTAAGGATTCTAGTTCTGAATCCCCAACTCTTGAGTCAGTCCATGTAGTCAATGAGTTTCCAGATGATCTTCCCGGAGTTCTGAATACCCAGCCTATCTCTATTCCTCCTTACAAAATGGCTCTAGCTGAGCTTAAGGAATTGAAAGAGTAGTTGAAAGACCTTCTAGATAAGGGCTTCATTAGACCTAGTATTTAGCCATGGGGTGCGCCAGTGTTGTTTGCGAAGAAGAAAGATGGTTCACTTAGAATCTATATTGACTACAGACAGTTGAACGAGGTCACCATCAAGAATAAGTATCCCATCCCCAAGATTTATGACTTGTTTGACCAACTTCAGGGTGGTAGTCATTTCTCAAAAATAGACCTCAGATCTGGTTATCATCAGCTTAAAGTCAGAGATAGCGACATTCCGAAGACAGCCTTCAGAACTTGGTATGGTCATTATGAAATTGTAGTCACGTCATTTGGATTAACCAATGCTCCTGCAACTTTCATGGATTTGATGAACAGAGTATTTAAACAGTACTTAGACTTGTTCATTATCATCTTTATTCATGATATCCTCATTTACTCTAGGAATGAGGAAGAACATGCGAGTCACTTGGGAGTTGTTCTGCAAACTCTCAAAGATGGCCAGTTATTTGCAAAATTTAACAAGTGCGAGTTTTGGTTATAATCACTTGCTTTCCTTGGGCATATTGTGTCTAGTGAAGGAATTTGTGTAGACTCCCAGAAGATAGAAGCAGTGAAACAATGGCCCAGACCTACCTCTACTACAGATATAAGAAGTTTCTTAGGTTTAGCGGGCTATTATAGATGGTTCATGGAAGGATTTTCATCCATAGCCTCACCATTGGGTTGACTCGGAAAAAGGTTAAGTTCAAGTGGTCAGATGATTGTGAGAAAAGCTTTGCAGAACTGAAAACTAGGTTAAGTGCAACTCCTTTCTTGACTTTACCAGAGGGTTCAGATGGTTATGTGATCTATTGTGAAGCATCCAGAGTCAGCCTAGGTTATGTGTTAATGCAGTAAGTAATGTTATAGCTTATGCTTCCAGACATCTTAAGGTGCATGACAAGAATTATTCGACTCATGAGCTTGAATTTGCAACAGTGGTATTTGAACTCAAGATTTGGAGACACTACTTGTATGGTGTTCATGTAGATGTGTTCACAGACCATAAGAGCCTCCAGTATGTATTAACCCAGAAAGAGTTGAATCTTCGCCAGAGAAGGTGGCTTGAGTTCCTCAAAGATTATGATATGAGCGTGCATTATCATCTAGGTAAGGCAAATGTAGTAGCAAATGCTCTTACCAGATTATCCATGGGTAGTGTAGCACATGTTGAGGAAGAAAGATAAGAACTAGCAAGGGATGTTCATAGACTTGCTGGCCTAGGAGTTCGTCTAATGGGCATATCAGATGGTGGTGTAATGGTTCAAAATGGGGCAGAATCTTATTTGGTAGTAGGGGTTAAGGAAAAGCAAGACAGTGATCTAAACTTGCTTGACCTTAAGGGTGCAATCCACAATTAGAGAGTAGAGGTTTTCTCCTAAGGGGGAGATGGTGTGCTTCGCTACCAAGGTTGATTATGTGTTCCTAATGTGGGCGAGTTGAGACAACATATCCTTGCAGAGGCCCATAACTCTAGATATTCTATCCATCCAGGAGCCACTAAGATGTACCGCAATTTGCGGGAAGTCTATTAGTGGAATGGTATGAAAAGAGATATAGCAACTTTGTGGCTAAGAGCCCCAATTGCCAGCAAGTCAAGCTAGAACATCAGAAACCAGGAGGCATAACTCAAGAGATTGACATTCCTACTTGGAAGTGGAAAGTGATCAACATGGACTTCATCACGGGTTTACCTCGTACTCACAGACAACATGACTCCATTTTGGTGATTGTTGATAGGGTTACTAAGTCTTCTCACTTTTTGGCGGTTAAGACTATAGATTCGGTGGAGGATGATGCCAAACTTTACATTAATGAGATCGTGAGGTTGCATGGGGTTCCTTTGACTATCATCCCAGATAAAGGTCCTCAGTTTACCTCTCATTTCTAGAAGTCATTTCAAAATACTCTGGTACTCAGGTTAACCTTAGCACAATATTTCATCCACAGAAAAGTGGTCAGCCAGAGCGTACCATTCAAACCTTAGAGGACTTTTTGAGAGCTTGTGTGATCGACATCTAGGGTAGTTGGGTCGATCACCTTCCTTTTGTTGAGTTTTCCTACAATAATAGTTACCATTCCGACATTCAGATGGCCCTTTATGACGCATTTTATGGGCACACATGTAGATCTCTAGTTGATTGGTTTGAAGTCGGTGAAGCAGCCTTGATAGGACTAGATTCAGTTCTTGATGCTATAGAGAAAGTGCAACTTATTAGAGATAGCCTTAAGACTGCCCAGAGTCGCTAGAAGTCTTATGCAAATGTGAGAAGAAGGGAACTAGAGTTCCAAGTTGATGATTGGGCTTTGCTGAAAGTGTCACCTATGATGGGGGTGATGAGATTTGGCAAGAAAGGAAATCTCAGTCCCAGATATGTAGGCCCTTACCTGATCTTGAAAATAATTGGTAATGTGGCTTATGAGTTAGAGTTGCCAGCATATTTGGCAGCAGTGCATCTAGTCTTTCACATTTCACTTTTGAAGAAGTGTGTGGGATTGATCCATTGTGCCATTAGAGACTGTGGCTGTAAAAGAGAGCCTTTCCTATGAGGATGTACCAGTTGAGATTCTTGATCGTTAAGTTAAAAGGTTGAGAAAAAAAGAAGTCACTTCAGTCAAGGTTTGGTGGAGGAGTCAATCCGTAGAGAGAGCCACTTGGGAACTAGAAGCAGCCATGAAAGTCAAGTATCTCACCTCTTTCCTTCTGATTTCACTCCAGCTTGAGGTAATAGTTCCTCTTTAGTTTTTAAGTCATTCATGTGTAAATTCAGTCTTAGAATCATGTTCCTTCAGTTTGTACTGTCATTTTCAGCGTATTAAGATGTTCTTGGAACTCAGTTCAATCAGTAATTCAGTTCTCAGTGTTTAGTGGTAGGGATTGCAGCCCTTTCCCTCTATTTCAGCTAGTTTAGTCTTCATTCGAGGATGAATGTTCTCAAGGGGGAGATAATGTAACACCCACTATCCTAGATAGACCAAAATACAAATTTTGAGAAGTTGTAGGTGCAACCCACGGTTGCCATCCATGGACCGTAGGTCAGACCACGGCCCGTGCTGGTAGTCTGTGGTTCCCCACTGGAACACCTCCCCAAACCCAGGTAGGAAAATTTGCTAACTCTCGACCCACGAAAAGACCCACAGTTCGTAGGTCAGACCACGGTCCATGGTCTATGTCCATGGATCAAGACTCATTTACCCATCCTCTGACACGAAGTACGGTTGACAAGCACGGACCACCATTCGATGCAATGCCCATAGGTCCCGTCCATCAATCACTTCGATAGCAGTTAAGTCAGGGGTCTTTTGGCCTTTTCCTATTTCGTTGGACCCCTAGCTACGTCGTTTAGATCCTAAATTATGAGGTTTAAGTCAGTTTAAGCCTAGAAACATAACTAGAACTTACCTAAGTTAAATCATTAATCAAAACTTAGAAAATTATAACGCCAAGAGGAGAAAGAAGTCAAGAACCCTATCTCAAGAACACAACAAGTTTTCTTTAGTTCCAGCCTAGAAATCAAAGGATTTCTGCGTGAAATTCATCACCAGGTATGTGGGATTTCACTAGTAGGTTCCTTCCACCCATTAGGTCCCTAGAATTCTGTTAGTTTCTTGATTCCCTTATTATGAATAGACCTAGGGTTTCTAGAATTACAGCAGATCATCATGAATTAGTTACAAACATGTTCCAATTCAGATTATCATGATATTACATGGTTTCTCGCATTAATTTCAGAACCCAAGCTAAGTGTTTCTTTAGTTCTTGAAATACACGTGCTAGGTCAGATATATCAGTTATTTAGTTATACATGCCTTAGTTATTAATGCATCAATATCAGTTTAATAGTTGCATTCTCAGGTTGCATGTTCATTTCGAGCTGTCTAGTAACTTACATAAATTCATTCATAATGTGTTAATCACTTAATCCATTGGGAGTAGAATAATACTAAGTTGGACTAGGGTTCACCGTACCCAAATAGTTTTAGAACTACTAGCCACATAGGTTTTAAGTCCCCTCTGTGGACATCATTTCAGTGATCACACTAGCATGCCTCTATACCTCTAGCAGGGTGTATTGGGTTCTCTCGATGGGGTGTATACATCAGACTCCACATTTAGTCAATGTGGTTTTATTATCGGTTATTAATAGCTCCCACAGTTCAGTTAGATTCTATTGCATTGACCAATTATCAGTATAGTCAGTATTTAGTTTCAACATGTTATAAATTGGTCACTGCATCAGTTATCTCAACATTTAGTATCTATATCATGTTCAGATTATGTCATTGCTTATTTTCTTTGTTCAGTCATATGTTATTTCAGTTGTATTCTATCCTACATGCTCAGTACCCTTCAAGTACTGACACAGACTCTACGCTACTTCTTCTCGTGATGTAGGTTCAAGTTCTCATCATCCAGATGACGCTTAGATCGATTCTCGATCTCCAGTTTAGCAGAATCAGGGGTTAGTCCTCATTCTCCGAGGACAATAGTCATGAGTTTCTTTTCAGTATTTTTAGTCCTTAGTTTTAGTCTTGCTAGACTTAGCTGGGGCATGTCCAAGCATTTCTAGTTATTTAGAGGCTAGTTTTAGACATATTAGATTCAACTTAGTATTGAGTTAAAAAATTTCTTTGTATTAAAATCATCAATTATCATTTATCTTAGTTATAGTATATGGGTATTCCCCATCTTTTCATTTTTATTTATGATTTAGATTCCGCATCAGTATATTATCTTTAGTATGCTTATGATCAGGCCAATAGGGTTAGCTTGGGATCACTTGTGGTCCTAGGTCGCGAGTCTGCGTCTCGGGGTGTGATAGTCAGGTATTTGGTTGTTTAGTTATGCACATAGATGACTTTGAAAGGAGAATCTTCAAACGAATTCTATGACATAAAATGAAGATTAGTGTCTTTAACTATGACGAAGCTTTTTGATGAATGTTCATCACTATAGAGAAACATAGTTACCTCTATGCAGTATCGATTTCCAATCCCAGTACCTCTAAAAATTTTTTTACATATTTTATTTTCTCAAACTCTAATTTACTTGTGACTATTGATAACATTCTCTTTTCTTAAATTTGGTGGAATCATCCATCCAATCGTCCTTATTACAACAAATTAATGAATTTATATTCCAAATTTGTTGATAGAATTATTTGCGCTATATCATTCTATGTGGGATTTTACCAATACTCTTAGTTGGGTATTTTTTTATGACAATCGGTTACTTGTTTAATTGGTTTTGAAGAGTATGGTTAGTGTATTAAAAATTGCGCCACTTCCGGGGAATGATGGTTGAGAATTTTTTTTTGCATTGTTGTTTACTGATTCATATGTTTAAAATATGAGTTACCTTGGTAGTGACTATGAGATTCACTACGCTTAAAACAACAACATGAGTGATTTGATTAACATGCACATGAACATCATTCAAACCACGTGAGCCATCTGCTTACCTCCCACATAAGGGAGGGTATTTGTAACACCCTGGACCTAAAATAGGGAGAATATCCTATTAGAACTTCAAGGTGCCACCTCACAAGGACCAACCATTGGTCTATGGAAGAGGACCCTGAAATTTGCCTAAGCCAGTAGTCACGCCAGGATCCACGCCGTGTGGATGGGTTAACGACCTGTGGCTAGTGGTTTCGTGTATGGCCACAAATCTCCGACAAGACCATGGTTGACCTGGATGGAGTGTAGGTCCACCCACGATCCATCAGTCGTGGTCTCGTGTGTCAAGCCTGGACAGTTATTTTAGGGGCTCTTTGGGACTTTCTGAATTTAATTAAACTTAAGTGGTGTCATTTTCCCTAAGCCTAGACAACTTATATAAGTACTTTAGACCCCTAAATTAAGCAATTTAAGTCATTCTCTCAAACTCATTAAAAGAATTGGGTTCCTCTCTCAAATAATTCTCTCTCTAGAAAGTTGAAAAAGAAGAAGAGGGTTCAAGCAAGGTCTAGTCAAATATCCATTCTTCAAAGATTTTTGAGCTTTGTACCAAGGCTTGATCTCGCCGAAAGTTCCAGTAGCTCCCTCAATTCGGCAGCCAATTTAGCAACCAACCTGCCCAAAGGGTGTGGCACTGAATAATTAGGCGATGCCCACTTTTGTAGCTCCTTCAACGTTATGAAATTTGAAATTTGTTGGTCCGCATGTACACATGTCCTTTAGTACTTACTCCTTTTGGTAAATTCTCTCTTTAATAAACACTTTCACTTTCTTTCGTTTTAGAAGCAAACTCTTTCTTTTTGAATATTCTTTTTCTCGAAGGTTTGAATGTTCTTCAAGAAGTTCAAACACAAGATGAAGACCCAAAACAAAACCCTTAATATTCTTTGTCTCGGAATTTCACAAAAATTTAGGTGAAGGCTCTCCTTGATATGAGGAACAACACCTAATACTTTTTATACTTCAATTCCAAACCAAAACCTTCAGATTTTAAAACCCATTTTCATCTTCTTCAAGCTTCTTCAAGTCTTCAATGGAGGAATCTTCAATATGGCACCAAACTTCTCCCAATCTCAGCCTAAGACTCAAATAGGGTGGGAGAACACTAGTCCAACCTTAGAAACTCAAACAAGACTCAAATTAACAAGACCCATTTCAGTAATTTCACAAAAACACAAATGAGCAAAAAAAATTTAACAACCCAAGACTAGATTCGTAGGAACAAAACAAAGCCTTGCTCTTATACCAAATAATATGATTCTCACAATAGAAACGATGATAATATGCGGAAATCAAAAGATAATAAAGTAAAGATAGATAGATAGTCACACAAGAGGAAACAAGAGGAAACCAAAGTGTATATTAAACCAAATGACCTCGATTCATTGTTCCAACAATAGCACCTCACTGTTACGATGGCCTAAAGGGAATCGATATCATAAGCAACCAACGTTTCTAACAAAGGTCAACAAAAGCTTCACCAAGCTCTCAACACTCAAACATGAGTTTTCAGTTTTCAACATTCAAAATAATCTAAGTCTAAAATGGACCCAAGCTAGCTAATTATAGTTTTGGAAAAAAGAGCCCAAGAGTGACTCGAAGTGCCAAAGGGTGAGCCAAGTCGGACTTGCCAAGTTAATTAGGCGATCCACTAACCTGGTCGGTGAGTTTCTCTATGTGGTCTTTAGCTTAGCCATGTTCTGGTACATTAGGTGACTTGGGGCCATCGCCTAAGACCTTGGGTGATGCGCCAAGTGGGCCCTACTCGCCGAATGTGCTTGTTCTGCAATTTTCTAGGCATGAAAGTCCTTGCTTATCATCAATACCATCTCGAGCACCTCTATATTCATGAATAACCCATTCATCCTTTGAAGATCTCGAGCTTAGCTTTTAGTAAATAGCCTTGATGTAATCTGTATTGCATTAGTGAGTGTCACGACCCAAGTCTAGGGCTTAGACGTGACCGGCGAATGGGGAACCCGAGGGAACCCCAAACAAGCCTCATAGCATATCATTACACATCCTTGGTCGCGGAAGTAATTAAAATGACCATAAGCGATACGCATAATCAAGGGGAAATTGGGACTAAGGGAGCAAGACAAAAAGAGAATAATACATAAATACCATAGATGAGTCAAGCTCAAACATAATACACAACTTGTCCAACACCACCTCTAAACATGGATACTTAGCGGGGCCGAGACAAACTACCGGGCTCACCCTCATAGTCAATACATAATTAAAAGGAAAAGGTCTTATACATAACGAAAGATCATGAGCAACGTCCCCGGAATGGAGGACTCACCAATAACCTTGATAGGAAATCGTATTAGCCACGTGGAGGAGGATGGTCGGACGGTGCTCGGTCCCTACATGGTGACATCATGTAGGCATAGAGTATGCATTAGTACGTTTGAATGTACTAAGTATATGGGATGCAATGCAATGTAACAATGGATGGACATTATAGGCAAAATGCATAATCGTACCCGATAGATAACATATTAATGAGATGATATGTATAATGATGCTTATATAAAAATCATATTTAGTAGGGCATAGTATATGTGTAGTGAGTGACCATCAATATAGCATTTCCAAGGCCTAACACCCCATTGGAGAAGCGAAAGAGGTACAAACCCCTCAATGTGGTTACCCGGGCCTACCACCCCCCGAGCTAGAGACCAAGGTGCAAACCCCTCGATATGGTTATACGGGCCTACTACCTCCCGTACTAGGCAACCAAGGTACCAACCCCTTGTTACGGTTACCCGAGCCTACAACCCCGAGCTAGGCTTGGTCGACTCACACACCATATAGAGAAAATCATATACATGTATCCATTTCATCATCATTTCAATACTTATATAATTATCCGACTCATAGGACGTACATTGGACCTTCATTTCATAAGAATTCTATAAATGACATTTTATCAAACATATGGTGGGCTACTTGTTCATGTAAATAAAATCATGTGTTTCAAGAGTACTAAGTCCAACCAATTTTCAAAATCTATATAAAACAGCCCACCAACAACATACATATATATATACATATATAACAACCTTCATAATTTGATCATGGAGGCATGAAAACCATAAACATCACATAATAATACCATTTCATGAAAATATGCAAGATAGACCTTAATAGGGTGTGTAGTAGTGATTCCATAATTCAAGAGTTCATAAATGATCATAAGGACCCATAAACTTGAAGTAAAATAGAGGATAAATGGTTGGACTTGTGGAAAGGAAGGTTTCCACAATCAACCCACATACCTCAACTTTGGAGAATTCTTGATGAAGATTGGAATGGAGAATTGCTTGAGATTGAATCTTGAATCCGGAATTAAAGCTTGGGATTCTTGAATTTGGTGGATGATCTTGGTGGAATTTTTGGAGAGGGCTTAGAGAGTGTTCTTGGATGTTTTGAAGTTAAATGACTAAGTATGGATATGTCCCCTTTTTATAAAAAACGTCCCAACACTTAGAAAAAAATGAGGCGGGTGATGGAATTTGCATTTTCTGTCGGACAGGTTTTACGAAAACGGTCATAACTCCTTCATCCTAACTCAGAATGAGGTGAAACAAATTGCGTTGGAAAGATAACTCATAGAGCTTCAATTTTGATAGTTTGAGCTTCTTCCAGTTCCTTGTGTGCTGAGAGATATGCCCCTTTAAAGTTGACCCTCAAAATCGCATTTTTTGCGATTTTCGAATTTTGATACGGTTGCTCTAAAATCGGGTTAGACCCATTTCCCACTCAATTTGACCCCCTGAATAAGAATATGAAGTCGAATTTTCGAAATGATGCACGGATTTTGAGATATATGGAAATTACAATTTTAGGTGTTTCCGAAGCACATTTTCGGGCATTTTTGGGGTCGTTTCAGTGAGGCCACACCATTTCATCATAGATTGGATTAAGCAACAGTATCCATCCTTAAGTAGCTTAGACATGCATGAGGGGATGCATTCCATCATAGGTTGGGCTAGAATAATGTGGTGCTTTTCCTTGGTAGCCTTGAATTGGTAAATCGTAACCATTCATGAGTAATCATGTGTCTTGGACTAGTAAAGAAGTACTCTTCCATTAATAGTAAGAATGACTAGACAAGTCTCTAATCAAAGTAATATGCGTATGATGAATCACGATTACTTCAAGAAAGTATAGTAAGTCTATTTTAATATGATATTTGCTTGTATGATGTATGATTTTCTTGGATTCTTTCTTGAGTTGCCTTCCTAGATATGTATTATAATAGGTGATAACCTAAGTATTGAGTAAGAACAAGTGAGGTTACTTGAGAAGTGATCCTCTTATAGTATGATGATTTATGTGCATTGAATATGCTTATGACTTATGTGATTGTCTCTTATGATTATGGTATGTCTTACGTTGACTAACACCTTTGTTCTTCTTATGTTGATGATTTATGCTAGCCATCATATTTAGTACATATTTGTACTAATGTATACTCTTGCCTACATTCTTATAAAATGTAGGGTCTAGCAATACAAACTTCCATCCCTGTGGCTAGGTTCATAGCAAAGCAAAGAGTGAAGAGTTGGTGAGTCCTCATAGCATTCGAGGATTTGACAATCATTTTCCTTTCTGTCTTTCATTTTATGTTTTGAAACTATTATATGGGCTATGTCCTAAAGATATTCATGTATTAAATGGTCTGATAGAAGTGTTATAGACTTCTTCTTCATTTTATGAACTTTGATATTATTGGAACATGTTTTAAATTCCCATATTAAATTCTATTATCTTATGTTATGAAAGATTTGTGGCTTGTATGAGACCTCTCAGGGTCTTGTATGCCAAGTTACATCTAGGGTGTACCCTTGGGTCGGGACAAACTTGGTAATCAGCGCATAAGGTTTAGAATGGTTCTAGAATGTCTCAAAACCACGTCAAGTAGAGTCTTGATCATAAGTGTGAATCGTCCCACATTTATGAATGAGAGGCTACGAGATTCTTAGGAAACTTCACCTCTTCATTACTCTTAGTCTTGCCATAGAGTTTAACTCTATCAGGTCTTTGTGCTAATCCTTACCCGATGGTCTACAGGATATGGCTACTACAAGGGCTAATGCTAGAAGGAATGAAGATGACAATATGAATCAAGAAGTTCCTCCTCAAGATCCTCCACAATCCCCGATTGACCCTTTAGCTGAGGATGTGACTAATGCAGAGCTTAAGTCCACTTTTCAAATGTTAGTTCAAGTCGTGATGTCTCAAGCCAATAGATAGGCATTAGCTGTTGTGAACCCAAATGTAGGTATGATGGATTTAAGAATAATGGACTTTATGAGGATGAACCCTCCGGAGTTTCATGGCTCAATGCTTGGGGAATATCCTCAAGAGTTTATAGATGAGGTCTATAAGGTGTTATACATTATGGGAGTTACTTCGACAGAGAAGGCAGAATTGGTCGCTTACCAACTCAAAGGGGCTGCACAAGTTTGGTTCAATCAATGGAAATAAGCTAGACTGGTAGGAATGTGTCCCATAGAGCGGGAAAGGTTTAAAACATTTTTTCTTGATAGGTTCTTCCCTATTGAGTAGAGAGAGGCTTTGGTTCTTGAGTTTATTAACCTTAGGCAAGGTAATATGAGTTTTAAGGTATACACTTTGAGGTTTACCCAACTGTCTAAGTATACTCCATCTTTGGTGGCCGCTCTAGGTCGAGAATGTGTAAGTTTGTGTTGGGAGTGTCTGATTTAGTAATGAATTAAAGTTGTACCGCCATGCTCATTGATGACATGAATATTGCTAGTCTTATGACTCATGCTCAACAAATCGAATAGGAGAAACTAAAAGGGAGATCTAGGGAGAAAAAGAGGTCGAGAAATGATGATGGTGATTCTTCTCATGTAATGTTCAATGGACATGGTCATCCTAGAAATCAACAAAGGTTTTCCAGGCAAGATCCCTCCAATGGTCCTAAGTATAGTGAAGATAGGGTGTCTAACCCTAAACCACAAGGAATTAGTAGTGAATCCTTATGGCCTACTTGTGCTAGATATGGAAAGAGACATAAGGGTAGGTGTTTAGCTGGCATAGAGGGTTATTTTAGCTGTGGTGAAAGGGGTCACAAAATGAGAAATAGTCCAAAGATGAAGGCTTAAGGAAGAGAGGGTAAGCAAGTTCATCTGAGTGGTTTGGATGTGAATGTTCCAAGGCAAAATAGGTTCTATTCTCTCCAATCTAGAGGTGAACAAGAGTGTCCTACGGATGTGACTACCCATATGTGTTTTATGCCTTACTAGATTCTGTTGTTGCTTTGTCTTTGTGACTTGATATTCTAGACTTCGATGTTTTCTTTAGCATGAATTGACTACATTATTGTTATGTTTTTTTGATAGTAGAACCGGATATGGTCATTATGAGTTTTGGATATGTTGAAAAGATTTTATGAATAGGGTGTTTAAATAATACCTTGAGATGTTCAATTAGTAAACTCCTATAAAGTGTAGACGTATAGTTCACCATGGCTTAGAGCCATCTTGTGTGATGGATGTGAAATCTTAGTGATGTTTTGATCCAACATTAGAGTTTAAAGAAATGGTGCTTAGAAAGTCTGTTTAGGCTTACTCCCAAGGGGGTGATGGTGTGCTTAGATAGCAAGGTCGTTGAGTGTTCCTAATGTTCATGATTTTGGTTAATAGAATTTCACATCTTTGAAAGGTGTAATGAGTTTGGGAGGTTTAGTCCCCGTCTTGTAGGCCCATATGAGATCTTGAGATGTGTTGGTAAAGGTTCTTATGAGCTAGGTTGCCTAAATAATGAGTTGGCATCGATGTATCCAGTTTTTCATGTATCTATGATTAAGATGTGTGTTAGAGATCTGACATCTATAAGTTTCCTTAGAGGGGTTGGGAATTAGTGAGAATTTTTCTTATAGAGAAGTACCGGTTGAGATCTTAGACCGGAAAGTTAAGACGTTAAGGGACAAGGAAGTTGCTCTTGTGAAAGTGTTATGGAAGAATGTCTTAGTTGAGGTTGCTACTTGGGAGGCAGAGGCCGATTAGATGTACCGATATCCTCATCCTTTTTCCTTCTAGTCCTCCTTTAGCTTGAGATGATGAGTTCCTTATGGTTTTTTCCTTATGTTAGGCATGTTCATGAAAAATTGTGTTTAAAAAGAAAATGAGTTTGCATGACTGATTTTCCTCATGTTATAGTGCATTAAGTATGAGTTGCCTATAGACTTCATGAGATGAATTGATGAACATGTCTGAGTTAGGAGTTGAGAGTTCTTCATTGAATATATGCTTTCAATATAGATTGCATATAGGCTCCATGATATTGTGTTGAGCATGCTTTCAGCTTGGAGATGATAATTTCCTCCTTGAACATGAGAAATAATAAGATTTCATGCATTTTGGATTGTTAGATGTAGTTCTTACCTTTCATGTGATACATTGAGAATGTTTAGCTTGGTGTGATGATTTCTATTTGGTAGTGTGCATTTGGATGAGTTGCATGCATTATGGGCTGGTAGTCTTGAGTAGTTTCCCTTAAGAAGTGCCTAGAACGTCATTCCAGGACAAATGATCCCAAGGGGGAGATAATGTAACACCACAGATCCAAAATAGAGGGAATAGCATGTTAGAAATTTAAGGTGCCATCTCACAAGGATCAACCATGGGTCTATGGAAGAGGAATCTTAAGACTACCTAAGTCAATAGCCATGCTAGGACCCATACCCTGTGGATAGGTCCACAACCCGTGACTAGGGGTTTCGTGGATGGCCAAAAATCTCTGACCAGATCACCCTTGACTAGGACGAACCGTAGGTCCATCCAGGGTCCGTCAATCTTGGTCTCGTCGGTCAGGCCTGGAAGGTGATTTTAGGGGCAGTTTGGGACTTTCTGGATTTAATTAAACTTAAGTGTTGTCATTTTGCCTAAGCCTAGACCACCTATTTAAGTACTTTAGACCCATAAATTAAGTCATTCTCTCAAACTCACCAAAAGAATTGGGTTCCTCTCTCAAATAGTTCTCTCTCTAGAAAGTTGAAGAAGAAGAAGAGGGTTCAAGCTAGGTCAAGTCAAGTCTGCATTCTTCCAAGCTTTGTGGGCTTTTTAATCAAGGTTTGCTGGATTATTCATCCATGGAGTCCCTTACAATTCGACAATTTGAAGAAGAATTCCCCAATTCTAGTTAGGGCTTCTTCCAATGTTGTGGGTTATGTTGAATATTGATCCAATTGAGTGGATTATGATTGAATTGATAGAATTACATGTTTTTAGGATGAATTTACATGTACCCATTCCTAACACATCTCTAGAAAGATGAAATTGATGTAATTGGATTTTATGCCATGAAAGGGGAAATTGAGGATTTAGATGTAATCTTGTAAGATTGATAAGATACATTATAGGTTTTCTGAGAATAAATCATATTGACATGAATTGAATTAGATTAAAGTAACATGATGAGTTATGATTAAGTAATTCTTGAGATTAAGCATATGTGATGAGATATGATTAGAATTACTTATGAATGTAGCATGTGATTAGAATGTCTTGAGATATAGGCATACATGATGAATTATGATTAAGTAATTCTTGAGATTAAGCATAGATGATGAGATATTATTAGAATTACTTATGAATGAAGCATGTGATTAGAATGTCTTGAGATATAGGCATACATGATGAATTATGAATGATAAGGCTTCGAGATTAGGATTGTGGTGAGACTAAGGCCTATATAATGAATGACAATTAGTAGGGCTTTTAGAGTAAAGCTAATTAGATGAGCTATGATTAGTAGGGCTTTTAGAGTAAAGCTACTTAGATGAGCTATGATTAGTAGGGCTTTGAGAGTAAAGCTTATATGATGAATGTTGATTGTAGATAGGGTTGTTGTGGAAGGATTTACCCTCATGATCTATATTATGAATGTATGAGATTATGCATGTTCTTATAGAATCTATATAAATGTTTTAAGAACTATTTGAGAGTGAAGTGTCAATGATTATGATATTGTGTTGTGTTGATTTTAAGGCTATTCTCATGAACACATGATGTGAAAAATTTTCTTACATAGAATGATTTTAGGTTGAAAGGTTTGCTCACCTAAAAATGTATCAAAACATGTTTGACTATGATAGCTTGAAGTTGTGATATGAGATCCCTTCGTGAATAGCTTAACTTCGTAAGACAAGACCATGCATGGTAGCTTGAGTAGAAGATCTCATGGATAGACTTGGATTCATAAATCGTACCCTTCCAAAGGTTAGCTTGATCTAGCATGAGAGTGTACTTGCATCATAGCTTGGCTTGGTGAGGCCACACCATTTCATGATATCTTGGATTGAGCAATAGTACCCTTCCTTGGGTAGCTTGGACTTGCATGAGAGGATGCTTTCCATGATAGCTTGGTCTAGCATAATGAGGTGTTTTTCCTTGGTAGTCTTAAATTGGTAACTCGTAACCATTCATGAGTAATGATGTGTCTTGGACTGGTAAAGAAGTACTCTTCCATGAATAGTAAGAATGACTAAAGAGGGACAAGTCCCTAATCAAAGTAGCATGTTTTTGATGAATCAAGATCACTTCAAGGATGTTTAATAATTGTGTTTCAATATGAGATTTGTTTGTATGATGTATGATTTGTTGGGATTTTTCTTGAGTTGCCTTCCTTGATATGTATGACTAAAGTTGATGACCTATATATTGAGTAAGAACACCTGAGGTTTCTTGACAAGTGTTCCTTTTTTAGTATGATGATTTATGTGCACTGAATATGCTTATGACTTATGTTGTTGTCTCTTATGATTATGATATATGTCTTATGTTGACTAATGCCTATGCTATGTTTATGTTGATGATTTATGCTAGCCATCATATTTAATACATTTTTGTACTAACACATACTCTTGCCTCCAATTCTTATCAAATATAGGGTCTGTTGATTTGCCGTGAAATAGTGACACATTTGACGCTCAAAACTAAGGATTAATACTAGAATCGATGTTTTTTTGTAAGATTTGATGTGTTTGTTGAATGTTTAGACATGTTCTCACTTGTGTGAAAAAATGGAAAAACAAGCAGAAGATGAATGTGATGAAGGAAACTCAACGGAGCCCCGTACGGGCTGTGGTTGTCTTGACAGGTCGACATCGTGGTGTTGGAACAGTGAACTTGGAAATTGTGATGTTGATAACTAAAGTCCAAGTGAAAACCACGGAGCCCTAGACGGACCATAGTCCTTTGAACGAGCCATGACAAGGTTCGTGGGAAGGAATCAGTAGGCATTGAAAGGAGGAAGATTGCAAACCAAAGTTGAAGTAAGAACCACAATCCCTTTGACGGGCCGTGGTCCCTATAACAGATCGTGATGCTGGCCGTGAAGATATTCCAGTGAACATGCTTGGCAGAGTTAGATTTTGGTGGATCAAGTATAGACCACAGATGGGTTTACAAGCCGTGGTCATTGTAACGATTTGTGGTGATGTCCGTGGTAGGATTCCAGTGGGCAGGACTTGAAGGACTGTGTTTTGAGAAGTTCCAAAGTAAGTACCACAGAGTGCTTCACAAACCGTAAAGCCCTCGACGGGTCGTTTGACTGTCTGTGTATTCACCCTACAATTCAGTCCTACATCGAGTAGGACTCTATTTAGACTGATTATTTGAACTAATTTGGTCGTATTTTGTTTTTAACTTGTCATATATGGAATGACTGACTAGTTTTTAAATATTCTTGACTTTGGTTTTCATCGATTAACATTGAATTAATCTTCGAAGTTGGATCTCAATTTTTTGAATATTAAGCATTCATTGATTTGTAAATTTTCGTAAGTAATTTCTCTTAATATTTTCATTACAAATCATTTTTTATTCAGTACAAAGCATGAGTGGCTAAACACCACAACTAGGGTTATGGAAACTATGACTATATATCTAAGTGTGGATTCGTAAAACAATTTAGATTTCTGGGGTGAGGTGCCCAAACACAAATCCAGCAAGAGAAAACAGAAAGCTAGAGAGTATGATGAAGAGCTTACCTATCCAAAGAGGAAAGAAAAAAACACAAGAAAGCCCACAAGGAATCAAAGAAAAAACTAGAGAAGAAGCTGCACTTGAGTAACAAAATCGAGATGCATTGTTAGCTAGTGCTTCTAGCAGTGCCGTACCACATCCTAGTATTACCGGTCCAGCTGCCCCAGAGCAGGTTTATGATAGTGCACCTGTTGATAAGGGTGTCGACATTACTCTGACTATTGGCACCTAGTGCACCGTAGGTATGACCCCTCCTCATAGCACTATATAATTTAGCTTTATTGACTTTGAGCACAAAGTCCTTTTGTTTGGGGAGGGGGTGGTGAGTAACCTGCCATCGAACTATTAGCGTGTATGGAGGTTGGCTCTATTTTGTGTTGTAATTAGTTGAGAATTTCTGATGTTTATCTTTGTGTTTTGATGAAAGTGTGAAGTTTTTATAGGTTGATCTGTGCAGCAGCTAGGTTTTGAGCATTTCGTTATGTCTGAAATGATAACATATATGACCTTAATCTAAAGTTGGATGGTTAGGCTCTTTAGATGAAATCCTAGATACTTATGGGTTGAACATTGCTAGTCTAGAACATAAATTAGTGAACTAAGAAACTGGAAAATGTAGTGTTGTGTCATGTGTGTGTAAGGTTTAATTGAAGTCTAATGCTAGGAGCAAAAACTATAACTTGCCCGAGTACTCTTGCTAAAATCTGAGAATAACTAGATAGGAAAGGATCAGTAGACCATTTTCTCTAAGCCCATTAAAAGCCAAAGAACAAACAACCAAATAAAAAGCATAACACTTGAACCAGTATTTAGCCTGGAAACTAATTTTTGTTCTTACCCGCTTGATATCATATCCTTGGCTTTCCGAAGATACGATGCCAGAACTCAGGACAATAGCCTAAGTTGAGGGTGGTTACAACCCGAGCAGAAAGCAAAAGTAGAAAAAGAAGGTTCACTCAGTTACCTTGAAAGCACAAAGTATAAAGAGCTCGCTTGAAAATAATAAATGTGCAATATATACAAAAAAAGGCAAAAGATCAAGAAAAAGAAAATAATGGCTTCTGGGATGTACCGAAATGAATAAGGACAGAATCGCTCAAAAAGATTTGTGTGTGAACGAAACTTTGGAAAGCCAAGGTACTAGTCACTGATAAAACCAAAATTTCATTCCCTAGCCTGAGCTTATGTTACAAGCCGATAAAATCCTAGAGTGATCCTATTCCGATTGTTTTAAATATAGAGAGAAGAAACTAAGGGCAAGCCAATGATATTTTGTTGATAGTGTTAGAAGTTCTTTGAGAGAGTAAGCGTAAAACTTAGTCCCAGTTATTATGAGCGAGGGACTTCTTTGGTGTGAGGACACAGTGATTACATTTGATAATTAAATTGTGTTGGCTGATAGTACAAATGCATAAGCATGGTCGACTGTGAGTAATGTGATGTCATATATTGATTCTCTTGCATGTTAGATAGATGGTTTTCGGTACAGAATGTGGTTGAGAATGCTGCTGCATGTTAGTATAATATCTGTTGGGTTTTTAAGCATCAAATGTTTGCCTGGATCATCACTGGAGGACAAGTAATGGTTCTAATTTGAGGTGTTGATGTGCGGTGAAATATTCACACATTTGACGATTTAAACTAAGGATTAATAGTAGAACCGAGTGTCTTTTTGTAAGATTTGATGTGTTTGTTGAATGTTTAGACAGTTTCTCACTTGTGTGGAAAATTCAAAATTAGTTGAAGATATATGTGATGAAGGAAACACCACAGAGCCAAGTACGGGTTATGGTCGACTTGACGGGTCGTAATAATGACCGTGGTGTTGGAACAGTGAACCTGGAAATTGAGATGCTAATAACTAAAGTCCAATTGAATACCACGGAGCCCTAGATGGGCCATGGTCTTCTTAACGAGCCATGACAAGGCTCGTGGGAAAGAAGTAGTAGGCATTAAGATGAGGAAGATTTCAGACAAAAGTTGAAGTAAGAACCACGACACCTTTGACAGGCCGTGGTCCCTATCACCTATCGTGATTTTGGCTGTGGAGATATTCTAGTGATCATGCCTGGCAAAGTTAGATTTTGGTGGATCAAGTAAAGACCACGGATGGCTTCACGAGCCGTGGTCATTGTAACTATTCGTGGTAGGATTCTAGTGTGCAGGCCTTGAAGGACTATGTTTCGAGAAGTTCTAAGTAGGGACCACGGAGGGCTTCACTAACTGTGAAGCCCTTGACGGGTTGTGTCACTGTCCGTGAATCCACTCGAAAATTCAGCCCTACTTCGAGTAGGACTCTGTTTAGACTGATTATTAAAGCTAATTAGGGCATATTTTTTTTATCTCATCATATATGGAATGAGCGACTAGTTTCTAAATATTCTTGACCTTGGTTTTCATCGATTAACATTGAATTAATCTTTGAAGTTATATTTCAATTTTCTAAATATCAAGCGTTCATTGAATTTGCATATTTTTGTAAGTAACTTCTCTTAATGTTTTCATTACAAATATCTGTTTATTCACTAGAAAGCATGAGTGGCTAAACACCACGACTATGGTTGTGGGAACTATAAATGTAAATCTAAGTGTGGATTCGTAAAACGATTTAGATGTGATTCATATTTGCAACATATAATTCTGCTTTCGTTATTCATTTGTTCTAATGAGTGAACGCGTTAGGAACAACATGTATCTATTAATTTTTCAACAGAAAATTGATAGTTGGGAAAAGGTTGAATTAATCTTATGAAATAGAGTTAGCGTTCGAGTTCGAGATAAGAGAACTTTAACGTCATTAAATGTGAGGGTAAAACTCCATCAACACTCTAAGAACGAGAGGATTTGAGTGGAATTTATCTAACTAGACTGAGAAGTATTGATACATTTAACTCGCCGTGAACTTGCGAAGATTGAATTACTTAAAACTTGTCCAAAAATAAACACTAAATTGTAACTTCATGGGAAACACAACCCTGATTTCATTCACTTATCAATGCAACCTTAGCATCAATACTTTGTTAATTGTAAATTTGGATTTTGTTTAACAACATTGGTTACTTGAACTTTACAAATAAACCTAGTTTACATTTCACAATTACTATCTTTAGGAAATAATAACATTTGGATAAACGCAACAATGAAATCATTTCTGAGAAGAAATTCTTTGGGGAATCGACCTCAACTCACGTTGTGTTCTATATATTGACTTTGATCATTTATACTTTTTAATGAAAGTGTAAGTTCGGACGTATCAATTTTTTGGCATTGTTGCAGGGGAATTTCAATTCAGAAGTGTTTTACTAGAAATTATTCTGATAATAGTTATATTTCCTAATTTTACGTCTTATTTTTTTTTTGTCTCTTACGGGTGAGTTCAACACTGTATGCAAAATACCAGAAGTAAGGGAGCTTCATTGATTCTTTATAATCCGAAACATCGGAAATCTATCTGCAATATGGTAAATGGACAAGAAATTGAGTCTCATAGGCAATGATTGGGACTTGAGGCCGAGACCGCTGAAAGAGGTGCTCAACAGAATGTTATAAACAGCCCTCCTAGGGTGATGGATGAACATCCAGGAGTGGAAGACATAGCTCCTAACCACTGCCAACAACTAGCTCCAAGGGGTCGAGCACAACAACTAACTCACATAGTGTTTGAAGAGGACGATTTAGATATGGGCGGAGCTGGAGCCACCAGAGCAATAGTGCTACCTGTACTTCCTCCAGGAGTGAAGTTTACAATCACTAGCACAATGATTCAATTGGTTAACTTGAAAGGTATGTTAAGAGGTGCATCTAGTGATGATGCAAATCAACATCTAATGAACTTTGTGGCAATATGCAAATCACAGAAAATTCCTGAGGTTAATCAGACAGCTATGAGGTTAAGGCTATTTCCATTTTATATCACTAGGGTGGCAACTAATAAGCTGAATAAGCTCTTAGACGATTCTATTAGAGCCTGGAATGAATTGGACGCTTTCCTAGAATAATTCTACCCTAAATCATAAAGAGTTACTAATGATAGATGAGATAGGGGTACACAAGCAACTACCAGGGGAAGCAATGCATGATACTTGGTGGAGATTCAGATAAAAGTTTAAAAAGTGCCCAAACTGTAGTCTCACTGAGAGACATTTGAAACAAGCTTTTTATAGATCGCTAAATTATGTTACTAAGCCTATTGTTGATGCAGTTTCTGGTGGATCATTCATGAGAAGGCAGTTCTTTGAAAACATGCAGATAATGGATGAAGTGTGAAAGAATAATAGAGCATGGTATACCAGGGATGCTGAAGTGGGAGATCTGGGAGTCACTTCTGAGCTGGCAGCTAAACAAAGGAGAAGAGAGGAATAATGAGACCAGGATATGGCTCACATGAGAACCCAGATGGATCTACATACGAAACATATAATGACAGGTTCAGAAAAGGTGAATGTTGTAGGAGCCCCAAACAGGTATGAAGTCCAGGATATTGACTTGGATGAGAAGGCCAAATACTTGGGAAATCAAGGTGGTTTCTGGAATTCTAACTCTGGAAAGCAAGGATATAATTCTAAAAATACAGGTCGAAACTATTCCAGAAAAGGGCAGTATGATAGAGCAACAAATAGAGAACAAGCTAATTAGCAAAACAAAGATGGTTACTGGAATGACTGTAGTTGTGTATATGTGGCCCCAGGTAATAGAGATCGTGCAAGTGGTAGTTCCACCGGCTCCCAATTGTAAGATATGTTGGCTAAGGTGTTGCAAAAGGTGGAATCAACTGATGCATGTGTGAAACATATGAAGAGTAACTTCTCCAGCATAAGTCCAATAGTAGACTCTCACACTACCTCCATTAAGCAGATAGAGTAGTAGTTGGGACATCTATCAGCATCACTAAACTAGAAAAAGAATGGTGCACAACCAAGTTACACTATTCAAAATCCCAAGAAAGCCGGACATTGCATGGTTATCACCACCAAAGTGGTAAGATTCTTAATAAATAAATATCGAGAGGTACTGAGAAAGAACATAGCCTATAGGGAAATGACAGCGAAGTGGTTGAAGCTGAACATGTCAATGATATCGAAGAGGCTCAACCAATAGTAAAGTCAGTGGAACGGAAAGAAAAAGAAGTTGAGATAATTGTGCATCTATAATAGATACCAAAACCACCTCCTCCGTTCCCTCAGATACTTAAGAAGAAAGCTGAAGATGGAAAATTCGGTAAGTTCATAACCAAGTTGAGGCAGTTATCAGTGAACATCACATTGGTAGAAGCTTTCAAGCAGATGCCATGATATGTTAAGTTCATGAAGGATTTAATTACAAAGAAAATAGTTGTAAGTATTGATCGAATTGAAAGTATTTATCATTGTAGTGCTATTTCTACAAGGTCTTTGGTGCAGAAAAAGGAAGATCCAGGTGCATTCACTATACCTTGCACCATAGGTTCATTTGAGTTTATAAAGGTACTGTACGATCTAGGGGTAAGTATAAATCTTATGCCCTTGGCCATATACAAGCAACTGGGCTTGGGGGTTCTAAAACCCACTACGATGAGGTTGATAATGCTAGGTAGGTCAGTGAAGCGGCATGTAGGGATCTTATGTGATGTGCTTGTAAAAGTGGACAGTTTTATTTTTCCAGTTGAATTCGTGATCTTTGAATGTGAGGTGGACTTTGAGGTTCCCATAATTTTGGGAAGGCCATTTTTTGCTACAGGTCGAGCTTTGGTTGATGTTGAGAGTGGAGAGTTGAAATTCAGGCTCAACAATGAGGAGGTAAAATTTAAGATTTGCAGGTCTATGAAGCAACCACAAGACATGAATGTCGTGTCTACAACAGAGGCTTATGATAAAGGGGAACCATGGGCTTCTATTAAGTAAAGGTTTGCAATCGAAACATTGGCAGCCGTGATCATGAATTTTGAATCAGACTATCGAAAGGATTATGTGGAGACTGTGAATTCTTTACAGGGTATGGGAGCACATTCTTATGCTCCAAAGAAATAAGATGTAGCTATGAAAAATAGGTTAAGTCCTCCAGCAAAGCCATCCATTGAGGAGCCCCTTGTACTGGAACTTAAACACTTACCCAGTAATTTAAGGTATGTCTCTTTGGGTGCTAACAATACTTTGCCTGTGATCTTGGTTGCAAGTTTGAATGATGAACAAGCGCAAGTGGTGATTAAAGTACTAATATTGTACAAAAAGGCA
Organism: Solanum commersonii; assembly: GCA_029007595.1. Taxonomy (NCBI): domain Eukaryota; kingdom Viridiplantae; phylum Streptophyta; class Magnoliopsida; order Solanales; family Solanaceae; genus Solanum; species Solanum commersonii. Next base: position 905,086 of record JAJTWQ010000131.1, read on the forward strand.
ATTGGGTTAACCATTGCTGACATCATTGGGATACCTTCGGGTATCTACAATCATCAGATCAAACTTGAGGAGGACTAGAGACCAATCATAGAACACTAGAAGAGGTTAAATCAACCAATGCAAGAAGTGGTCAAAAACAAGATCATAAAGTGGTTAGATGCTGGGGTGGTGTACCTCATTTCTGATAGTCATTGTGTTCACCTAGTGCAGTGTGTACCCAAGAAGGGTGGTATGACAGTGGTATGCAATGAAAAGAACTAGCTGATTCCACAAAGACCAGTCACCAGATACCAAGTTTGCATGGATTACAGAAAGCTAAACAAGTGGTCCTTGAAGGACCACTTCCCAATGCCATTTATGGACCAGTTACTTGACAGGTTGGCTGGAAAAGGGTGGTACTGTTTCTTAGATGGATACTCTTGGTACAACCAGATGTCAATTGCTCCTGAAGATCAGGAAAAGAGTACATTTACATGTCCTCATGGTACTTTCGCATTCAAGCACATGACATTTGGATTGTGTAATGTACCGACAACTTTCTAGAGATGTATGATATCCATCTTCTCAGATATGGCATAGGACACTCTAGAGGTATTGATGGATGATTTTTTTGAGGCTGGCAACACCTTGCATCCCCAGACCATAGACTAGTAGCATGGTCCGTGAGTCCATGGCATGAATGGGCACTATTTTTCTGGTGGAGTCTCGACCAAGCTAGGGGTGAATTGGTAAATTCACCCCAAGTCCTAATCAATATTTTGAAGATTATTTTAAGTATTTTAATGTATTTTAAGAGTGTTAAAACATTGAAACCCTCATTTAGACTTCATCTCTCAAAAGAGGTTTCAAGTTTCATCAAAAACCCTAGGTTTCACTCAATCTCATGGGTTCTTGCATCAAATATTTTCAAATGATAAATTATGATTATATTGATGATTTTAGCTGAAAATACTCTAGGAACCCTTGATTTCTCTCAATTCCTAAATTGTTACTTATGAAGTGGGTCTGTTTATTATGAACGAATGTTGATGGATTTTTACCTAGATTGATTTAGATTGTTGAATTGTATCATCATTCATTCCTAATAATGGTAAATTTTTGGTGAATTGAGGAATTGTGATCATATCCTTGAAAGGTCAGGTTTGACCTAATTTTTTGTTAAAGTAGAATTGTCTTACAGATGTTGATCCACTTGAGAGGTGGAGGTATTTAATTACATTGTACATTGTGATCATGGACTTTATGGCATAGCTTGATGTATTGAAGTGTTATCATGATATTGTATAATGTGAAGGATTTACATGTGATTTCAATGATGGAATGATGATCTTGTATAGAATGTAATTATGTTCTTGATTGATAGTATATTCTCTGTTAGCACTCATGAATGTTGATGATGAAATGTGAAGGGTTATATAATGTAATGTTGTATATATTGAATTGGTAAACTTAGGTGCCCTCTTCTTGATAAATGAAAGTTATGTTGAATGTGATCTCTTTAATTGGTAGGCTAAGAAATCCTTTTCTTGTATTGATGAATGTGATCGTGAATGAAGTACCTTGACTTGGTAGGCTTAGGCATCCTCCTAATGAATAATGAATGTATCTTGACTTAATGACTTAATGTATATGAATCGATAGGCCAATGGCATTCCTTTCATAAATGAATGATGAGGTATTTTAGACTATGTCTTAAACCGGTAGCCTAAGCTTGGTAGCCCTTCATGATGAGTCTAGAACCCAATGTGAATGTAAAAAACCTTGAATCGGTAGACCTAGTGTTGGTAGCCCTTTCATGAGTGAAATGATGACCTTGTATCGGTAGACCCAATGTTTATGGCACCCTTCTTGGAAAGTCAATGAACTATCCCATATGTACCTTGAATCGGTAGACCTAGTAATGGTGGCCCTTTCTTGTGTAATATACTTTAGGTCGGTAGACCTAGTGATTGGTAGCCCTCTCAAGTACAATGATGTTAATGTGACTGAACTACTCTATGGGAATGGAGGCTAAGCACCAAGTGGATATGGTAAGATGGAAACTCTCCCAATGTTATGCTAGAGTTCCAATGAACACCTTGCTATCCCATAACTATGTGCCCACATATGATATTAGCCAGCAGATTCCATCCGAGCTAATGTTACTAGTTTACCTTAGGCAAGTAGACCAACCCTTACGATGTGGGATAGTACATCAAATTCCATGATTTAGCTCTCATGGTCTATGTTGGTTAATGCATATTCCCATCATGCGAGATGTGCATTATTGTTTCTTGAGGAGTTCTACAAAGTGTGGGTAGTAGTATGGGATGCTATCTATGCATTGAACAAGTAGTCTTTGAGAGACTCATAGTGAGTTCTCTATGTCTTAATGACTATTGTTTGAATGTCCTCCTAGGAAGAAGTTAAGAAGAATGTTGATCTAATGTGTAATGAATGAAAGTCCTCTAAATGCATGAATGTGTCTTAAATGAACCTAATGAAGAATGTTGGCTTAAATGCTTAGATGTAAAGATGTATGCAATAATTGAATTGTATTTTGAGTGCTTCCTTGTCATGACTTATTGTATATGAGTGTGCCTTGTCTAAGGTGACTTCAAATGAGTACTTAGTGTGAGTAGTAGTATGGTATGCTACATGCACATGCACACATATGACTTAGAGTTGTCTTAGATGTTGGTCTTAATGTGATAATGTGACCCATGTATTGTTTATGTCTCCTAAATACTTCATTGTGTAAAGGTGGAAAGGATGACTGGTAAGTTCACTTTTGGTGACCTTAAGGTTGTACCTTAGTGTGGGTGGTGGTATGGGACGCTATCTATACATTGCAAAGGGTATAGTTTGAGGGTTACTTGAGGTGTAGGCTCAAGGTGAAGGTAAAGGTTCATATGTGGTTATTGTTCAAATGTGAAGTGTGTGACCTTGTATGTTGGTTGTGACTTATATTATGCCTCTTGTATTAATATTCATGAAGTTTTACAGAAATGGCATAAAAGAATGGCTTTCGATCTAATGTCCCCTTTTAAGCATGTTTTTGCATGGTTATCATACTTAGTACATCTAATGTGCTAACCCCATTCTTTTCTTACTAAAGTATAGGGCTTGGAGATATTGGTGTTCTATACTTGGAGGATAGGTTTCTAAGGTGCTTGAAGATGAGTACTTGGTGAGTCCTCATCGTTTCGAGGACAAAATCCATTATGTTCCTTTTTGTCTTTACTTTATGTTAAACAGTTTGTATGGGCTAAGTCCCAATGTCGTATTCAAAGTATTAGATGGTTTGAGACATAGTGTTTAAAGTCTAGAATAGTCTTCCGCTTGCTTTTTAATGAAAGATGTCTTCGATTGTAAAGAAAAGTTTTGCTTCTTCTCTATTTTCAAGTATCTTATACAATGAATGAACTATGATGCTTGCGTAAGACCCCTTCGGGGTCGAGTACGCCGTGTTATGACTAGGGGGTGCTCTCAGGTCTTGATATTGAATGTTTGAAAAAGAAGTTGATTTATGCCCTAGTGATCATTATCCTAGATTGGGCTGAACCATTTGAGGTGATGTGCGATGCTAGTGGTACTACCTTAGGAGTTGTGTTGGGGCAGAAGCACAACCAAATGTTCCACCCGATCTACTATGCTAGCAAGTCACTAAATTGAGCACATCGCAACTACACAATTACTGAACAAGAACTACTGGCTGTGGTAGATGCCTTTGAGAAATTTAGGGCATACTTCCTAGGTACTAAGGTGATAGTCCACACAAGTCATGCAGCTCTGAGATATCTTTTGGCAAAGAAAGATGCAAAGCCAAGAATAATCAAATGGGTGTTGCTGCTTCAAGAGTTTGACTTTAAGGTCAAGGATAAGAGAGGTTGTGGAAACTAGGTAACTGATCACCTGTCTAGGCTGGATGCTAAAAAGAAAAAGGAAAATGAGTTAGACATAAAAGACTCTTTCCCAGATGAGCAGGTATTAGCTGCCACTCTTGATCCCATTCCTTGGTTTGCTGACTTTGCTAACTTTCTTGTCACTGATTTGATGCCTGAGGGGCAAATATTTTAGAAAAGAAAAAGGTTCCTACATGATGTGGGTAAGTATATTTAGGATGATCCCTATTTGTACATGGTGTGTGCTGATAACATCATCTGGTGATATAACCTTGAGGCTGCGATGCTCCATATCTTAGAGGCATGCCACTCCAGTACAGTAGGTGGGCATTATGGAGGCACTCAGACAACCCATAAGGTACTTTAGATTGGATACTACTAGCCTAAAATTCATCAAAATGCAATTGTTATAGTGAAGTGTTGTGATATATGCCAGTGACAAACATGTATCTATCGTCACCACGAGCTACCAATGTCACCCATTCTGAAGGTTGAATTAGTTGATGTATGGAGAGTTGATTTTATGAGCCCGTTTATGAGTTCCTATAGGCAAAAGTACATATTAAAGGCAGTGGACTATGTGTCCAAATGGGTTGAGGCAGTTGCTATGCCTGAAAATGATAGTAAAAGTGTCGTTGGTTTCCTGAAGAAGAACATATTCTCAAGGTTTGGTACACCTAGAGCAATTATTAGTGATGGAGATTCCCATTTCTGCAATAAATTATACAGTGCTTTTTTGGCGAAACATGGAGTTAAACAACACAAGGTGGCAACATCATATTATCCGCAGACAAGTGGCCAAATGGAGGTATAAAATAAATAGATAAAGGCTATTTTGTTAAAAACAGTGAATGCCAATAGGACAGATTGGGAAAGAAATTTGGATGATGCTTTATGGGCATATCATATAGCTTTCAAGACACCTATTAGTATGTCTCCATATCAGTTGGTGTTTGGAAAGGCATGCCATTTGCTGGTTGAGTTGGAGCATAAGGCACTTTGGGTGTTAAAGAAGATGAATCTTAGTTTGAGTGAAACAACGAACTTGAGACAAGATCAGATCAATAAGATGGATGAGTTCCATATGAGGGCTTTTGAGAGGTTTGCACTGTATAAGGAAATAATGAAGTTGTATCATGACAAACTTATTGAGAAAAGGACCTTCAGTCCTGGTGAATTGGTGCTGTTTTTCAACTCCAAATTTCATCTATTTCCTGTGAAATTGAGATCCAAATGGTCTGGGCCGTTTAAGGTAACTCAGGTATTTCAGGCAGGTGTTATTAAGCTTGAGAAATACAAGGGTGAGAGGTTCAAGACCAATGGTTAGCGCATCAAGGAATACCTGGGAGTTCCAGAGGGAGCGAAAATAGTGGAGGAATGCAAACTTGATGAAGTCTGAGTAATCAAGTAACCTGTGTTGCGCCGCGATGTTAAATTGTGTGCTACTTGGAAGGCAACCCAAGATTGTAATTGTAATAGGTAGTTTACATTTCAGCATTTCCTTATTTTTTTTAAAGAGTCACTGTGTGTTGGTGTGCCCGAGAAGGAATTGAACAATAAGTTATAGAACTCGGTGCAGTAGCTTTTCACGGGTAGTCCCATGGGTTGGGGTGCGTTTCACGGGCAGCTTCGCGGCCCGTCACAATCAATAGCTCATTAAATAAGCTACTGGAAATTGCAAGAGTTTGATTCACGGTCTGTAGTCTTTGTATGGACCGTTTAGCCTCTCGTGAACCTTAGGTAAGTTGTTCTCACCAAGTGTTCTTCACAGGCTCCTCCACAGACTATGGTGCTCTTCACGAGCTTTATCACAATCCCTTGTATTTGTCGCCCAGTAACCACTAGACCCGAACTGACCCTCACATAATTTAATGATTTAAAACATTTTATTTAATCTTATAAAGCACCAAGGGTTGACTTTATCTCCTTATTTTTTCTTCTATAATGGTTTCTAACATGATTAATCTATCCATCATCGACTAGAACCCCTAAATTGGTGACACATTCGAACCCTAGTGCTCTAATTGTCAAGCAATCAGACTAAAGTTCATCTTTTTCTCCCTTGGGCGAAAGTGTTAAACTAATCAAAGTGAGTTCCTCTAAATACTTGTTATAAGTTTGATGTTATGGATAAACAAGTTAGAACTACTTTGATTTATCAAAACTTAGAATTTTGATGCAATGAACTGGAATTGTTGATATTTAATTATGTGGGTTTGTTGAAATTGTGTTTAAATGGTTGTGAATGTTTATGGGTATGAAAAATTTATGAATAATTAGTGTTGAATAATGATATTAATATGAAGTTGATTCCATATTGCGTAAAAACAAGTATGCCCATGTGAATTTTTCCAATCAAATTGTTGAAAATGTGGATTTGAAATCATTTGCATGTGGGTATGTTCATATTAGGCACATATTGTTCCTGTTGGGATGCAGATTGATTAAGTGTTAGTAGATTAGTTGTACTCATGTGCTAAATGGTCTCGTAAAGATGGGTTTGTGTTCTAAAAGTGGATAGAACCTGCCATTGCCCACATCTATAGGAAAAGGTTACTGGGAGAGCGCTAAGTGTAAGTCCACGATGTATTTCAAGGACCGTGTAGGGCATCATGGGCCGTGAAGTCACTCGTGGTCCACACTTAGAAAAGAACCAACTCACTAGCAAATGTCATGAGGGCCCAAACGGTCCTTGGTAAACTTCACGGACCATGAAGTCCTCCATGAACCATAACCAGTGTAGGCCCCTGTTGACCTTCTTCACGATGGTCTCCACAGACAGTGGTACCTACCGCAACCCGTGACGACCCCCGTATTACCCACGTGGAGGAGGATGGTCGACGGCGGTGCTCCGGTCCCTACATGGTGACATCATGTAGGCATAGAGTATGCATTAGTACGTTTGAATGTACTAAGTATATGGGATGCAATGCAATGTAACAATGGATGGACATTATAGGCAAAATATAATAAAAAAAAGCAAAATCTTTGTACAAACCCCTCTACCCGGGCCTACCACCCCCGAGCTAGGGACCAAGGTATTTCTATTTTTCATTTTGATTACGTGACCCTTCAATACTTATGATAGATTAGGTGGACCTTCCATTTCATAAGAATTCTATAAATGACATTTTATCAAACATATGGTGGGCTACTTATTCATGTAAATAAAATCATGTGTTTCAAGAGTACTAAGTCCAACCAATTTTCAAAATCTATATAAAACAGCCCACCAACAACATACATATATATATACATATTTCTTAAGGCAAGGCATCACTTTGTAATTACACAAGGAAAGTTCATAAATGATCATAAGGACCCATAAACTTGAAGTAAAATAGAGGATAAATGGTTGGACTTGTGGAAAGGAAGGTACCTTTGGAGAATTCTTGATGAAGATTGGAATGGAGAAGCGTGTCAATTTACATATTTTGATTATTAATTTATTTGGTTTTTCTCAGCTATTATGGCACCCATGCTCCTTCCAGTTCCTTGTGTGCCTTTAAAGTTGACACTCCTCACATTTCCTCAATTTGACCCCTGCACCAAGTCAAAGACCCCCTATATAAAAAAAAAGCAAAATCTTTGTCCTCTCAGTATTTCTATTTTTCATTTTGATTACGTGACCCTTCCCAAGAATCTAGTGGCTCGAAGGTTCAAGTTAATATTACCATTGGAGAACACTCCACTCGAACTACTAGATCGCGAATATCAAGGACAATTCTACAGGACACTCCTCCCTAGTCTAAAGAGAAAGGTAGTATATTTAGAAGTGGTGAAGCATCTGGTAGTGGATTTGGGAGTGGTGAGGCATCTGGCAGTGGGTTAGGTAGCGGTGAAGCATCGGGTAGCGGTTCTGGTAACGGTGAAGAGTCCGTTAGTGGGTCTCAAGAGGATGTAGCTGCACCTCAACCTAATGTGAGTACCTAGGCTACAACTGGGGCATATGAAGACACATAGGACCAGGAAGAAGATGAACCAGCCAACAATATTGCAACAAGGGTTCAATATGTCCACCTGCGTGTAGCTGACCCAGCGGTGAGACAACAAATAATTGCTTGTTATTGTTCTATCTGGACTGTGCTCAGGTCTGAGGAGTTTTTCAAAAAGGGGATCGTGTCCAAGACTAGAAATTTTGCTATCAAGTAGTCATCCTTGAAGCTCGAGTAGTGGCATTGGATATCAAAGCATTTCCAAAAATCTACAGAATATTCCAAATGTAATAATTTGGATGGATGACATATTTGCCTGGGCAGTTCTCAAGCCACATTACCTGTGGGTTCTTTGCATCCTATGTAGCTACCCTGATAAATTTGGCTTCTGACGCTGAGAATATAAAGAGGGGACAAAAAGAGTTTTCTAGCACATGGGAACCACTCAAATTGGTGGTAGTGTGAGGCATATGAGTGGATATATCTGAAACCACGATCAACATAATACTACATGGTCTGGAGTTTACAACACTAGCTTTCGTTAGCCTTCTTAAACGCAAACATCATGCTGTGACGAATGAGATTGTGATGGCGAACCAGACATTGAGAGAGTGGATCATAGGGTGGAATGTTGGGTTAATTGCTTCTAAGGGAGAGAATGCACCATGGGTAGCAGATGTACATATGCTAATCACTACGGTGTAAGTGTCATTCCCAGCTAAGGTTTAGTAGGCTATTGTTCGTGGACAGTGGTCACCTACAGGGAATGATAACACATTGTCGTCGTCCCTCCCATCACTTGTTGCATGCCTCATAGTTAGTTACCTAGTTAATGTAGGTTGTATCATTGCCTTAAAAATGCGGGATAGAGCACTAAATGAGAGAGTTGGACTACCATTTCTCTATCTGATAGGGAAATTGTGTCTGCAAGCCAACATTCCTCCAAATAAGCTAGTAGACAGATGGAATGAGGCAATGGAAGTTGCCAATTATCTCCTCGGTGCCAAATTTGCACTGGTGGGAACATTTACTGTCGTACCCCTTGTATCAGTGGACATTCCACATGCTAATAGAGCTTCAAAATAGTGTTAATCATCACAACCATCTGCAGGGGTACCACCACCAGCACCGGCTTTAGTATCCCAGACTATAGGTACTTTTGTTACTATCCTGACTGTTATCTTTGAAAGGTTGGTTGCAGATTAGAGGCAGACTCGATCCCTAGTGGATCATATATTGGTTAGATTAACTAAAGTAGTTGAGCGGGATTTATCAACTGCAGAGAAGCAGATTAAAGGTGAAATGCGGACAAAATTGGCACTACTCAACAATAGGATGGACGGCTTTGAGGTCCATGTGCAAAATTAGTTACAGGTTTTCAATTAAGTGATTGTGGAAGAGTTAAAGATACAATTGGCCGAAATGACAGCTGAAATATTTAAGCTGGCTGAGAAACCAATCATTGTGCCTCCACCGGTTGTACCAAAGTCTTTGATGAACTTATTCAACTAGCCTCCTCCCACTCAAGTCCTTGATGATTTCTAGGGCGAGGAGCCCCAACACAAATCCTGCAAGAGAAAACACACAACTGGAGAGTTTGATGAGGAGTTTTCGGCTAACCTATCCAAAGAGGAAGGAAAATAACACAAGAAAGCCCACAAGGAATCAAAGAAAAATGCTAGAGAAGAAGCTATGTTTGAGCAACAAAAGCGAGATGCATTGTTAGGTGGTGCTTCTATCAGTGCCTAACCACCTCTCAGTACTACCGATCCAGCTGACCCAAAGCAGGTTTCTGAGAGTGTACCCGTTGATCCAGCTGCTCCGACTACCGGCGCCTAGTGCACTGTAGGTATGACCCCTCCTCATATCCTTGTACCGTTTATCTTTATTGACTTTGAGGGAAAAGTACTTTTGTTTGGGGAGGGGGTGGTGAGTAATATGGCATCTAAGTGTTAGCATATATGGAGGTTGGATCTGTTTTGTGTTGTAATAAGTTGAGAGTTTCTGATGTTTATCTTTGTGTTTTGATGAAAAGGTGACGTTTCTATGTGTTGATCTGTGTATTAGCTAAGTTTTGAGCCTTTTTTTCTATCTAAAATGATAACATGTATGACCTTAATATGATGTTTAATGGTTAGACTCTTTAGATAACATCCTAGATACTTATGGGTTAAACATTTCTAGTCTAGAACATAAATTAGTTAACTAAGAAACTCAAAATATAGTCCTGTGTCATGTGTGTGTAAGGTTTGCTTGAAGTCTAACGCTTGGAGCAGAAACTAGAATTTGCCCGAGTAGTCTTGCTAGAATCTGATGATAACTGGAAAGAAAAGGATAGGTAGGCCATTTTTGCTAAGCCAACTAAAAGACGAAAACAAACAACAAAATAAAAAGCATAACACTTGAACCCAATTTTAGCCTAGAAACTAATTTTGTTTTTACCCACTTGATATCATAATCTTGGGTCTCCGAAGATACGATTCCAACACTCAGGCCAAAAGCCAAAGTTGAGGGTGATTAAAACCCGAGTAGAAAAATAAGGTTCACTCAGTTAGCTTGAAAGCACAAAGTATAAAGAACTCACTTGAACAGGAGTTATGTGCATTATAAAAAAAAGGTAAAAGAAAAAGAAAAAAAAATAATGGTTGCTGGGATGTACTGAAATGAAAAGAAGGGAATCGCTTAGAAAAAGTTGAGTGCGAACCAAACTTTGGAGAGCCAAGGTACTAGTCACTAATAAAACAAAAAATCCATTCCCTAGCCGGAGCCTATGTTACAATCCGATAAAGTCTTATAGTAGTCCTATTCCAGTTATTTGAAAGATAAGCGTTGAAAGAAGGGTCAAGCCTATGGTAATTTGTTGTTAGTGTTAGAAGTTCTTTGAGAGCGTGAGCGTAGAACTTAGTCCCAATTATGATGAGCGAAGGACTTCTTTGGTGTGAGGACACAATGATTGCATTTGATAGTTAAAATGTGTTGGTTGATAGTACACATGCATAAGCATGGTCGATTGTGAGTAATGGGTTGTCATATATTGGTCCTTGCACGTTAGATTGATGGTTTTGGATACAGAGTGTGGTTGAGAAGACTGTTGCATGTTAGTATAATATATGTGGGGTTTGTATACATCAAATGTTTGTATTGATAGTCACTTGATGACAAGTAATGGTTCTAAGTTGAGGGTGTTGATGTGCCGTGAAATATTGATACATTTGATGCTCAAAACTGAGGATTAATACTAGAATCAAGTGTATTCTTGTAAGATTTGATGTGTTTGTTGAATGTGAAAAAAAGGAAAGAAAGTAGAAGATGAATGTGATGAAAGAAACAGCACGGAGCCTAGTAATGGCCGTGGTCGTCTTGATGGGTCATCATAATAACTGTTGTGCTAGAGCAGTGAACCAGGAAATTGAGATGCTGGTAACTAAAGTCCATGTGAAGAGCACAGAGCCCTAGATGGGCCGTGGTCCTCTTGACGAGTCGTGACAAGGATCGCGGGAATGAAACAATAGGCATTGAGATGAGGAAGATTGCAAACCAAAGTTGAAGTAAGAATCACAACACCTTTGATGGGACGTGGTCCCTATAATGGATTGTGATGCTGGCCATGAAGATATTCAAGTGAGCATGCCTGACAGAGTTAGATTTTGGTGGATCAAGTAAAGACCACTGACGGCTTCATGAGCTGTGGTCATTGTAACGGTCTATGGTAGGATTCCAGTGTGCAGGCCTTAAAGGACTAAGTTTTGAGAATTTCCAAGTAAGGACCACGGAGGGCTTCACAAATCGTGAAGCCCTGTGAATCCACCCGACAATTCAGTCCTACTTCGAGTAGTACTCTGTTTAGACTAACTATTTGGACTAATTAGGTTGAATTTTATTTTTATCTCATCATATCTGGAACAAGCAACTAGTATCTAAATATTCCTAACTTTGGTTTTCATCAATTAACATTGAATTAATCTTCGAAGTTGGATTTAAATTTTCTAAATATGAAGTGTTGATTGAATTTGTTGATTTTCGTAAGTAATTTCTCTTAATGTTTCAATTACAAATCTCTATTAATTCAGTAAAAAACATGAGTTGCTAAACACCATTCCTAGGGTTGTGTGAACTATGACTGTTAATCTAAGTGTGGATTCGTAAAACGATTGAGATGTGATTCATATTTTTAATATATAATTAAGCTTTAGTTAATCATTTGTTCTAATGAGTGCACGCGCAAGGAACAACTTGTATCTATTAATTGTTCGAGATAAAACTGATAATTGGGAAAAAGTTGACTTAATCTAATGAATTGGAGTTAGCGTTCTAGTTCGAGAGAAGTTAACTTTAGCATTATTACATGCGAAGGTTAAAAATCCATCAGCACTCTAAGACCTAGAGGATTTGAGTGGAAGTTATCTAACTAGATGTCACGACCCAAGCCTAGGGCCTAGACGTGACATGGCGAATGAGGAACCCGAAGGAACCCCAAACAAGCCTCTCAAACTTGTCATCACACTTCATCGTTCGCGGAAGTACATTCAACATTAAATAACGGGAATTAGGGACTAAGGGCAAACCATTTCAAAATAACATCATAGAATAAGAGTCAAGCTCATTTGCAAAATACTTATCCAATGCACACCTCTACATACATAGATAGGACGGGGGCCATGACATACTACCGGCTCCCCTCATAGTCAAAATACAATTGCAAGCTAAAGTCTCAAAACATAGGAGTAGGAAACATAACATAGCCCTCGAATCATTGCGGACTCACCAACAAACTCGGATAAGCACCGTACTAGCCACGTGGATGGAGAGAAGGATCAAAAGTAGATTCGGTCCCTACATGGTGACATCATGTAGGCAAAATATGCGTTACTACTTTGGAATATACTAAGTATGCGGGGTGCAATACAACAATAGACAAGAACACAATCGAAATGCAAGAAATAGTTCCATAGGCATAATGAATAACAATATGAGGATGCACGATCAAAGTAAAGTCAAAACATGTTTAAGTAAATCTATACTAATAGCAGATATCATATGTGTGTGCATGATCCAACCAATCTATAACCCCAACTTAGGATAGGGGATGCCGTTCACACCCGGACACCCTGGTGGCAAGGCATAAACCCCTCACATGGTTGATGTTGGTCACACCCCAAGCATCCTAGGTGGTGAGATATAAACCTCTCACATGGTTGATGTTAGTCACACCACAAGCATTCTAGGTGGTGAGATATAAACCTCTCACATGGTTGATGTTGGTCACACCCCAATCATCCTAGGTGGTGAGATATAAACCCCTCACATGGTTATCCAGTTCTTTTCCCCCGGACCGGGCATGGTCATGCAACACTTTATATAGAAAACTCCCATTAGGCTCTAATGCAATCTCATGTATGGAATGAACATATACACAAGCTTAGTTTGTCATTAACACATCTCTGGAATGCCACACATCTCATAACTCAAGCCCTAAAGCATCAATTCATCAATTCTCCATAATTGGACATGTTGTCAAACACCTTGAAGGCATGTAGTGGGATCAAAGGGCATGGAAAATAGGGTAGTAATTATGCAGCCAAACCAATGAACAACCTACAACAACGCCTTTTAACACCTACAAGACCACATGAAAAATCTCCACATCCATTCCAAATTTAGATTCAAGTTCTAGAGTCACAACATGCTCAAAACAATCACTTTTCATGTTTAAAATTCACTGTGCAGGAAATTTATACAAGGAACAAGACTAATTTATGAATTCTCAACTTAAACCATGAAATAATGAGTAGAATAGAGACTAGGCACTATGGGTGGAAAGACCCATGAGTTCAACACCACATACCTTTAGTTTTTATGAAGATCTTGAGAGTGTCTTCAATGGAAGCTTGGAACTTGGAGCAAGAGTCTCTTCAATCTTGAGGAAGGTTTTGGATTAGGGTTCTTGAGAGAACTTGAGAGAAAATGTGTCTAAGTATGGGAGAGGTGTTTTGGGAAATGTTTTAGAGATGGGAATTGAATTAATATTATATAGGAAATAAAATATGCCCTTTGGGAAAAAAAAATAAGGCGGGTGAACAGTAAATTCGGTCACTGGAATTTGCATTTCCTGCACGGACAGATTTTACGAAAATGGGCATAACTTCTTCGTCCGAACTACGAATGAAATGAAACGAAGTGCGTTGGGTAGCTAAATGAAAGGGCTTTCCATGGATATATTATGGACCACCCAATTATTTGTGTTCTAGGAGATATGACCCTCCAAAGTAAACCCTCGAAAAAGGCTTCACTTGGAAATTTCGGATTTTGATACGGTTGCTCTAAAATTTGGGTTAGACCCATTTTCCACACAATTTGACCCCCTAAACAAGAATATGAAGTTGGATTTTAGAAAAATGAAACGGATTTTTAGATATAGCGAAAACAAGTTTCCGGTAACTTCCGGAGCACATTTTTAGGAACTTTTTTGGGTCGTTTGAATATCTCCCCCTTGGGAACATTTGTCCCTGATTGTGGAAAAGATGTAGAAGAAAAGTCTTAGTAAGAACATATCCGCCCCAACATGAATGCAAAAATTTCATTTAAACATCACTTCAAGATTTCAAAACATAGCGTAAAGCATCCATAACTCATCAATTTAAACATATATGCACATGTATGATCTTGGGGCTGAAATGTAAGACTCAATGGAGTACAAAGGACTTGATTTAATACCTTAGGCTTGAGTGGAGTTGAATAGATAAGGATAACGTCTTTGCATGTCCGCTTCGGCCTCCCAAGTAGCACTCTCCACTTGTTGATTTCTCCAAAGAACCTTAACGGAGGCCACTTCTTTGTTCCTCAACCTCTTAACTTGTCTATCCAAGATCTGAACCGGGACTTCTTCATACGTCAAATTATCTTCTACAACATCATAACCTCAAGAGGTACAATAGCGTTAGGATCACCAACACATTTCCTCAACATCGATACATGGAACACCGGATGAACTAATTCCATCTCCTTGGGCAACCCCAACTCATAAGCTTCTTTACCAAACCTTCTTATTACCTCATAAGGGCCGACATACCTAGGACTTAATTTCCCCTTTTTACCAAAATGAACCACACCTTTCATTGGAGAAACTTTCAAATAAACCCAATCACCCACTTTGAATTCAAAATCCCTTCTCCTCACATCGGCCTAAGACTATTGATGACTTTGGGCTGTTTTAAACCTCTCCCTAATCATCCTTACCTTCTCAAGAGCATCCATGACCATATCCGGACCCAACAAGGCCACCTCTCCAATTTCAAACCACCCAACCGGTGACCTACACCATCTACCATAAAGTGCCTCAAAAGGAGCCATACCGATACTAGAATGATAACTATTGTTGTATGCAAACTCAATCAAAGGAAGATGATCATCCCAACTACCTTTCAACTCCAAGACACAAGCTCTAAGCATATCCTCCAAGGTTTGAATTGTTCTTTCGGCTTGGCCATCCGTTTGAGGGTGGAAGGCCGTGCTAAGCTTTACCTTTGTACCAAGACCCCTTTGGAAAGATTTCCAAAAGTGAGAAGTAAATTAGGCACCACGATCCGAGATGATAGACAAGGGAATCCCATGCAACCTTACCAATTCATGAATGTACAACTTGGCATACTCTTCAGCCCCATAAGTAGTTTTAACCGGTAGGAAATGAGCCGACTTTGTCATCCGATCAACCACCACCCAAACCGAATCAAAACCTCTTTTAGTCTTCGGCAAGCCCACTACAAAATCCATGTTGATTTCTTCCCACTTCCAAGTAGGTATCTCAATGTCTTGAGTTAGGCCACCCGGCCTTTGATGTTCGGCCTTGACTTGTTGACAACTATGGCAACCCGAAACAAATTTTGCAATGTCCTTCTTCATACCGCCCCACCAATACACATCCCTCAAGTCTCTATACATCTTTGTTGACCCCGGATGAATAGAATAAAAAGAATCATGAGCCTTATCAAGGATTCTTTCCCTCACACCATCCACACACGGAACACATAATCTACCTTGGTACCTAAGGGCACCATCTCCCCCTTGGGAGAAAACCTCCACCCTACCACTACTCACCGAAGCCTTTAATTCCACCAAAGAAGGATCAAGGTCTTGCTTGGCTATCACCTCATCAACCAAGGAAGACCTTGAACCATCAACACCGACTACTTCTCCACTATCCACCCCTTCTAACTTAACTCCCAATTTAGCCAACCGATGGACCTCCTTAGCCAACTCTTTACTACCTTCCTCCACATGAGCCAAGCTACCCATGGACACTCTACTCAATGCATCCACCACCACATTAGCTTTCCCCGGATGATAGTGAACACTCATATCATAATCCTTAAGGAACTTTAACCACCACCTTTGTCTCAAGTTAAGATCTTTTTGCGTGAACACATATTGGAGACTCTTATGGTCGGTGAAGATATCAACATGCACCCCATACGAATAGTGACGCCAAATCTTTAAAGCAAAAACCACGGCGGCTAATTCAAGATCATGGGTTGGGTAATTCTTTTCAAGAACCTTAAGTTGTCTAGAAGCATAGGCTATAACCTTACCACTTTGCATCAACACACAACCCAAACCAATATGGGAAGCATCACAATAAACAACAAAACCTTCTAACCCATTCGGAAGTGACAAAATAGGAGCGGACACAAGCCTTTCTTTCAAAGTTTGGAAGCTTTCCTCACACTCATCCGACCACACAAATTTAGCCTTCTTTTGAGTCAACTTAGTCATAGGAGAAGCAAGAGAAGAAAACCCTTCCATAAATCTCCTATAATAACCCGCTAAACCCAAGAAACTCCTTATATCCGACGGGGTCAAAGGTCTAGGCCATTTCCTAATAATATCGGTCTTCTTAGGATCCACCTTAATACCATCCCTCGACACCACATGGCCTAAGAAAGCAACTTCCTTCAACCAAAACTCACACTTTTCATATTTAGCGTGCAACTTCTCTTTCCTCAATCTTTGGAGTACAACCCTCAAGTGACCCATGTGCTCTTCCTCACCCCGGGAATAGATCAAGATGTCATCTATAAACAACACCACAAAAGAATCAAGGTAGGGTTTGAAAACCCTATTCACCAAATCCATAAAGATAGCCGAAGCATTAGTCAACCCGAAAGACATCACCACAAACTCATAGTGCCCATACCTAGTACGAAAGACCATCTTGGGAATATCACACTCCCTCACCTTCACTTGATGATACCCGGACGAAAGATCAATCTTAGAGAAGTGACTAGCCCCATGCAATTGGTCAAATAAATCATCAATCCTTGGAAGAGGATACCTATTCTTGACGGTGACCCTATTAAGTTGTCGATAATCAATACACATTCTAAGAGACCCATCTTTCTTCTTCACAAACAAAACCGGAGCACCCCACGGAGAATGACTAGGTCTAATAAACCCCTTTCCTAACAAATCTTTTAATTGCTCTTTCAACTCTTTCAACTCCGCTGGGGCCATACGGTAAAGGGGAATAGAAGTAGGTTGAGTATCGGGAAGGAGGTCTATACCAAAACCTATCTCCCTTTCGGGAGGGATACCGGGAAGGTCTTTTAGGAAGACATCTAGAAACTCATTAACAACCGGAATAGACTCAATAGGAGGGACTTTAGACTCCACATCATTGACTCTCCCAATATGGTACAAGCACCCTTTGGAAATAAACCTATGGGCTTTAATGCAAGAAATGAATTTCTCATTCACCACAACATCCCGACTCTCCCACTCAAAGACGGGTTCGTTAGGAAATCGAAACTTGACTTTACGAGTCCTACAATAAATAGAAGCATAATATGCATGCAACCAATCCATCCCAAGAATCACATCAAAATCCACTATGTTAAACTCAATAAGATCGCAAGGCAACAACTTATTCAATATGCAAACCGGACAATTTCTATACACTTTTCTAGCAACAATAGAGACGCCAATGGGAGTAGATACTTCATATGACTCATGCAACAATTCCGACTCGACATGAAATTTTCTAGCAACTAAGGGGGTAACAAAGGAAAGGGTGGCACCCGGATCAATCAAAGTATAAACATCAAGATCAAAGATTTGCAACATACCGTCACCACATCGGGAGTTTCATTAACACCTTGTCTACCATACAAAGCATAAAATCGATTGTGCCTTGGGCACCACTTTGAGAAGCACCTCTACCCAAAGGAGTAGTGTTAGCATTTCGGACCTTGTTGCGGATCTTGGGACACTCAAACCTCTTGTGACCCACTTCTCCACATTTAAAGCAAGCACCCGAACCCTTCATACAAGGACCACCATGCTTCCTCCCACACTTAGGGCATACATCCATAGAACCCACTTCACCTCTCCCTTGAGGTCTAGGAACATTGATAGCAAATTCCTGGTTGACATGAGGGTTTCCTCGGCCTTGATGGAATCTAGCACCCTTAGGGAACTTATTCTCCAATCGGGCCCTCTTGGCCTCGTGCCCCCTTCTCTTCCTCAATTTCTACTCCTCCATTTGCTCGGCATAAGTCATCAACCGAGACAAATCCACATCTCCAATGAGCATAGCGGACCGACACTTCTCACTAACCAAGTCGGATACACCCATCACAAATTTGTTCATCCTTGACCTAGAGTCGGCCACCAAGTGAGGTGCATACTTGGAGAGTTGGACAAATTTGAGGGCATACTCCCTCACACTCATAGCTCCTTGCTTCAAGTTCATGAACTCCACCAAATTTGCCTCCCTAAGCTCAAGAGGGAAGAACCTATTAAGGAAAGCAAGTTTAAACTCCTCTCACAACACCACATAGCCATTACCTTTCTCACCCTTCCATTGATCAAACCAAATTTGAGCAACTCCCTTGAGTTGGTAAGCCGCCAACTCCGCCTTCTCACAAGCACCAACATCCATAATGGTCATGATTTTGCATACCTCATCGATGAACTCTTGCGGGTCCTCATCCACCTTTGAACCATGGAAGCCCAGAGGGTTCATCCTCATGAAATCTCTCACCCTTTCCCCGGGGGTGGTAGCTCGAGGAGCTTGGGCTCCTTGTTGCACTTGGTTAGATACCTCTTGTGCAAGCATAGTGAGTGTATCACGGAGCTCACCATTGGTGGGTGGCTCTTTCGGTGATCGGGCTCGTCATCACCTCATGTTTGGCATGATGATCTAGTAACCCAAAGAACAAGCGTTAGGGAGGAATCACCTTATTACACTCTAAGCACGACATAGAACATAAAAAAGGGAAACCTTTCCTAAAACGTTTTGTAGCCTCCCATTCATAGTCGTGGCGCGCTTCACAACCATGATTAGGACTCTACTCAACGCGGTGTGTTGGACTACGAGGATTTAACAACCTAGTGCTCTGATACCAAGCTCGTCACGACCCAAGCCTAGGGCCTAGACGTGACATGGCGAATGAGGAACCCGAAGGAACCCCAAACAAGCCTCTCAAACTTGTCATCACACTTCATCGGTCGCGGAAGTACATTCAGCATTAGATAACGGGAATTAGGGACTAAGGGCAAACCATTTCAAAATAACATCATAGAATAAGAGTCAAGCTCATTTATAAAATACTTGTCTAACGCACACCTCTACATACATAGATAGGACGGGGTCCATGACATACTACCGACTCCCCTCATAGTTAAAATACAATTGTAAGCTAAAGTCTCAAAACATAGGAGTAGAAAACATAACGTAGCCCTCGAATCATTGAGGACTCACCAACAAACTCGGATAAGCACCGTACTAGCCACGTGAATGGAGAGAAGGATCAAGAGTAGCTCTGGTCCCTACATGGTGATATCATGTTGGAAAAATATGCGTTACTACTTTGGAATGTACTAAGTATGCGGGGTGCAATACAACAATAGACAAGAACACAATCGAAATGCAAGAAATAGTTCCATAGTCACAATGAATAACAATATGAGGATGCATGATCAAAGTGAAGTCAAAACATGTTTAAGTAAATCTATACTAATAGTAGATATCATATGTGTGTGCATGATCCAACCAATTAATAACCCCAACTTAGGATAGGGGATGCCGTTCACACCCAGACACCCTGGTGGCAAGGTATAAACCCCTCACATTGTTGATGTTGGTCACACTCCAAGCATCCTAGGTGGTGAGATATAAACCTCTCACATGGTTGATGTTGTTCACACCCCAAGCATCCTAGGTGGTGAGATATAAACCTCTCACACGGTTGATGTTGGTCACACTCCAAGCATCGTAGGTGGTAAGATATAAACCCCTCACATGGTTATCCGGTTCTTTTCCCCCGGACCGGGCATGGTCATGCAACACTTTATATAGAAAATTCTCATTAGGCTCTAATGCAATCTCATGTATGGAATGAACATATACACAAGCTTAGTTTGTCATCAACACATCTCTGGAATGCCATACATCTCATAACTCAAGCCCTAAAGCATCAATTCATCAATTCTCCATAATTGGACATGTTGTCAAACACCTTGAAGGCATGTAATGGGATCAAAGAGCATGGAAAATAGGGTAGTGATTATGCAGCCAAACCAATGAACAACCTACAACAACGCCTTTTAACACCTACAAGACCACATGAAAAATCTCCACATCCATTCCAAATTTAGATTCAAGTTCTAGAGTCACAACATGCTTAAAACAATCACTTTTCATGTTTAAAATTCACTGTGTAGGAAATTTATACAAGGAACAAGACTAATTTATGAATTCTCAACTTAAACCATGAATTAATGAGTAGAATAGAGACTATGCACTATGGGTGGAAGGACCCATAAGTTCAACACCACATACCTTGAGTTTTTATGAAGGTCTTGAGAGTGTCTTCAATGGAAGCTTGGAACTTGGAGCAAGAGTCTCTTCAATCTTGAGGAAGGTTTTGGATTAGGGTTCTTGAGAGAACTTGAGAGAAAATGTGTCTAAGTATGGGAGAGGTGTTTTAGGAAATGTTTTAGAGATGAGAATTGAATTAATGTTATATAGGAAATAAAATATGCCCTTTGGAAAAACGGAACCAATACTTAGAAAAAAAAATAAGGCGGGTGAACAGTAAATTCGGTCACTGGAATTTGCATTTCCTGCACGGATAGATTTTACGAAAATGGGCATAACTTCTTCGTCCGAACTCCGAATGAGATGAAACGAAGTGCGTTGGGTAGCTAACTCAAAGGGCTTTCCATGGATATATTATGGATCACCCAATTATTTGTGTGATAGGAGATATGACCCTCCAAAGTAGACCGTCGAAATAGGCTTCACTTGGAAATTTCGGATTTTGATACGGTTGCTCTAAAATTTGGGTTAGACCCATTTCCCACTCAATTTGACCCCCTCAACAAGAATATGAAGTTGGATTTTTGAAAAATGAAACGGATTTTTAGATATAGCTAAAACAAGTTTCCGGTAACTTCCGAAGCACATTTTTAGGAACTTTTTCGGGTCGTTTCACTAGACCGAGAAGTGTTAGTTACATTTAGCTTATTGTTAACCTGCAAATAATGAATTACACCTAACTTGTCCAAAAATCAACACTGCATTGTAACGTCATAGGAAACACAACCTATCATGAACCAGGCATACACCCTAGATGTAACATGTTGTACTTGACCCCGAAGGGTTCTCATACCAGACCTAAGAATATCATAACATAAGAAACTAGAAAAATGTGGAAATTTCAAAACATTTTCCATACAATCAAGTCTTTATAAAAGCAAAACAGAAGTCTTGCTACACTTGTGTCAAACCATCTAATACAACTTTGAATACTCTTGGATCACAGCCCCTACAATAGTCTCAAGACAAGAAAATAAAGGACATAAAGGAAAGGTAACCAAATCCTCAATGCTATGAGGACTCACCAAATTTTCAACTCCTTGCACTTGTAGAAACCTATCTTAAAGAATGGAACTCAAAATCGCCGAACCCTACATTTGATAAGAACGTAGGGAGGAGTATGCGTTAGTACTCAAGTACTAAATATGATAGCTAGCATAACATCATAAGAGCATAACATAAGGGTTAGTCAACATAACCCATATACCATAATCATAAGAGATACTTCATGAAACATAAACTATAAGCATCAGAGATAATATCATAATCATAAGCATACTCTCCAACATAGATATCATATAAGCATTAGTCAACCCTTAGTCTTCCATATCATAAGAGAACTACTTCTCAAGTAACCTCAAAGCATACTTGTGCAATGCATGAATAAAACCCCATAATCCCATCCATGCTAAGTATCCCATTTGGTCATCATAATTATACGTACCATCTTATGGTCTCATCCTTAGCTTACTTCCGATAAACAACAGAATCTTTACCTTTAGTCAACATATAACTTCAAGTTATACTTGTGCATTGCATGGGTTAGACCCCATAATCCTACCCACACTAAGTACCACTTTAGGCTATCATATTCAAATGATTATTATTTATGATTTCTAGAATACCAAGGAATAGCACCCTATTAGGCTAGACCATGTTACCATGGAAGGCATACTATTATGCAAGTCCAAGGTATACAAGGAAGGGTACAAGTTTTCCATCCTATCTATCATGAAATGGTCTTGGACCAACTAATTCATGCTACCTTGCAAGCACTATATGATACTAGTTCAAGCTATCCTTAGGAAGGGTATGATTTCTCAATCCAAGGCTACCATGAAATGGTCTTGGCCTAACCAAGTCATTCTATCATGCAAGTATTCTATGATGTTAGTTCAAGCTATCCTTCGAAAGGGTATGATTTCTCAATGCAAGGATACCATGAAATGGTCTTAGCCTAACAAAGTCATGCTATCATGAAAGCATTATATAATGTTAGTGCAAGCTACATTGGAGAAGCACTATGGTTCAATCCAATGCTACCATGGGAACTCCTAAGTCAAGTTACCAAGCATGGTCTTGTCTTACCAAGTTAAGCTATTCATAAAGTTATACTATGTCTCCACTTGAAGATATACTAGTCTAACATGCATGATTCCATTTAGGTGAGTAAGCCTTTAACCTAGAATCATTATATGTGAGAGAACCTGTCATCTACCTAGAATATCCATGCCTAAGTACGTATACGAGAATATCCTTTCAACAACACAACAACATATCATAATCATAGACACTTCACTCCAAGTGTTCATAAAGCATTTACATAGGTTCTGTAAGAACATGCATAATATCATACTTCCATTGTCTAGGTTATGTGGGTAAAGTCCTTCCATAATAACTCTACCTATTAGTCTACCAATATCATACAAGCTTCACTTCTTTAAAGCCCTAACATACATAATTCGTCATATTGGCTTTAAATTCAAAACCCTAGTAATCAACACTCATGACTACAAGACTTACTAAAGGTTTACTTCTCACAATCATCATATATACCTAGATTAGGATGTATTCTAATCACATGCTACATTCTTCAATGATTCTAGTCATAAATCAACATAAAGGTTCAACTTCAAGCCTTACTCATCAGGATTCATCATATATACTATAATCTAATTCAATTCGTGTCTACTTGCTTTTATTCTTGAACAATTACTATAGACATCATCAATTCTAGAAGATCATCCTAAGTCTTCAATTTCCCACTTTAAGGCACAAACCCACATTACTTCAATTTCATCAATTAAACTAGGGTTAGCCTTGTAAAACATGTAATATCTTAATAATAACATAATTCAATACTAAATAACTCATAAACAAGTATTATCCACTCAATCGGAATCATACTCAACCATACCCATAATATATAAAGAAACCCTATCTAGAATTGGGGTTCATCTTCACAATTGGAGGAAATCTAGGGGGTTCCATAGATGGAATAATAGCTGGATGTATAATCTATCATACCTTGATTATAAATCCCTCACAAATCTTGCAACAATGGAGGAATTTGTCCTACCTTGAACCTTTCTACTTCTTCTTAAATTTTCTAGAGAGAGAATTTCTTTGTGGGAATAGTTTCTTTGGTGAATTGAAAATAATGATTTGAATCCGTGTATTTAGGGGTATATTAGCTTTATCTAGGTAGTCTAATTACTAATAAAATAACACCACTTATTAACTAATTAATTATAGAAGTTTCCCTTAACCCCTAACTTAAGCAACTTAAGAACATCACTGCCCCAACCCATGAGACCCCGACCCACGGGCCGTGCTAGTCATCTGTGGCCCATGACCCCTCACCCACGGGGAGTGGATCACCCTACGGGGTGTGAGTCCCACACGTGAGTGGACTGCCCTGTAGAAGATTTTAGGGTGGTTTGCTAGGGTCCTCCTCAAGGATCCTTGGTTGTCCCTTGGGGAGTTGTACCTTGACGTTTAACCCCTAAACCCCTCATTCTAAGTATGGGAGGTAATTTGTATGACTCTAACCCTCACGTCAAACTCTAGAACCCTCATATAAGGCTCTAGTTTAGCCTACTAGTTTTCGGGTGGTACAATATCTCCCCCTTGGAAACATTCATCCTCGAATAATGATTCTTAACACTTTTTAAAGGAAACGACTCTAGACTAGCAGCACATCATGCATGCAATACATTCAAATGCACACAACCAAGGAGGAAAACTTCAACTCTAAGCTAAACATATTCAATGGAACACAAAGGAGTTGGAACTACATCTAACAACCCAAAATGCTTGAAATTCTATATTTACTCATATTCAAGAAGGAACTGCCATTTCCTAGCTAAAACATGCTCAACATACACTCATGGAGCCTATATGCAATCTACTCTCAAAAACATCTATTCAAGGAGAAATCTTTCAACTCCAAACTGCGGCATGCTCATTAATTCATCCTATGAAGTCTTTAGGCAACTTATACTCAATGCAATACAACATGAGGAAAACAATGCACATAAGTCATTTCTATCAAGACCTAACCTTTTTCATGAACTTACATATAAGGAAATGATGTCAACACATAAACACACAATAAGCTTGTTATATAGGCACACCATCTTCCCCTTGGGAGTAAGCCTATACAAACTCTTCTAAACATCATGCATACTAAAGACAGCTTCAAAGTCTAACATATCAAGTAATAAAAGACCAAGCAATACTGGAATCTAATAAAGCATGAAACACATATTGGTAGCAACATAAGGAGGTCACTCATGACTTTAGCTTGGAGGACATAGAACATATTCTTCTTTTGAACAATCTCATCCGAACCACTACTGAAAACTTGCTTATCCTCTCTCCCTTTTGCCTTTGCCTTTGGACAATTCCTCATCTTGTTGCCACTCTCACCACAACTAAAGCAACCCTCTCTACCAGTCAAACACTTACCCTCATGTGTTTTACCACACTTAGCACAAGTATATCATAGGGACTCATTGCTAATTCCGGGTGGTTTAGGGTTAGACACCCTCTCTTCCTTATTCTAAGGAGTATTAAAAGAACCTTGTTCAGAAAACATTTGTCGCTTCTTAGAGTGACCATGTCCATCAAAACCCTCATGAAAGGACTTATCATCATCCATCCTAGACCTATTTTTCTCTCTAGTTTTATCTTTGAGTTTGTCCTCCTCCATCTGTTGAGCATACATCATAAGGCGTTAGATACCCATATCATGATGGAGCATTGTTGTACGACATTCTTTTGCTACTAAGTCGGACACAGCTATTAAGAACCTAATCATGTCATCCCTCATATCTGCCACCATAGATGGAGTATACTTGGATTGTTGGGTAAATTTATGTAACACTCCAAAAGTTTGTATACTAAACTAAAACTAAAACGAAAGGGGTAAGGGTCAAGAAAGAGGGCAGGGTCTAAACTACCTAGGAAGGGTGAAGGAAAACATTTTTCTTTCCTTGTACCATTAGGCGGGAGCCAACAACATCACCCAAGTCAAATGTAGATTAGCCAAGTTAGCCCCTATCGCCTAAGTGGGCAGCTCCCTTGGCCTAGCTACTGTAAAAATGGGAGAGCTAGGTCGGGGATCCCCAACCCACTTGGCACATCGCTTAAGGGCCCTCCCATCGCCTAGTAGATTTCATCATTGGGGAGGCATTCAAACCAAGGGTCCACTTGATGAGTCGCCTAGTGACGTTGGTGAGCCAAATCGTGCAAGATGAGTAGTTTTAAGTTAGAACTTTACAGGTCTTCAGTTATTCTTCCTAAATTGATCCTACAATGTTTTACTCTTCCCCTATTAAGTATATAATTTTTTTATATTCAAATTTTCCCATAGTAAGTCACTTTCATAAATAAAAAAGAAAACCCAAATCTTCATCTTCTCCAAAAGAATTTCTCTCTCTAGATCTCAAGGAAGAAGAAGAGTAAAATTGGAGCTAGGGCTTGAAGAATCAAGGATATTTCACTCAATTTTTTTGAAGAATCATTACTAAGGTATGGTAGTCTTTCATCCTTGGTTAATTTTCATGCAAGGAGTCCCTCCAAATTCAATTTCAAAACTAGTGATTTCCCCAAAGTTAGGGTTTGTCTTCAATCTTATGGGTTCTTTCCAAAAACATTTTCAATGGTTGATTTATGATGGAGTATGATTGAATTGATTATTTATATATGATTTATTTTTTATTTATAATGAAATCCACTAAGAACCCATGAAACCCCATATTTCCCAATTTATGTCTTTGTGATGTGGGTGAATTGATGAAGGAAGAATACTATGAGATTGTGCTTGTAGTATTTTAGTTGATTGAATCAAGTTATTATGCATATCTAATGTTGTAAATCTAGATGTATTGGATGAGAGGTGATCCATGACCCAAGAGGGGTAAAACATGAGGATTGTTCATGATTGTGGATTCATTGTATATGCTTTATGAACATGTTTATAATCTCATTGTGGTGTTGATTGAAAAGTCATTCTCATAAACACATACTGAACATGACGTGAAAGTTATTCTCACAATATATTGATTCTAAGGTTGAAAGTCCATTCTCAACTATTGAATCTATGAGCTATTTTATGAATTGTGTTGGGTAAGGTGTTAAGGCACTCTTTCATGCAAGTGAACTCAATTCAATACTAAACATGTAATTGTGGGAAGTAATGGTTAGAACCGAGTGGATATTGAATATGAGATAGAGGCTCTCCCATTAAGTGAGGTCGGGTTTCTAAAGGTAATCTCATGAGATGGAAGCTCCCCCGTTAAGTAAGGTTGGGGTTTGTAGTAACAATCTCCTTGTCCCAAAATTATGTGCCCTCATACATTATTTAGCTAGTGGATCCACCTAAAAGTTACTACATTTAGTTCTACCCTAGGCAAGTAGGACACCTCTTTTCGGTGTGGGGCATGATACCGGATTCCATGTTAGGCTCGCATGGTCTATGTCAGTTAAGGCTATTCCCACCACAGCAAGTATGTAAACAAGAAAATGAATTAAGAATAATGAGTACTCAATAAGCTTTATTTAGCTTGGGTAGGATTATGGGATCTTATTCATGCATTGCACAAGTATGCTTTGAGGGTATAAATAGTGTGGTTCTTTTATGATGCAATTCTATGTAATGAACATGCTTATAATTTATGCTATTCCATTATCTTCAAAATGAGGTTTTAAGCACCCAAATTGCATACATTCACTAAAATATTAGCATGTTTCATGTTTCATGTTTCACGTTTCAATGACCCAAGGGTACACCCTAGAGGTAACATGGTGTAATTGACCCCAAAGGGGTCTCATATAATCCCTTAGCATATCATATTAGAATATGCTAGAAAAATGCAGAAATTTTTGAACATTTTCCATCCAATCAAAGTATTTATAAAAGCAAAGCAGAAGTCTTACTACACTTGTCTCAAACCATCTAATACAACATTGAATACTCTTGGGTCACAACCCATACAATAGTCTCAAAATATGAAAATAAAAGACATAAAGGAAAGGTGATCAAATCCTAAATGCTATGAGGACTCACCAAGTGTTCAACTCCTTGCACTTGTAGAAACCTATCTTCAAGAATGGAACTCAAAATCAACGAACTCTACATTTGATGAGAATGTAGGAATGATTATGCGTTAGTACACAAGAAATTAATATGATAGCTTGCATAACATCATAAGAGCATAACATAATGGTTGGTCAACATAATACATATACCATAATCATAAGAGATACTGCATGAAACATAAACTATAAGGATAAGAGACAATATCATAATCATAAGCAGAGTCTCCAACATAGGCATCATATAAGCATTAGTCAACCCTTAGTCTTTCATTTCATAAGAGAACTACTTCTCAAGTAACCTCAAAGCATACTTGTGCAATGCATGAATAAAACCCCATAATCCCATCCATACTAAGTATTACCTTTGGTCATCATAATTATACTTACCATCTTATAGTCTCATCCTTAGCTTACTTCCAATAAACAAGGGAATATTCTCCTTTAGTCGACATATCAAGGATGACAACTATAGCAACAATCAATGCTAAGCACACAACATATTAGAAAACACTTCATAAATAGCTTCAAGTTATACTTGTGCAATGCGTGGATAAGACGCTATAATCCTACCCACACTAAGTACCACATTAGGCTATCATTCTCAAATGATTACTATTTATCATTTATAGACTACCAAGGAATAGCACCCTATTAGGATAGACCATGCTACCATGGAAGGCATACTATTATGCAAGTCCAAGGTATATAAGGAAAGGTACAAGTGTTCCCTCCTAGCTATCATGTAATGGCCTTGGATCAACTAAGTCATGGTACCTTGCTAGAATTATATGATACTAGTTGAAGCTATCCTTAGAAAGGGTATGATTTCTCAATCCAAGGCTACCATGAAATGGTCTTGGCCTAACCAAGTCATGCTATCATGCAAGCATTCTATGATTTCAATATATCCTTAGGAAGGGTATGATTTCTCAATCCAAGGCTACCATGAAATAGTCTTGGCCTAACCAAGTCATGCTATTATGCAAGCATTCTATGTTGCTAGTTCAAGCTACATTGGAGAAGCACTATGGTTCAATCCAAGCCTATTATGGGAACTCCTAACTCAAGCTACCAAGCATGGTCTTGTTTTACCAGGTCAACATATTCATGAAGGAATATTGTCATGACCTAGGGGTACCCCCTAGATGTAACCCGGCGTACTTGACCCCGCAGGGGTCTCATATAAGCCCTTAGCATATCATAAACATAAGTAATAGAAATGATGTATAATTAAATCTTTTTATAGTCAAAATCTTTTCATAAAATCGAAATAGAAGTCTAGACATTGTCTCCATAAGCCATCTAATACAATTGAGAAACAATAGGGTCACAACCCTTTACAATAAAGTCGCAAAGTAAAACATATGAAAGGAAACTAGAAAGAATAGCTCTTGTCCTCGAACCATGAGGACTCACCAAGGCAAGGAGAGAATCAATCCAAGCCTCAACCAAAGAGAAGCAACCTCAACAACTGGGAACTACACTTTTAGAAAAATGTAAAAAATATGGATTAGCACAAAAATATACTAAGTATGGAAACCGTGCATAAAAATTCTTAAAACATACAAAACGGGACAATTTAGTTGAAACCATGCACTTTAACATTTTTAATAGTCATCATGCACCATAGTGTAAATGCACAAGTCAAACCAACTCATAAGAAACCCTAAGCCATACTTGTGCGATTCATAGACAAGATACCATAATCCTATCTAAGGCTAAGTATCACATTTATGCCACAATCACAATACATTTCATAACTTGTCCTTATCCATAACCAGTACTTATAAACAAGGAATCATAAATGTTCATTAACTTGAAACAAGGAAAGCCACTCATAGCAACAATCCATATCGTACATGCATAATGCATATATCTTCATAGCATAAGAAAACCACACTATAATCCCTTTTCAAATCCTACTTGTGCAATGCATAAATAAAGTCACATACCCCCACTCACACTAAGTAGAACTCCTTCAGAAGTCATAAGTATAGTTCATGTTCATGTTCTTGTCGTATTCATATTATTGTCATGTAGGGAAGTATAGCCTTAACCGACATAGACCATGTGAGCTACATGGAATCTGGTGTCTTGCCTCCATACCAAAAAGAGGTGTCCTACTTGCCTAAGGTAGAACTCATGTATTAGCTTCTAGGTTGATCCACTAGCTAAAGGCCTATGTGGTCACATAGTTATGGGATAGGGAGATTGATGCTAGAAACTCGGACTACTAACGTGAAGGTTTCCATCTCATGAGATAACTATCTTGGGAACCCAGACTTTCTAGCGTGAATGAACCCATCTTATATTACTATCCATTCGGTGCTAAGCATAATTCCCTTCAAATTCTTGTTAAGTCTTTACTTAAGTTCATGTTAATGTGCCCTAGCACTCAAACCAACATGGTATCATGATAGCTCATAGATTCATTAGGTGAGAATGACCTTCAAACCATAGAATCATTACTATGTGAGTAAACCTTTCACATCATGGGCATAGTGTGTTCATGAGAATAGCCTTTCAATCAACATAACAACTTTATCATATTCATAGACATTTCATGCATAGCCATGTGTAAGGGTATGGGGAGAATGATCCTGAAACAACACCACAATTACACGATAGTCATAGGATCTTCACTTTCTAAGTGAATCATAAGCTCATACACAATTCTCATTAACATGTACAAACCCTCATAATTTACCCTTCAAGGCTATGAATCAACTAAACCCAAATATCTAGAATTTCTACATTAGATAGGGGAATATAGAGGTTCAATAACTCAATCAATATATACATAATCAATTGACATGCTTCTATAATCAATCAACCCACATCATGAATTCACAATTTAGCAATATGGGGGATTCATGGGTTCTTGGGGTGATTTTTATTATAAATCAACAATTAATCATCAAATCAACCATAATCAACCATAATCATCCATAATAAACCATAAATCAACAATTGAAATTTTTTTGAAAGAGAACCCATGACTTATATTGAAACCCTAGGTTTTGGGGAAATTGGAAGCTTATAAATCATCTTTTGAAGGGACTTTATGGGTGAAAGCTACCCATAGATGAAAATACACCATAAATTGATTAAGAGTCTCCAAGAAATTTGAGGAAGAAACCTTGAATTCTCCAAACCCTAGCTCTAATTCCACCTTTCTTGTTCTACAAGTTTTAGAGAGAGAAATATTGTGAGGAAGATGAAGTTCTTGGGTTTTCTTTTTGATTCTATGAGAATGACTTAATTGGGGGAAATTTGAGTCTAAAATGATTATATACTTACTAGGAAAGAGTAAAATAATGTGGTATCAATTTTTGGAAAGCTAACTAAAGACCGTAAGACTCGATTTTAAAATTAGCCTATGTCACGTTTTCGCTCACCTAATGGCACCCCTTGGCTCGCCAAGGGAACTAGGCGACACGTCGAATGGACCCTTGGCTCGCCTAATTTTCCAGAATGCTCCATAATGGAGCCATTCACTTAGGCGATAAGGGGGGCCTTTGGGCGATGCGCCAAGTGAGTTGGTGAGCCTCGACCTAGCTCACCTAAAATTCCAGTAGCTAGGCCAATGGGAGGCTGCCCACTAGGCGAGGGAGGTCCATTTGATTGGTCGCCAATGGACTTAGGTGAGGCTTCTGCCCCATTGCCGAATGTTCCAAAGGAAATAATGTTTTCCTTCATTCTTTCTTGGTAGCTTAGGCCCTTGCCTTCTTCTTAGACTTGTACCGCTTTCATTTTAGCTCTAGTTTAGTCTAAATATTTACGAAATTTTACACTAGCCCTCATGTTGACCTCTAGGGATAGACTTTCCCCCCCTCCACTCTAAAGTAGACTCATTTGGAAATTGGAACTTTACTACCCGAGTCCTACAATCAATAGAGGCATAGTAAACATGCAACCAATCCATACCCAATATCACAACAAAATCCAACATCTCTAACTCTACTAAATCCACCAAGGTAACCTTATGGGACAAATAAATAGGACAACTCCTATAGACTCTTTTTGCCACTACCGAGTCACCAATCGGGGTAGACACCAAAAAAGGCTCTATTAATACTTCAGGGATTATTTTAAATATCATATCCACAAAAGGTGTAACAAAGGACAAAGTGGCACCTGGGTCTAACAATGCATATACATCAATAGAAAAGACTTGTAACATACCGGTCACAACATCCGGGGAGCTCTCTTGGTCACCTCTGGATTTAAGAGCATAAAAGCAGTTTTTCTTGGGAGCATCAAAATTTGAACCACTAGGATGGACTTGCTTTCCCTATCCTCCTTGAGTCTTTATAATGGGACAATCTCTCATCACATGACTGCTCTTCCCACAACTATAGCAAACACCCGTGCCGGCAAGACATTTACCATCATGTTTCTTACCGCACTTAGCACATGGAGGTCTCACTGTAGAAGTTCCACCACTATTTCCTCCTTGATGCTTAGGGTTAGACACCCTATATTTGTTGACCCTTGGAACACTAGAGGATCCTTGGTTGTCCTTGACCATCGAATTTACCTTCGGAAGAATTTCCATCATCGGTCCTAGGTCTCTTAACTTCCCTATTCTTGTCTTAGAGTTTCTCATCCTCTATTTGTTTAACATACACCATAAGATGGGATATATCCGTGTTATCATGAAGCATAGACGAACAACATTATTTTCTCACCAAACTAGACACCTCCGTCACAAACATATTCATCTCATCCCTAGGATACGCCACCATAGATGGAGCACACTTAGACAATTTGTTAAACTTTATAGAATATTCTTCCACACCCATACCTCATTGACGAAGGTTGATGAATTCTTCCACCTTGGCTTCCCTCTTCTCTCCAGGAAAGAACCTATCAAGGAATGCTTTTTTGAACATTTCCCAACCTATGGGATGCTCTCCTTTCGGTCTATTCCTCTTCAATTGTGTATACCATACTTGGGCCACACCCATCAATTGATAAGAGGCTACCTCCTCTTTCTCAAAAGAAATCACCCCCATAGCATCAATTACCTTATAAACCTCTTCCACAAACTCTTGAGGATGCTCTCGCACTTTGGAACCAAATAACATAAGAGGGCTCATTTTTGTGAAGTCTCTCAACCTTGAAGCCATGCTATTCACACGGGACCCAACATCCCTATTGACTTGGGCCGTAATGGCTTAGGTCAATACTTGGAGAGCAGGCCTTATTTCCACATTTGTCATTGACCCCCCATCACTTTGAGCTTGAGGAACTTGAGGCTCTTGAGAACCTTGGGGACCTTGGGGAGGAACTCCCTCATTCACATTCTACTCTGCCATCATTCTCTCAGTCGCCCTTTTTGTATTCTTATCTTATAGACACACGAGAAGTGTTAGGAAAAGGACTTCATAGAGTTAAAACTCTAAGGCACGACTAAAGAGTAATGAAATAAGTGAAATTTCCTAAACATCTTATAGCCTTCTATTCTTAAATGTGGAGCGCTTCACATTCATGAACAAGACTCTACTAGATGTGGCTTATGATACATCATCCTAGAATCATTCTAAACCTTGTTCTCTGATTAATAAGTTTGTCAACACCCAGGAGTACCCCCTATATGTAACACGGCGTACTTGACCCCGAAGGGGTCTCAAAGAAGACCTTAGCATATCATAAATATAAGTAATAGAAATGATGCGGAATTAAAACTTTTTACAATCAAAGTCTTTTCATAAAATTGAAATAGAAGTCTAGTCATTGTCTCCATAATCCATCTAATACAATCGAGAATCAATAGGGTCACAACCCTTTACAATAAAGTCTCAAAGTAGAACATGCGAAAAGAAACTAGAAAGAATAACTCTTGTCCTCAAACCATGAGGACTCACCAAGGCAAGGAGAGAATCAATCCAAGCCTTCAACCAAAGAGAAGTAACCTCAACAATCGGGACCTAAACTTATAGAAAAATGTAGAAAATATGGGTTAGCACAAAAATGTACTATGTATGAAAGCCATGCATAAAAATCCTTAAAACATGCAAAAAGGGAAAATTTAGTTAAAACCATTCACTTTAACATTTTTAAGAGTCATAATGCACCATAGAGTAAATGCACAAGCCAAACCAACTCATAAGCAACCCTAAGCCATACTTGTGCAATGCATAAGTTAAGTCCCATATCCCCACTCACATTAAGTAGAACTCCTTGAGAAGACATAAGTATAGTTCATGTTCATGTTATTCTCATATTCATATTCTTGTCATGTAGGGATGTATAGCCTTAACAAACATAGACCATGTGAACTACATGGAATCCGGTGTCTTGCCCCTACACCAAAAAGAGGTGTCCTTCTTGCCTAAGTTAGAACTCATGTATTAGCTTCTAGGTGGATCCACTAGCTAAAGACCTATATGGGAACATAGTTATGGGATAGGGAGATTGCTACTAGAAACCCGTACTACTAACGTAAGGTTTCCATCTCATAAGATAACTATCTTGGGAACCCGTACTTACTAGCGTGAAGGAACCCATCTCATATTACTATCCACTCGGTGCTAAGAATAATTCCCTATAAATTCATCTTAAGTCTTTACTTAAGTTCATGCTCATGAAAGAATGCCATAGCACTCAAACCAACATGGTATCATGATAGCTAATTGATTCATTAGGTGAGAATGACCTTTCAACCATAGAATCATTACTATGTGAGTAAACCTTTCACATCATGTTCATTGTGTGTTCATGAGAATAGTCTTTCAATTGACACAACAAAATTATCATATTCATAGACATTTCATGCATAGTCATGTGTAAGGGTATGGGGAGAGTGATCTTGAAACAACACCACAATTACACAATAGTCACAGGATCTTCACTTTCTAAGTGAATCATAAGCTCATACACAGTTCTCATTAACATGTACAAACGCTCATAATTTACCTTTCAAGGCTATGAATCAACTTAACCCAAACATCTAAAATTTCTACATTAGATAGGGGAATATATGATTCAATAACTCAATCAATATATATATAATCAATTGACATGCTTCAATAATCAATCAACCCACATCATGAATTCACAATTTTGCAATATAGGGGATTCATGCCTTCTTAGGGGATTTTTATAATGAATCAACAATTAAACCATAGTCCATAATAATCAACCATAATCGACCATAAATTAACAATTGACAACATTTTGAATGAGAACCCGTGACTTAGATTGAAACCCTAGGTTTTGGGGAAATTAGGAGCATTGAAATCAAGTTTTCAAGGGATTCTATGGGTGAAAGATACCCATAGAAGAAAAGTCATCATACCTTGATTAAGACTCTTCAAGAAATTTGAGGAAGCAACCTTGAATTCTCCAAACCCTAGCTCTAATTCAACCTTTCTTCTTCTTCAAGTTTTAGAGAGAGAGATATTGTGAGGAAGATGAAGTTCTTGGGTTTTCTTTTTGATTCTATGAGAATGACTTAATTGGGAGAAATTGGATTCTAAAAAGCTTATATACATACTAGGAAAAGAATAAAATAATGTGGGTTCAATATTTTGAAAGCTAACTAAAGACTTTATGACTCGACTTTAAAATTAGCCTATGTCACGTTTATCTAGCTTAATGGAACCCCTTGGCTTGCCAAGGGCACTAGGCGACTCGCCTAATAGACCCTTGGCTCGCCTAATTTTCCCGAATGCTCCATAATGGAGCCATTCACTTGGGCGATAAGGGGGGCCTTTGGGCGATGCGCTAAGTGGGTTGGCGAGCCCTGACCTAGCTCGCCTAAAATTCCAGTAGATATGCCAAAGGGAGGCTGCCCACTAGGCGAGGGAGGTTCATTTTGCTAGTCGCTAATGGACTTGGATGAGGTTGCTACCCTATCGCCGAATGCTCCAAAGGAAAAATTATTTTCCTTCATTCTTTCTTGGTAGCTTAGGCCCTTTACCTATTCCTAGACTTGCACCCCTCTATTTTTAGCTCTAGTTTATTCTAAACATTTTCGGAATGTTACACTAGCCCGCACGTTTAGCTCTAGGGTAACTTACTACATTCCGGAGTGTCACAAATACTATGTCTCAACTTCAAACTATTCTAGTCTAACATGCATGATTCATTTTAGGTAAGTAAGCCTTTAACCTAGAATCATTCTATGTGAGAGAACCTTACATCTCCCTAGCATATTAATGCCTAAGTGTGTATATGAGAATATCCTTTCAACAACACAACAACATATCATAATCATAAACACTTCACTCTCAAAGTGTTCATAAAGCATTTACATAGGTTCTATAAGTACATGCATAATCTCATATTTCTATAGTTTGGGTCATGTGGGTAATGTCCTTCCATAATAAATCTACCTATTAGTCTACCATTATCATACAAGTTTCACTTATTTAAAGCCCCAACATACATAATTCATCATATTGGCTTTACTGTCAAAACCTTAGTAATCAACACTCATGACTACAAGACTTACTCTCAAATCTTTACTTCTACCAATTGACATGCATACCTAGATTACAAGATATTCTAATCACATGCTTCAATCTTAAGTGAATCTACTCATAAATCATCATAAAGGTTCAAATTCAAGCCTTACTAGTTATGATCCATCATATATACTAAAATCTAATTCGATTCATGACTACTTGTTTTATTGTTGAACAATTACTATAGGCAACATCAATTCTAGAAGATCATCCCTAAATCTTCAATTTCCTTCTTTAAGTCACAAACTCACATTACTTCAATTTCATCAATTAAACTAGGGTTAGCCATGGAAAACATGCAATATCTTCATAATAACATAATTCAATAATAAATCAATCATAAACAAGTACTATCCATACAATTGGAATCATACTCAACACTACCCACAATATTGGAAGAAACCCTAGCTAGAATTGGGGTTCATCATCACAATAAGGGGAAATCTAGGGGGGTCCATAGATTTAAGAATCCATGTATGAATAAGCTATCATACTTTGATTATAAAGCCCTCACAAAGATTGAAACAATGGAGGAATTTGACCTAGTTTGAACCCTTCTTCTTCTTCTTCTTGAGTTTTCTAGAGAGAGAATTTCTTGGTGGGAATTGGGTTCTTTGGTGAATTGAAGGTAATGATTTGGATCCATGTATTTAGGGGTATCTTATATTTATATAGGTGGTCTAATTACTAATAAAATGACACAACTTAGTAACTAAGTAATTCTAGAACCTTCCCTTAGCCCCTAACTTAAACAACTTAAGACCATCACTACCCCAACCCACGATCCCCTGACCCACGGGATGTAAGTGGACCTATGGGACGTAACTGAATCCATGGTCCATGTTGGTAATCCATCGATGGGGTACTAGAACATGTTTTGAACCTCTTGACCCACGACCTCTGACCCACGGGGTGTTGGTCACCCTAAGGGGTGTGAGTCCCACACGTGAGTGGACTTCCTTCGGGCAGATTTTAGGGTAGTTTGCTAGGGTCTTCCTCAATGAACCTTGGTTGGTCCTTGGGGAGTTTAACCTTGACATTTAACCCCTAAACACCTCATACTAAGTATGGGAAGTCTTTTTTAGGATTCTAACCCTCACGTCAAACTCTAGAACCCTCATATAAGGCTCTAGTTAAGCCTACTAGTTTTTGGGTGTTACACAACCCTAGTTTCATTCACTTATCAATACAACCTTAGCATCAATACTCTGTTAACTATAAATCTTGATTTTGTTTAACAACATTGGTTACTTGAACTTTACAAATAAACCCAGTTTACATTCCGCAATTACTTTCTTTAGGAAATAATAACAACATTTTGATAAATGCAATAGTGAAATCATTTCTGTAAAGAAATTCTCTGTGAGATCGACCTCAACTCAGATTGAGTGTAAGTTTGGATGTATTATCCGATGATAGCAACTTCCATCTCGTGGCTAGGTTCATAGTAGAGCAAGGAATGAAGAGTTAGTGAGTCCTCATAGCATTCAAGGATTTGACCACCATTTTGATTTATCCCTTTCATTTTATATTTTAGAACTATTGTGTGGGCCGTGTCCCAAAGATATTCATATATGATATGGCTTTATACAAGTGCTATAGACTTCCGCTTCGTTTTATGAACTTTGATATGATTGGAAAATGTTTTAAATTTCCGTATCATTTTCTATTATCTTATGTTATAAAAGTGAAGTGCCTTGTTTGAGGACCTCTCGGGGTCCTGTACGCCATGTTACATCTAGGGTGTACCCTTGGGTCGTGACAGTAGTTTTTCATATGACCGAAAAAATGCTATAGTTGCTCCAACTAAGAGGAATATTTGGGGGTTTAGCTAATGAATACCCTTATGCCCACCTTACAATTTTGTGAATCTGTGACGGCCATTTGTCTTCAAAAATATCTCACAACAATCTATACAGTTGAGGTTATTCCCATTCTCTTTTACAAGTGAAGCTACAAGATGGTAACAGGATTTGGCAGACGCCTTCTTGGAGAGATTCTTGCCCCCTTAGAAGATGGTGAAACCTAGGAACCAAATCTAAAATTTCAAAATAATTGGAGGAGAACCTCTACTAGAGACATGGTTGCGAATCTTCAAATTACTGTTGAATGTCCAACTCATGGTGTTCATAACAATTTGCTACTTCAATACTTGTATTGTATAATTGATTTAATAAACAAAGGTGTAGCAGACGAACTAGCCGAATGTGGGTTGATACGAAAACCATATGAGGTAGCATCATTGTTGCTTGATGACATGAACAAAATGAACCGAGCATGGAATACTTAAGAAGACCAAGTGTCATTTCTACATATGAGCATGAGTAAGGAAAAAATTGGGAAAGAGAAGGAGCGTGATTAAAACATGGAAAAAATGATGACTCAAATCGATTTTGTTTTCCAAATATGTCATGGGAGGTGAATTGAAATTAGTGAATACGGTTGGAACAAGTTGTGGGCATTACTTGGAGGATGTCAAATTTGAGGCATTATACAATGAAGTAGTTCAATATTTAGGAAACCAAATGAGGGTTCTCACCAAGACAACCAAAGGCAAGGTGGGAACCAAGGTTGGAACAAGGATAGATATAGTGGTTGAAAAGATTGGCGAGATGGAAAATGAAGAGATATGGAGGTTGAAAAGAATTGATATGTCCCTCCCCATGATCTTACATGACCAAAAGAACAACTTGTTTTGGAAGGAAATCGAACTGAGAAAATGCAAATAAGGAACTTCAAAAAAGCTGAAGGATCCAAATTAGTGTTAAACGAATGGAAAAATGACTTCTCCACTTTATCTCAAACAATAACCTCTCATTTAGTAGCTATCAAATAGTAATTGACTCAAATGTTCCAGATATCCACTCATCTCAATAATAGGAAAAAATGAACATTTCCTTATGACACCATCCCAAATTCTAAAAAGGAATATTGAGAAATTGAGAACTATGTCGAGCTACGACGTTATATAAGGCACTTCTTGGGAGGCAACCAAAGTCTTTACTTTTGTTTTGTTTCTTTCAATAATGTGTGTTGTGAGTGCAGGTTGAAAGGAAGTCAAAGTGTTGTGAAGGAAACAATAGGCAATGACAAAACCATAACAATGATCCACCGAAGATATTGAGCGGGCTCATTCTTGTCCGATGTTTGAGCTAGAAAATGTGAAAAAGTGTACTGTCAACTTAGACAATATCAGCTCCAAATGACGATCCACCGAAGTACACATTTTAGACTCCATCGAGTTCACCAAATCATCATTCAGGTATGGTTTTTGTTCCGGCCTCTTTAGTGAGCTTCAGCTCCATTCAACAATTCATCAAATGCACTTGCAGACGTTAGTCGTAATCACTAGATATTCCTTGTATAAAAATGCCAAGGTCTTTCCAATTACAAGAAGAAAATCCTTTTCTATCTCTGAGATCTTCTTTTACCTTCGCTTCCAATATTATATTTTAGTGTTTTAATGTCCTTATGTGTAATTTTTGAGTACTTTGAGTGTGCTGTCCTGCGTGATTGGTCGACCAAAACCCTTATCTCTTTCATTTGCTAGTGTATATTTCTCCTTAACGTTGATGTTTGATTTCTATCTTATTATTTGAGCTTAATATTGTGTTGTGTATAGGCCTAAGGCCATTTGATGCATGTTGGTAGTTAATTTCATTGGGTAGTGCTATATTGTTTGTATTGAAATAGTCCGTGAGTTAGATTTTAGAACTTATGTCTAAAAAATGATGCTATTTACTGTGCTGGTTAATTGTTGAAATTTAATTTTAAATATTGATGGGTCTTGATTGAATTTTGTGTGGGCAAAGTGTTATTAGCCCACTATCGACCCAATTGCATAATGTTTCCCAATGATAGATGGAGTGATGACTTTCTTTAGGCTAAATCATCAATTTAAGCAATACTTTTGTGATATTTGGGAGGAATCTGAGTACCCATGGGTCGAAACAATTGAGGGAATATTGTTAAGTTGATAGGGAACTATATATTATTATGTATGCTGGTTTAATTTGGGAAAATAGGCATTGGGATGAACACCACATGTTCGGCAGGCTTGGCTTAGCTCACCAAAGAGGTTAGAAGAATCATCGAGTAAGCCCTAGATCGGCTACTTGAGTGAATATGTGACCTGGGGCATTGTCCCGTTCGGTGGACTTTTCTGAGTCCGTTGAAACCCACTTGGCGTATCGCCAAGTTGGAGTGGGCACCACCCTTTATGTATGTTCTATTTCATTTTGCACTGTTAGTTTTGGCAAACATGAATTAGCCCGCTGAAACAAACTAGGAGTTTAAATTAACTCCCCCCATCATGCTTGAGTTCTCTAAACTTATGTAGTGTCTAGTTCGGAAAGCTCATCTAAAATCACCTAACCTATTACGCGGACCACCTTCGCATTAGGCAAGCCTCAGAACATCATTGATCTATGTTGTCATTGGATATTTATTTTAACTAACCTTCATCGATTCAATGCTTTAATTATTATGATTCGCAGATTATTGCTAGAAAAAAGGAAAACCATACTGTGATTATTTCTTACAGAATCAATATAGACTCTCCTCCTACTCCCTCCATTGAAAAATCAAAAGGGGATAGTAATAAACGAACCTCTCCAACAAAGAACAACTCCACGCTTTTCGAAACTTCTGAATGAGTGAACAAGAAGAGGGGTTGCCAGGAATAGGACCAACATGAGGTCTAAACTAATACAACCTTCCAAGGATAATGCCCCCATATCTAGAGTTCTCCAGGTAAAAGCTCCAAGAGCCCTAAAAAGACTAAAAGCTCTAGGAGAAAGAACATTTTTGGAGCAGTGAAAACTCTCCATTCATGGGTTGGTTAGTGAATATCCGGCCATTTAGGACATGATCAAATTCCATTAGTTCGAAAGGATCACAAGACCTCAACCTCCATAATTCCTATCTTGGGTGTAAGAGTATTACACGGCCTATGCGCACGCCTTACAAAAGAAGAGGAAGAGCATGATTTTGAAGACCTTTGACGAAGTTCAGATAGGTGGTAAGATTGTACAATGCCACACGAGCGTAATCAACACGGCCCTAGGTGCTCCTTCAAATCAGGCTGATATGTTCACAATATGGATGCACCATTAGCATGATGCTATAAAACGTTGGCTGGTACCACTAATATTAAACATTTCTCTACCTAGGATGGCTGACGGTGCTAGACTAGAGAAGAAGGGTCTAAATTTTGGGGCCTGGTACTAATTCGGGTTGATTAACATTAATATCATGCTTTCGTAGAATGAATTCATCATTCGGCATCCCAAGGGGGTGTTAGTAGGTACCATCATTTCTAGGAAACACATTACTCTGGGGTGGATGATTGTTGATGAGATGTTATTGAGGGCCCAAAAGCAGTAGACCTCCTTACCTTTCCCAGTCCTAATCACACAGTTGTGTGAGGATGCTAGGGTTCCCTTTTGGGGGAAAACAAATGTTAGGATCACCCCAGACTCTTCCAACCACATTAGTAGTTCACTAGGAGTAAGAATTACCCTTATAGAGGCTATGAATTCAATCGAAACCCCAACGATGCACACAAAATATGCTACCTAATCAAAAATCACATTCTAGAGTTAACAAAATCAACAAAGCAATGAATGGTGGTCCTCTCATCAAAATGTTGACCCAAGTTAATACTTACAAAAAGAAATATCAAACAACTTGCCAAAAGCGACAAACTCATTCTGAATACCTCTAGAATCGAATAAAAAATCATTAGGCTTTCCTGAGCTAACTGCACTAATAGAATTTCCAACCATCCCACTAGACCAAAATGATCCTTCCAGAGTTGGTGAAACTCATGGTATTTTATCAAGTATCTGCTTCTCTAGATTTTGACTAAAGTCAAGCCTTTCACTCTAAAAGTCTCTAAAAGGGCAAAAACAAATTCAAAACTCTCTTGACAAACTCAAGAAGCATGCTACCAAACCCAACACCACACATAAGCTACAAGGAAGCTACAAGAAGAGGGAAAATGAGAAAAAGATACAAAAATACACCACACGTCTCATTACACTAAAATAAGATGTTTTCAACCATGTGGTATTCGGTATACAAATTGAATCTTACAAAAAAAATAGGGGCAGGTCAAAAACATTAGATTAGAACTAAAGGTTAAGTAATTTAGGAACAGAGAATAATGAGGCTTGTGTACCGTACATATATGGAGGAACGATTGGGATGAAAATCAAACAAAGTAAAGTATATTTGTTTTTTGAAGCAAGTCATTCAA
Organism: Solanum commersonii; assembly: GCA_029007595.1. Lineage (NCBI taxonomy): Eukaryota > Viridiplantae > Streptophyta > Magnoliopsida > Solanales > Solanaceae > Solanum > Solanum commersonii. Next base: position 947,616 of record JAJTWQ010000131.1, read on the forward strand.
CAAATAATAGAAACTTTGTCATTGGTACCAACTTGCATAAAGTATTTTGTTTATTACATAAGACACCACATTGAATTTAGGTAAAGTAGTTTAGTACGTACATTTAATTTCCTGGAAAATCAACTCTTAGTAAAGTGTAAAGTATATCTTCTCACTATTATTACCAAATTCATGAAAGTTGCTTGGGTATATAAACATTGTCATGACTAATAAATGACTGAATATTTGTACTTATAATATAATCATCACTACATGGAATAGAAGACATCACAACATGTGTCATACTATTCGGTAGGCAATCACATACCTTGAAAATGTATTATACCAGGACTTACATGAGTTACATTAGTCCTTGAAACAATAGTATATGCTCAGGGTGTGTTTGTTATGGAGGAAAACATTTTTCAGAAAATGTTTTCCAATTTTCCCATGTTTGGTTGGCTTAAATGTTATCCAATTCAACTCTTTTTCCTCATATTTAAAGGAAATGACTTCACTTCCAAAATTAAGAAAAACACTCTCCAAAACCCCATTTCATCATTTAATTTTTTTTTCAAAACCTATTCATACCTTGAACCCGACCGTCTCTATTAAAAAAAAACTAATTTTTTTTAAATTTTCTTAATTTTAAATTTCAAATATATTTTTATCCATACCACCAAACCACACTCCCCCCCCCCAAACAACAAAAAAATTAATATTTTTTAAAAAAATGTTTCAATTTTTAACATTTTTTTACCTCACAAAACCCCTACTTCCTACCCCCCACCTCCAAAAAAAAGTTTCTTTTGAAAAATAATTCTTTTTAAAAAAATAAAATAATTTACGCCACTTAATATATTTTTTAAAAAAATTGGGAAATATTTCAAACTTGCCGATGATATTTACTCAGTACATGTTGCCCTGTACTAAGCCCTACCTGTGTTTTTCTTTGTTTTCTTTTTGTGGAGTGCAGCGAGTGTATCAGTGATTTCGACTTGTATCAGTGACATCAGGTTCTAGGGTGAGCTATTCATTCAAGCTCGTGTTGGATTCTCTTGGTCATGGCATGATGTCCTTAGTTTTCGGACATAAAATATTTTATTCATTTTTTTGGTGTCTTTAATACTCTTACACTTAGTATTTGAAGATTAAATGTCCTTGATGTGATGACTTTCAGATTTTGGGGATAATATGTGTTACACTTTAGAGGTCTATTTGATTGGTTACTTTAATAAGTTTTGAGCTTCCGCATTATTGTTGTTATTTGTAGTTAAATTCTTTATATATGTTGGCGTTTGGATTCCTTCGTTCGCCCACTTAGGAGTTTAAGTGTGGGTGCCACTTACGACTCATTTTGGGTCATGAAAACCTTGTTATCAGAGAGTTAGGTTTGGTGATCTCATGACACAAAGACAAGTCTAGTAGAGTCCTGCGGAACGGTATGGGGACTCCTTTACTTTTCTTCGAGAGGCTATATGACTTTAGGAAAACGTCGTTCCTTCTTTCTTTCGTGCTACTACTTGAATCCTATTGGTATCTAGGTGATACAAATTGGTATCTAAACTTATTCACTCTTTTTCACATATGGTTAGTACTGGAGTATTAGAAGTTGAAATAGTAACATCAGAAAGAAAAAAAATGTGTCCTTTCAAATAGGTTTATTTTCTCGATTGACTACAGGGCCTATAATGACTAGTGATCAATATGATTTCTTTTATTAAGTTCTTAAAGTTGAAACATTTATTGCTCATGGGTACCGATTATGAAGCTGCTTATGCTTTCATTGTTGATTGTTTAGAGCTGCTTTATAGAATGAATATAGTGGAGAGCCTTAGTGTTGAGTTTGTGACATGCTAGTTTTGGGGAGATGTTAGAATGTGGTGGCGGTCTCATGTTGAATGTTGACCAATAAAGGCATTACCTATGACTTGGGAATAATTTTCTAGCTTCTTCACGGTGAAGTGTATATCCCGTACTTTGAAGGATAGGAGGTGAATCCAGATGACTTTGCCAAGGTGACAACATTCAAGAAGTTTCATAAGGAAAGGCTAGAGAATGAACACCATTACTTGCAAAATACAGTAGTGAAGTTGTCTAACACGTATAGGTTGCTTAGCGAATGATGAAATTATGTTGCGCCAAGTGAGGTCATAATCACTACTACAATTTTATAGATTGAGTGTATACCAAATAGGGTCATGATACGACTATTAGAACAGTATTGATGCTTACTTGATTAGAGTTACAAAGTCTGTTACTTTTGTTATCGACCTGATCTAAGAAAGAAAGAAAATTGCTAGGGGGCAGAGACATAATAGATTTGATAATGTTTTATAGTTATTCAATGGGTAGAATTGTTTGAGCTATTCAGGTGCGATCTTCTCAATAGGTATGATGTGTGATTGATCTAACAGACTTTCACGATGTGGTTCTAGTGTTATATGGAAATGAATACGTTGATTGTCAAGTCGGAATACTAACTACTTAAGGTGTTATCTGTTGTATGACATGTTCAGATAATGAGATTCAGTGTTGCATTTCTCACATTTGAGAAACCTACTAGTTTGTTACTATGGATGCTTGGGTTAGGCATTGTTTTAAGCAGTTTTTAGTGGTGGATATTTGGTACTATATTAATGCATTAAAAAAAAAATTAAGCCACCCCACCCCTACCTTGCCCCACCATACCCAGGCCATCCCCGTCAATTGTTTTCTTAAATAAATTGTTTTTGGAAAATATTTCAAATTTTTTAAAAGATCATTTTGAACCCATCCCCAATCTTAATTTTTTTCATTTTTTATGTCACCCCACCCCTACCCCCCTCTCTCTGGGAGCCACCCTCACCAAGGCCACTTCCGTCAATTTTTTCTTTTAAAAAAATTATTCCAAAAAAAAATTTCAAAATATTTAAAAAATGCATTTTTATGCCACCCACACCCCTTTCCCACCACCCCACCTAGGCCATCCCGGTTAATTTTAACTTTTTAATGAAAATTATTTTTGGAAAATATTTTAAATTTTAATTTTTTTTCATATTTATGCCACCCCCTACCCCTACCCAATTTCTGGGTCAAATCTTATGGTCGGATTTTCAAACAGTCATCGTGAACTTTTCCTAATTTGGGTGTCGGGGTCGAATCCTAGATGAATTATCGGGGTTAATTACGGATCAATTATTATTTTCCTAGAGAGTTTTTCAGTCTCAAATCAAAAATAAAAGATATTTTCTGAAAAGTATTTTTAATTCACCAACCAGCATTAAAAAGTATTTTTTAGAAAATATTTTCTACTCACCAACCAAACATAAGAAAATAAGTTAGAAATCCACTTGTTTTCTAAGAAAACAATTCTAGGAAAATATTTTCCATGGAAAACATTTTCCTTCATACCAAACACATCCTCAGTCTAATTCAATTTCTTTCAACTACTAACATTATTAGTCTGTTTTAAAAAGTATTGGTGGCATAACATACCCATATCAATTATATAGTGATTCGTGGGCCATATATTTGTTTTTGGCGATAAAAACTTACAAAGTTCAATCCATGGCGAATTGTATGCCACCAGGAAAACTCAAATCACTAGTGATCGACACTGATTTTATGAGTTTAGTTCATGTGGTGATATGTCTAGTGTTTTAAAAGACTCTGTTGGGACTCACCTCGGGGCTCGGCCTGGGACAGAGCTATGGAAAAATTCATTGAGACTTATATGTGGGGCTTACTATCGTATATTTACTATATGGTAATATCTTGAGGGTGATTATTATTTATTATTTCTTTTTAAAATACCAAGACAAGTTGTACATGTTTACTTTTTATTGGTCATCATGATATTTTATACGTCTCAAAATTAACATATTACATTATTTATACTTGTAAATTCAAATTCCCTTTTCTTTCATTCTTTTCATCTTTACAAACCATCCTTGGCATATTCAAACACACCAAATTTTTAATATAGCTCATTGAACACCCCTTTTCTTTCCACAATGCACAATTAATACGATTTTTTCAATACTTTTCTTTTGTTGCTTTTCTTTCTCTTTTTTTTTTTAATATATGGAGAAGTTCCATCTTTTTCTTCAACACAAGTTTTCAAGAATGGATTTAACCAAATACTTGCTCAATTTCTTTCCTCTTTCTTACCACACCTCCAACTTACACTTTTGGTCTAAGTTGGCTATTCAAATAGATCAATGCTTCACGAAGGTTTTAGGTGGGAAGGACAAGGCCATCTATGTTCATGTTTCATCCAAAGAAAATGTTAGGCTCGAATGATGTCAAGCTAGGTTCAAACACTCACAAGGTGGCCACACAAAAGGTATAGAAATTGGGTTCACTATCAATAATTCATGCCTAAGATCATTTCCTTCATGCACCAAAATTAGTTAATCAGACCAATGGGGCAAGTCTAGATATCAGCATGCATATTTTTCAAGCAAACCTCACCAAACAAGGCATTTAACACAATCATTGATCATAAGTTTACAAGTTAAGCTCGCGTGCAATAGTCATTGCAAGACTCACCTCGACAATTCGGCATGTCACAATCAGATACTAAGAGTTCTCACAAGACTTATGCAACTCATATTGTTTTGTTGGACTTGCACATTATATTGTTCATCAAAAGCACTATTCAAGTCATCGATATTGGTCACAATAAACACTTAAATGTACAAGAGACCATTAACAACGTTCAAAAATTAAGCAATCTAGAGAGGTATCAATGAGAGAAAACCACATTCATTGACATTCAAGCACCAAGGAGATTAATTTTAGCCTACCCACTATGTAGATTTAAGTCGGGGTACTCAGACTTCCCCCAATAGATTCAAATTTAACCAAACAATAACTTTTCCCTTAAGAACGAAGTCACCAAATCAATCATTGGGCAAAGTCAAGTAGTTTGGTTGTTATTGGGTTACTCAAACTTCACCCACACATTACCCAACAGGCTACAACCACAATTTAAACAATTCAATAGCAAAATTAACATCAAATTAGGCTAAAGACAATAACGGACATAGTTGACTTCAAATTAGATTCCAACGATTAATTTAGCACAAATTCAAGAGAAGAAATAGAACTACAAACTACTCACACACATGCTCAACAAAATTTGCACTGTAAAACTAGTTTAGAGGACTAACCTTAATTCAAGATGCAAAATTTGAGAAAGCAAGGAGAGAGGAACGGACAATACTTCAGATTCTGACCACACGAGGACACCCACAATAATTAACCTAAAAATATATATTCTAGAGTTTTATTAAGAGAGCACAATAGTCAAAAAGTTCAAAAGAATGAAAGGTTTTGAATTTAAGATGGTTAAAGGCCTTTGACCCTTCAGTTCGCGCCTAGATCGGCGATGGGAACTAATGCTTTCGATTCACTAGGCGAGTCGCCGAATAAGCTTTGGCCCGCCGAAATTATCAGAACACTAGCCCATCAATTTGTCTAAAGGGCGAATTGGATCAGGCTCGCCGAGTCACTCGGTGAATCATCGAGTGAGTTATGAGCACACCCATTTGCCTTTTCCTCCCAAAATTTGAATTTCACCCTGTATATCCAACAAACGTGTCACGACCCAGGGTACACTCTAGATGTAACATGGTGTATAGGGCAACGAGAGACCTCATACAAGCCACTTATCATTTATAACATAAGAAATAGAACAAAAAAAGTAAATACCACATTTTTAAAATCCACACATTTTATTAAAGCAAAGCGAAAGTCTAAAACACTTGTCTCATTAGACATCTAGTACTATAGAATCAAATTGGGCCTAACCCATACATCATGTCTAAAACTGAAATAAGAAAGAACTAAGAACAATGAAAATATGTCCTTGAAGCATGAAGACTCACCAAAGCTAGGAAACTTCGCAATAAACCACTAGCCACGAAACTGAGGACCCTTACTATCGAACCCTACATTTGGGGAAATGTAAGCACAAATATGTGTTAGTGCAAAGTAATGTCCAAAGTATGATATCCATGCATGAAACATTTTAATCATACTAAATAGGAAATTTAATGACATACAATTGACCAAGCCTAAACATGATATAAGAAGGGTTAGAAAACAAAAGTCATAAACCATGGTTAATGCAAGATAATATCTTTAATATCTTTGAAAACATAGGAGATACTTCTTTAAGTAACCTTAGTTCATTATTTTATTGTGGGAAGTAGAGTTAACTGACATAGAGACCATGTGAGCTATAACATGATCCCCCGGTGTCTCCCACACTGAAAAGGGTTGTCCTACTTGCCAAGGTAAGGACCATGAACTTCTAGCTTACGTGGATCCATTATTAAAGTTTCAAGTACAGCTCATCCAATTCTAGGTGTAACGGTCATTAATTCAAATAAACCCAACAAAGAGTTGGAGTCAAACCCACAAGGAGTAGTATGAGTTTGAATTCAATTATGAATTATCAAATGTAAATCAATTGATTGTAGGAATAGAAATTATTGGATTTATTTAAATAAGTCAAGTGGGTAACTTAAATATCAGGTAGGGGATTTAGAAAATGCTTAGCAACTATACAATAATAAGTAACAAGGGTAATCAAATGACTAAGAAATACTTGGGGGATTGACAAATTCAAAGATTTGCTAAATGGGTGTTAGATAATTACTAAAAGTTACCACTTCTTGGAGAGTAGAATCAACTCTAGATGAGTGTAACGACCCGTAAAATGAATAAGTGAAACTAGAGCCTAACTAGTGAGTGTGTGAGTTTGTCATGAGGTTTGAGGTAGTTTGATGTTGTCCCGAGCTTTGGTTGAGGGGTTTAAGGGTTAAGCGTCAAGGTACGACTCCCCAAGGAACACCCTAGGTGTCCTTGAGGAGGAAACTTAGTCTAATCCCCAAGAACCCAAAGAACCTTGAAGTTGGCCAAAATAGGGTGAACCACGGAAGGGGTCCACGCCTCGTAAGTCCATCCACGGTTCGTGGATGGACTCCGTGGGTCAGACCCCCATGAACCAAGCCGCTGCCCCAGACCACGGACCAATAGCATGATCCGTTAGTGGACTCACGGTCCTTGAGTCTAGGGCGTCAGTCATTGCCAGTTTTTTCTAGTTTCGGCTCGACTAAGGTAGGGCATTTTGGTAATTTGTTAATTAATTTTTTAAGTATTTAGATTGTTATTTTAGGTTTATTAAGATATTTTGAAAGTATTAAAACATATTTTAGACCTCATTATTTTGAAATACCAAATCAAAACCTCTCCTCCTCTCCAAAAGCTCTCTCTCTAGAAACCTCCATTGGAGGTGAAGACTTCAAGCTTCCACGGTCAGATCTTCAAGTTTTTCAAGGGATTTTCATGGGATTTTTCTTAAAAATATATGGTGGTCTTCATCCTTCACTTATTATATTTCAAGGAGGCAACTTCAAAAGTGATTTCAAATCTTCAAATTTTTCCCAAAACAGTAGATTTCAATCTATGCATGTGTTCGATTCTTAATGATTTCCAAAAGATTTATTGCGTTGATTTATGAACGGATTGTAGATTTAAAGATGAATTAAGATTATTTCTTCCAAGAACCCATGTTTCCCCCAAAATTCCTAAATTGTAATTTGAGATTGGGATTTGATTGATTATGAAGTATGTGAATTGTTTATGTGTATATATAGAATGTTGAAACTATGTTTTACTCTTGCCAAATTGTATATATATATATAAAGTGTGTGGGTGAATGTGAACCATGAACCTTGAAAGGCAAGTTATGATCAAATTACATATTGAAGTAGAATTGTGCTTTATCTAATGATCCACTTAAAAGGTGAAGGTGTTTAATTACTATGTATATTGTGGTATTGAATTGATGGATATCTTCCTTGTACCCCTATAGATGAAGGATCTATGTATGGTCATGATGTGAAGTATATGTGTGTGATTTCAATGAATTTGTAATGATCATGTTGAGAATGTAATTGTGTTATTGATTGAAAGCATATTCTCAATTCACACTCATGAATGATGATAATGATGGAATGTGAAGGGTTTTCTTCTATGTATTGTATATATTGAATTGGTAGGCTTAAGGCATCTTCTTCTTGTGTTGGTGAATTTGATCATGAATGAAGTATCTGAATTGGTAGGCTTAGGCATCCTCCTTTTGAATAATGAATGTATCTTGACTTAATGTCTTAGTGTAATGAATTGGTAGACCTAATGTTGGTAGCCTTTTCATGAATGAATGACTTATAATTAATAGACCTAATGTTGGTAGCCTTTCTATGAATGACTAATGAGGTATTTTAGGCTATGTCTTAAACCGGTGTACCTAAATATGGTTGCCCTTCAGGATGAGTCAAGAAACTAATGTGATGATAAACCTTGAAGCGGTAGACCTAATGTTGGTGGCCCTTTCATGGGTTAAATAATGAACCTTGTATCAGTAGACCTAATGTTGGTTGCCCTTCTTGGAAAGTTAATGAGCTATCCTTAATGTACCTTGAATTGGTAGACCTAATGGTGGTGGCCCTTTCTTGTGTAATTTACCTTGGGTCGGTAGGCCTAATGTTGGTGGCCCTCTCAAGTACAATAATGTAATGTGAATGAGCTACTTTATGAGAATGGAGGCTAAGCACCGAGTGGATATGGCTAAGATGGTGACTTTCCCAATGTTAGGATAGAGTCTAATGAACATCTTTCTTATCGCATAACTATGTGCCTACATAGGATGTTTACTAATTCTACACTAGGCAAGTAGAACACTTTCCTTCGGTGTAGGGTTACATGACACTAGATTCCATGATTTATCTCTCATGGTCTATTTTGGTTAATGCCTTTTTCCCATCATGTGAGATGTGCATTATGGTTTCTTGATGAGTTTTGTGAAGTGTGGGTGGTAGTATGGGATGCTATCCATGCATTGCATAAGTAGGCTTTGAGAGGGTCATAGTGAGTTCTCTAAGTCTTAATGTCTATTGTATGAATGTCCTCTTATGATAAAGTTAATGAGAATGATGATCTAATGTCTAGTGAATGAATGTCCTCTAAATGAAGTTAATGAACAATTTTAACTCTTATGTGCTAAAATGTAAATATGCATGCTATACTTGGATTGTATTATGAGTTACTTCCTTGTCATGACTTATCGTATATGAATGTGCCTTGTCTATGGTGACTTTAAAGGAGTACGTAGTGTGAGTAGTAGTATGGGATGCTACTTGCACATTGCACAAGTATGACTTAGAGTTGTCTTAGATGTTGGTCTTAATGTGATGATGTGACTTAAGTAATATTTATGTCTCTTATATGCTTTATTGTATAAAGGTGCAAAGGATGTATAGGATGCTACCCATACATTGCACAAGGTATAACTCGAGGGTTACTTGAGGTGAAGGCTTAAGGTAAAGGTAAAGGTTCATATTTGGATTATGATCTAATGTGAAAATATGACTTGTATTTTGGTTGTGACTTATATTATGCCTCTTTTATCAATGTTTATGAAGTTTTACCAAAATGGCATATATCATGACTTTCAAAGAAACTGTCCATTTTAAGAATGTTTTTGCATGGCTTCCATACTTAGTACTTAATTGTGCTAACCTCGTTCTTCTCCACTTTTACCAATGTGTAGGGTTTGGAGATATTGGTGTTCTATGCTGGAGGAGTAGGTTTCTACGGTGCTTGAAGATGAAGACTTGGTGAGTCCTCATAGTTTCGAGGACAAAATCCACTATGTTCCCTTTATGTCTTTTAGTTTATGTTAAAGCTTTTGTATGGGCTAAGTCCCAATATTGTATTCAGAGTATTAGATGGTTTGAGACATAGTATACAAAGTCTAGAAAGTCTTTTGCCTGCTTTTTAATGAAAATGTCTTTGATTGTAAAGAAAGTTCTAAATTCTTCTTTATTTTCCTATGTTTTTGTGTTCAAGAATGTTATGAATCTTGTATGAGACCCCTTCGGGGTTGTGTACACCATGTCCCATCTAGGGGCTAGCCTTGGGTCATCATGAAAAACATGGTATCAGAGCCCAAGATTTTGGAATGGTCTTAGGATGTCTCACACCACATCTAGTAGAGTCTTGTTCATAATATGAAGTGTGCAACATTATGAATAGGAGGCTATTAGGTGTTAAGAAAGTCTCACTTCTTCATTCTTCAAGTAGTGTCATAGAGTTTAGCTCTATAATGTCTCTCTCTTATTTCTTATCTGATGTTCTTCAGGGTATGACCACTTGAAAGGAGTATGCTAGAAGGTGTGAGAGAGGAAGGTTAGTTATAATTCCAATTATGGCTATGTGACTTGATAGATGTGAAATAATAGATTGTGGTGTGACTTTAGTATGAATGGGTTGCTTTATGGTTGTGTGTTGTTGGTAGAATCCGACTTAGTCAAGATGAGTTTTGAGGTATGTTGAAATAGTTGATGAATGTGTTGTATTAGAATCATCTTGTGTGATGAGGATGAAGGTTTACTGATGTATTTCTCCGACCTAAGAATTGAAAGAAGTGATGTTGTAAAGAGTTTGTATAGGATTATTCCCAAGTGGGGGAGAAAGTGCTTTGATGGTAAGGTCTTTGAGTGTCCTTGATGTTCATGGGTTAGGATTGCTTGATGTTCTTACCTTAAGAGGTGTAGTGAGTTTGAGGAGTTTAGACCTGGTGTGGTAGACTCATATGAGACCTTGAGTGGTGTTGGTAAGGTTGTTTATGAGCAAGAGTTTCTTAATGAGGACCTTCATAGTTTAAAAGCACCGGTATGTTGATGGTTTCTTGTAAGTTGTGAATATCTTGTTAAGGTTCCTTTGTTAGGTTCATGATAAGCTTTAGTTGGGTTTGGGATAGTATGTTGAGTAGTAAGGTTGTTGAGAGTTCCGATATCCCTTACCTCTTCCTTTATATGCCTATTCAATCTTGAGACGAGTTCCTTGTAGCTTGTTTCACGTCTTCGGAGTCATGTGTGATGTTGTGTTTCCATGGTCTCCTTATTTTATGCATGTTCTTGATGAATTCTTGTTTGAATGAGAAAATGAGTTTTCATGAATTATGTTCCTCATGTTAATGTGCATTTAGTATGAGTTGCTTATATGCTTCGTGAGATTAAATGTTGAACATGCCAAAAACTGCTTTTGAGTGTTATTGCATAATGTGGCTAATGAAGTTATGATGAGAATGATTTGAGTTGAAGAAGGTAGTTCCTCCGATGAAATGAGAAATGGCGAAGTTATGTTGCATAATGAGTTTGTAGAAGTAGTCCCTACTTTGTTATGTTGCATTGAGCTTATTGATGTGGAGTTGATGTTTCTTCCTAGTTTTGTGCATTGTTTATGATGTTGCATGCATGATGGGTTGCTAGTCTTTAGTCGTTAACCCCTTAATGTGTTTAAAGTGTCATTCGAAGACGAATGTTCCTAAGTGAGTGATAATGTAACGACCCGTAAAATGAATAAGTGAAACTAGAGCTTAACTAGTGACTGTTAAGGTTTATTTTAGGTTTATTAAGATATTTTTAATGTATTAAAACATATTTTAGACCTCATCATTTCAAAACCTCAAATCAAGACCTCTCACCCTCTCCGAAAGCTCTCTCTCTAAAAACCTCCATTGGAGGTGAAGACTTCAAGCTTCCAAGGTCAAATCTTCAGTTTTTTCAAGGGATTTTCGTGGGATTCTTATAAAATAGGTATGGTGGTCTTCATCTTTGACTTATTATCTTTCAAGAAGCCAATTTCAAAAGTTCTTACAAATACTCAAAGGTTTCCGCAAAACCCTAGATTTCAATCTAAGCATGTGTTTGATTCTAAATTATTTGCAAAGGCTTTATTGCATTGATTTATGGATGGAGTGTGGATTTAAAGATGAATTAAGATGATTTCTTCCTAAAACCCATGTTTTCCCCCAAATTCCTAAGTTGTAATTTGAGAATGTGATTTGACTGATTATGAAATATGTGAATTATTTATGTGTATATGGATATAGAATGTTGAAATTATGTTGTTACTCTTGCCAAATTGTATTGATCTAAGGTGTGTGGGTGAATGTGAACGATGAACCTTGAAGGGAAAGTTATGATCAAATTACATATTGAAGTAGAATTGTGCTTGATCTATTGATCCACTTGAAGGTGGAGGTGTTTACTTACTATGTATATTGTGGTATTGAATTGGTGGATATCTTCCTTGTACATCTATATATGAAGGATCCATGTATGATCATGATGTGAAGTATATGTGTGTGATTTCAATGAATGTATAATGATCATGTTGAGAATGTAATTGTGTTATTGATTGAAAGCATATTCTCAATTAACACTCATGAATGATGATGATGGAATGTGAAGGATTTTCTCCTATGTATTATATATGTTGAATTGGTAGGCTTAAGGAATCCTCTTCTTGTATTGGTGAATGTGATCATGAATGAAGTATGTTGAATCGGTGGGTTTAGTCCTCCTCCTCTTGAATAAAAAATGTATCTTGACTTAATGTCTTAATGAAATGAATTGGTACACCTAATGTTGGTAGCCTTTTCTTGAATGAATGAATGAATGACCTAGAATTGGTAATATTGGTAACCTTTCTAAGATAGCAGTGATGAAGGCTAAGACAACAGCTTTCGAACACTTTTATGTCGAGCTGAGGGACAAAGGTTGGGATAAGAAATTGTATAGGCTCGCAAAAGCAAGAGAGAGGAAGGCTCGCGACTTGGACCAAGTGAAGTGTATCAAGGTTGAGGAAGGCAAACTATTGGTGGAAGACACCTCCATCAAGCAAAGATGGCGAAGATACTTTCACAAACTTTTAAATGAAGAAGGGGATGGAGACATTATGATGGGTGATTTGATGTACTCTAAAAGACTTCGATACTTTGGGTATTGTAGGTGTTTTAGGATCGAGGAGGTCTTACGTGCTATTAGTAGGATGAGCAGGGGAAGAGCGATCGGACCCAATGAGATTTCGATGAAATTTTGGAAGAGCATGAACAAGGAAGGTATAGAGTGGTTAACTGGGCTGTTTAATGTTATTTTTAAGACAACGAAGATTCCTGATGAATGGAGGTAGAGTACAATGGTTTCGTTGTACAAAAACAAGGGTGCTATCCAAAATTGTAACAACTACAGGGGTGTCAAATTGCAAAGCCATACTATGAAGATTTGGCAAAGACTGGTGGAGATAAGGGTGAGAAGAGGGGTGCCCATTTCTAAGAATCAGTTTGGATTCATGCCGGGACGATCAACTACCGAAGCCATTCATCTTATGCGAAGACTGGTAGAAATATATAGAGAAAGGAAGAGAGACCTACATATGGTGTTCATTGACCTTGAAAAGGCCTATGACAAAGTACCGAGGAGTGTCCTCTAGAGGTGCTTGGAGGTTAACGGTGTCTGGATGATTTATATTAGGGCGATAAAGGACATGTACGGGGGAGCCAAGACTCAGGTTAGAATGGTTGGAGGAGACTCAGAACATTTTCCAGTTGAGATGGGGTTGCACCAGGGATCAGTCCTTAGCCCTTTTCTATTTGCTTTGGTGATGGATTAGTTGACGCGGTCTATTAAAGAGAAGGTCCCATGGTGCATGTTATTTGCGGATGACATAGTACTGATTTATGAGACGCGAAACAGAGTGAATGTGAGGTTGGAGGTGTGGAGAAAAATGCTGGAGTCCAAAGGGTTCAGGTTGAGTAGGACCAAATTTGAATATTTAGGGTGCAAATTTCGTGATGTGTTGGATGAGACAGATGTGGAAGTGAGACTTGCCACACAAATCATTCCTAAGAAAGAAAATTTTAAGTATCTTGGGTCTGTAATCCAAGGAAGTGGAGACATCGACGATGATGTCACACATCGCATTGGGGTGGCTTGGAGGAAATGGAGGCTTGCCTCTGGAGTCTTTTGTGATAAGAAAATTGCACCTAAACTTAAAGGTAAGTTCTACAGAGTGGTAGTTAGACCGGCCTTGTTGTATGAAGCGGAGTGTTGGCCAGTCAACAATGCACATGTTCAAAAAATGCATATTGCAGAGATGAGGATGTTGAGATGGATGTGTGAGCACACTAGGAGCGATAAGTTTAGGAATGAGGTTATCTGGGAGAAGGTGGGAGTGGCCTCTGTGGTGGACAAGCTGAGGGAAGCGAGACTAAGATGGTTTGGACATGTGAAGAGACGATGCGCAGATGCCCCAGTGAGGAGGTGCGAGGGGCTGGCTATGAAGGGTACGCGAAGGGGTAGAGGTAAGCCTAAGAAGTATTGGGGAGAGGTGATTAGGCAGGACTTTGATCAGCTTCACATTACTGAGGACATGACTCTAGATAGGAAGGAGTGGAGGTCGCGTATTAAGGTTGAAGGTTAGTAGGGTTAGCGTGTTGTCTTTCCTTGCGAGGGTATGGGTTGTTAGCATTTGTAGAAGTCTTAGCCTTGCACTTGTAGTTCTTATCTGTGATACCTATAGCTATTTGTTGTGTACTGCGTTACACTTCTAGCATTATTTTCTTGATGTTATTGTCTCCTTGTTGATTATACACTATTTTTCTTACTGGATGTTATGTTTTATACACGATTTCCCTTCTTCTTATACTTGGATTTGATGTACTTGAGTTAAGGGTCTTTCGAATACAACCTCTTTACCTCCACGAGGTAGTGGTAAGGTTTGCGTACACCCTACCCTCCCCAGACCCCACCTAGTGGGATTTTACTAGGTATGTTGTTGTTGTTGTTGTTCTATGAAAGACTAATGAGGTATTTTAGCCTATGTCTTCAACCGGTAGACCTAAATGGGGTGGCCCTTAAGGATGATTCTAGAAACCAATGTAAGGATAAACCTTGCAGCGGTAAACATAATATTGGTGGCCCTTTCATGTGTGAAATGATGAACCTTGTATCGGTATACCTAATGTTGGTGGACCTTCTTGGAAAGTCAATGATCTATCCTTACTGTACCTTGAATTGGTAGACCTAATGGTGATGGCCCTTTCCTATGTAATGTACCTTGGTTTGGTAGGCCTAATGTTGGTGGTCCTCTAAAGTACAACAATGTAACGTGAATGAACTACTCTATGGGAATGGAGGGTAAGCAACGGGTGGATATGGCCAACATGGTGACTCTCCCAATGTTAGGTTAGAGTCCAATGAACATCTTTCTTATCCCATAACTATGTGCCTACATAGGATGTTTACCAGTTCTACCCTAGGCAAGTAGAACACCTTCCTTCGGTGTAGGGTTACATGACACCGGATTTCATAATTTAGCTCTAATGGTCTATGTTGGTTAATGCCTATTCCCATCATGTGAGATGTACATAATGGTTTCTTGATGAGTTCTATGAAGTGTGGGTGGTAGTATGAGATGCTATCCATGCATTGCACGAGCAGGCTTTGAGAGAGTAATAGTGAGTTCTCTAAGTCTTAATGGCAATTGTATGAATGTCCTCTTGTGATAAAGTTAATGAGAATGATGATTTAATATCTAGTGAATGAATGTCCTCTAAATGAAATTAATGAAGAATGTTGACTCTTATATGCTTAAATGTAAAGATGCCTGCTATACTTGGATTGTATTATGAGTTACTTCCTTGTCATGACTTATCGCATATGAATGTGCATTGTCTATTGTGACTTCACAGGAGGAATTACTGTGAGTAGTAGTATGGGATGCTACTTGCACATTGCATAAGTATGACTCAGTGTTGTCTTAGATGTTGGTCTTAATGTGATGATGTGACGTATGTGATGTTTATGTCTATTATATGCTTTATTGTGTAAAGGTTCGAAGGATGAATGGTAAGTTCACTTTTGGTGGCCTGAAGGTGGTACCGTAGTGTGGGTGGTGGTATGGGATACTACCCATACATTGCACAGGGTATAACTTGAGGGTTACTTGAGGTGAAGGTTGAAGGTGAAGGTAAAGGTTCTTATGTGGATTATGTTCTAATGTGAAAATATCGCTTGTATGTTGGTTGTCACTTATATTATGCCTCTTTTATCAATGTTCATGAAGTTTTACCAAAATAGCATATATCATGACTTTCAAAGAAAATGTCTGTTTTAAGCATGTTTTTGCATGGCTTCCATACTTTTTACTGAATTGTGGTAACCACATTCTTCTCCATCTTTACAAAAGTGTAGGGTTTGGAGATATTGGTATTCTATGCTTGAGGAGTAGGTTTCTAAGGTGCTTGAAGATGAAGGCTTGGTGAGTCCTCATAGTTTCGAGGACAAAATCCACTATGTTTCCTTTATGTCTTTTAGTTTATATTAAAGCTTTTGTATGGGCTAAGTCCCAATGTTGTACTCAAAGTATTAGATGGTTTGAGACATAGTATACAAAGTCTATAAGGTCTTCCACTTGCTTCTTACTATAAATGAACTGGACCAATTTTACTTAAGCTTTCTCAGGAAGAGTCCTAGTCTAGAATTTTACAGCAACACAAGATCTCCAACTCAAAATTATCTTCTAAGGATTTTAGAGTCATGCCATTTCTTCATTTTCTCCCTTTAGAGAACTTAAATTTAATATGCCCTAAACTTGAATTCTTCCAATTCGTTATGCTGATCTACTCTTCATTTCGAAGCATTCGCCCAATCCAAATTTAATGCCCATAGCGCTTTGTGCTCAAGCTCAATTGGTAGGTGACAAAATTTCCCAGAGACCAACTGATATAGAGACATACCAATTGGTGTCTTGTAGGTAGTGTGATATGCCCAAAGGGCATCATCTAGCTTCCAAGACCAGTCAGTCTTATTAGCATTGACGGTCTTGGCCAAGATACTCTTAATTTATCAATTTGAAACCTCTACTTGACCACTCATTTGAGGATGATATGATGCTACCAGTTTTTGCTTCACTACTTATTTACTAAATACATATGCAAACAACCGGTTGCAAAAATGAGAACCTTTATGTCTAATTATAGTATGTGGGGTGCTAAATTTTGCAAAGATATAGCATTTTAGGAATTGAAAAACACTCTTCCCTTCATTGTTCGGTAGTGTCACTGCTTCCACCCATTTAGAAACATAATCCTTAGCCACTAAAATATACTTTTTACCAAATGAGGTCTCAAATGGCCCCTTGAAGTCGATTCTCTAGACATTGAAAAACTCAACTTCCAGAATAGGCTTAAGATGTATCTCATGCCTTCTAGACAGCCCACCTTGTTTTTGGAATTTTATACATTTCTTGACAAATTCATGAGAATCTTTGTAGAGAGATAGCAAGTAGTAACCACTTTGAAGAATTTTAGCGGCTGTTCTCACACCGCTATGATGGCCACCAATTGGCAAAGCATGACAAGCATTTAGAATTTTATTGACTTCCTCTTCCATCCCCTTCTATCCTTTACTTCAATGTCGAATTCTTGCAATAATAGTACCCATCTTATCAACCTTGATTTTGCATCTTTGTTAACCACTAAGTATCGCAGAGCTGCCTGATTGGTGTGAACTACCACTTTGGTGCCTAGCAAGTGTGCCTGAAATTTCTAAAATGCATATACCACCGCAAGTAATTCGTATTCAGTATAAATGTAGTTACATTGAGCACCATTCAATGTTTTGCTGGCGTAGTACATTGGGTGAAACAGTTTGTTGTGTTTTTTCCCTAACACAACACCCAACTCTATACCACTTGCATCACACATTACTTCAAAAGGTGCCGACCAATCAGGGCTAATAATCACCAGAGTGGAGATTAACTTCTCTTTAAAACACTTAATGGCTGCCATACATGCGTCATCAAAGCTAAATTTCACTTCCTTTTCCAAAATCTTGCACAAATGGTGTGCAATTTTTGCGAAATCTTTGATAAATCTCTGGTAAAATCCAGTATGCCCCAAGAAACTACAAATACCTTTTACCAAGATCAGTGGGGGTAGCCTCTCAATTACCTCAATTTTGGCTTTGTTAACCTCCAAACTCTTTTACAATACCTTGTGACCCAAAACTATACCTTCCCTAACTATGAAGTGACATTTTTCCCAATTTAAGAGTAGATTGGTTTCCAGACATCTTTGCAAAGCGTGCCCAAGGTGTGCCAAACATGATTCAAGAGAATCACACACCACAGAGAAGTTATCCATTAAAACTTCCATTGAATCTTCCACCGTATTAGCAAAAATAGACAACATGCAATATTAAAACATCGTCGGGGCATTACAGTACCCGAAAGGCATCCTTTTGAAAGCGAAAGTTTCATAAGGGCAAGTGAAAGTGGTCTTCTGTTGGTCCTCCGGTGCTATAGATATTTTGTTGTACCCGGAATAACCATCCATGAAATAATACCATCCGCGCTATGAAATTTGATCAAGCATTTGTTCTATAAAAGGTATGGGAATGTGATCTTTTTCTGTCCAATAATTTAGATTTCTATAGTCCATGCATACCCTCCATCTGGTTACTAGTCTTGTAGGTTCAAGTTCCCCTTTCTCATTTGGGACTACCGTGATGCCACACTTTTTGGGTACACATTATACCAGACTCACCCATTTGCTATCCACAATAGGGTAAATTACACCTGCATCCAACCACTTGATTATATCCTTTTTTACCACCTCCTGCATTAGTAGGTTCAATCTCCTTTGGTGTTCTACACTCGGTTTGCATTCACTATCCAGTTGAATCTTGTGGCTTCAAATGCCTAGTGGAATACCCATAATGTCGGCGATAGTTTATCATTTTGCTTTGATGTACCTTTTCAACAACTCAACGAGCAATTTTACTTGTCATTCAAGCAAGTCAGCTGCAATGATAACTGGCAAGGTATTATTTTAGAATACATACCGAAGTTGGACGGGGAGCTCTTTCAATTCAATTTTTGGTGGTTCCTCCGTGGATGGCTTAGCGGGAGGACTATTTTGATTCTTTAGATCAATGTCTATTTTTAAAGTATTCGTTGAGTATTCACCTAACCCCGATAGAGAAGCAACACTTCATCATATCCTCAGACTTTGGTATCATCATAATTCGAGAGAATAACCTCAAGAGGTTCACTTATACACATGATCTCGCTCACACTAGCCACCGCTTCATCGATTACATCGATCTTTGATATGACATGAATGTCACTCAGTTGCTTCATGGATTTGCACACATTAAAGGTGACCTCATCTTCATTTACCCAGAACTTTAACTCCCCAGTTTCAACATCCACTATGGCGCTTTCGGTTGCTAAAAATGGTCTACCCAAAATAATAAGAACTTCAACATCAATCTCACAATCAAGAATGATAAAATCAACCTGAAATATGATTCGATCCACCTTTACCAATATGTCGTACAATATTCCAATGGGGTGTTTGATCGACCGGTCAGCCATAAGAAGATGCATTGTTGTTAATTTTGGTTCGCCCAGCTCAAGTTGCTTGAGGATGTCATAGGGCATCGAACTGATACTTGCTCCCAAATCACGTAAAGAGTTAGCAAATTGAAGCATACCAATGGTGCATGGGATGATAAATTCTCCTAGATCCTCTTTCTTTATAATCATCTCGCTAGTCTTAATGGCACTACAATTATGAGGAACTTCAATTGTTTCGAAGTCTATGTTTCTCTTCTTGGTGACCAGCTCCTTCATGAATTTAGCGTAGCCCGACATATCCAATAATGATTCCACTAGTGGAAGATTTCTATAAAGTGTCTTAAACAGGGATAGGAATTTCTTGAACTTTTCATCCTCATTCTTCTTTTTGAGAAGTTGAGGAAATGGAGGAGCAATTTTGGGAAGAGGTTACTTTATCATTGGAATTTGAGTGCCCTTCTCTTTATCTTTTTGCAACTCGTCGATGGAATTTTTCTTAAGACTTCCCTCCGTCTCTTTGATCATCTCTCTTTCCGATGCTTGAACAAGACCCTATTCCTTTTCGATATCTTTCTCCTCTTCAAAAGTGTTCACCCCATTAGTGCCTTTCATATTACAGACTGCTATCTTTCCACTTCGTGTCACAACAACCAAGTTTTTGTCCTAGTCAGCCCTCACAGTTGTTGCGCATTCAGCTTCACCCCTTTCAGAAGTCTCAAGTTATGCTAAAAGCTGACCCTCAAGTTTCTTGATTGCATCTGCATGAGAATTCACTCTACTATTCAATGATGATATATTAGTTTTCATCTCCTTAAGCATGCCATCCGATCCTTCAACCTTATCTAGGATATGCGATGATAAATAATCCACTCCTAAGCTACCCAAACTACCATTTGATCTTGGGCTATCACTTGATTGTGTGTGGTCTTCTTCATGGATCTCTTCTCTCCTCCATGGGTTATTTTGTTTTGCCCAATCTTGATAATATCATAACCGTTCTTCCTCCTTATGCGAGTTCCAACCTTGATTCCCACCCAGCTTCAAGTAACATGGGTGAGAACCCTTCTCATTCCAACCTTGATTCCCACCTGGCCTTGAGTAGCACGGGTGAGAACCCTTCACAGCTTTAAACACTCTTCTGACTTCTTTGGTCCCACTAACCTTTTCTAACACTCGCTTATGTAACAACTCCATTTGGGACATCATTTTGTTAATATTCCCATCCCTCTCTTTTTCCTTCTCAAGTTGCTCTTTCGTCATCCTAAAACTGAAAGGACAAACATGGTCATCTTGAGTATACCAAGGTTGATTGATCTTTGTCTCTTCATCAAGAAGGGATGAGGCAACCTTAAATGGTTGGAGCATTATCCCTCCTTAGGACAGCTTATCGGCTACTCATTTGTTTACTGAGTCTAAAATTTTGTAGAAATATTGAAGTATCACATCACTTGAAACCCTATGAGTAGGACATTGTAATAGCAACTTTCGATACCTTAGCCAAGTCTTATGAATGGGCTCCCCTTCTACGCTCTTGATGTTTTTGATGTTTTCACGTAATTTTACCATCTTTGAGGATGGAAAGAACCTTGCATAGAATGCATCGGTAAGCTCCTCCCACGATAAAATGGATTTCCTTGGTAACTTTGCTAACCACTTGCTTGTATCTCCCGTTAAAGAGAAAAGGAACAACCAGAGCCTAATTGATTCTTGTGTCACATCCTTGAGTGAGAACGGGCTGCACACTTCCATGAAATTACGAATATGCTCACGGGGATTCTTATGCTCTAGTCCCCTAAATATACCTTTAGCTTGTAAAAGGTGCAGCATTGTATTCGTCACCTGAAATTAAGCCTGCTTCAAAACAGGAGGTAAGGGAATAACACCTACACCCCAATAGATCTTCGCTGGTGTGAAGGAACTCAACACCATCATCTTGTTGACCAGGTTAGTTCATGGTTCTTCCATTTGCACTCATCCTATCACCTTATCACAAATAGTTCACAACAAACGGTAAGTTGATTCTATTACAACACAAAGAAATAACAACTCAAATTTAATAATAAAATTCTAAACACACCACTCACCAGTAGTGGCACCATTTTGATTAAAGTTTCAAGTACACCTCATCCGATTATAAGTGTAAATAGTCGTTAATTCGTATAAACCCAACAAAGAGTTGGAGTCGAACCGACAGGGAGTAGTATGCGTTTGAATTCAACTACGAATTATCAAATGTGATTCAATTGATTGTACGAATAGAAATTATCGAATTTATTTAAATAAGTTAAGACGGTGACATAAATGTCAGTTGGAGGATTTAGAAGATGCTTAGAACCTACATAATAATAAGTAAGAATGGTAATCAAGTGAGTAGGAGATACTTGAGGGATTCACCAACTAACTACCAAGCTTTGCTAAATGGGTGTTAGGTAATTACTAAAAGTTACCACTTCTTTATGAGTAGAAATGAACCCTAGATGAGGTAGCTTTCTCTCAAACAACTACCTCGGTTCAATTGAGTTCTCTCAAACCTCAACAGCCTAACAAGAAACTCAGCCCACAACCTAACCCCATCAACTCTCTCGAGATAGAAAGGTAGAACGTGATTTTGTATTCACTCTCTCTCGAGCTAAACCTATAATAGCCCAATCACTATGAGTGTTAATTTAGAGCCTTAGTTCTGAACTTCTACTAGTGGTATGAAATAAGCATTCAAATCAGCAATGAAACAACAATAATAAATCAGACCCACTTCGAATTAGCAAGCTAATCAATAATTTCTAATACCCATTAGCAAAAATTAAGTAATTAATTTCGTGGTCAAGTCCCCCAAGAATGGGGTTTTAGCTAATCATATTAAAAGGTGAAAATTCAATACCTATTAAATGAGCCATAGATGGATATTGATTTCCACTACCTTAAAATAAGTAAGTTTGGCTTTAATTATCAATCCCACACAAAATTTTCTTCAAAACTTGAGCTAAAACAATGTTTTTCCGTTCTAGGTATGAATTTCTCCCAAAGTTGGATACTTTCTGTCTCTTCAAAATATTATTTTATACTAGTACAAAATTTGGCCATGTGGGAAAAATCGGCGAGGATAGTCGGGCTCCGCCGAATAGTCGGCAACTCGCCAAACACCCCTGTCCATTCCCTTTGAATTTAATGATTTCATATAATTATGCATTGTAACTTTAGGCGGTCTAGATCAGGGTCGCCGATTGATTCAGTGATTCACGTTTTTCTCCTTTGGATCACCAAAATGCTTGTATCTTCATGGTGCATTCTGTAGTTTTCGATGGTCTGACTTTCCTACGCTGATCCAATCGGCAATTCGCCAATAGGTTTGCTCTGCACCTAATTTTTCTCAGCTTTAGGGCTTTCATACTATAACTTTGGGCGGAGTAATGAGCCACATGGCGATTCGCCGAGTGGTCTTGGCGATCACCAGACTCGTATTTCTTCACTTCTTCAGCTTTTTAGCTCCATTTTTCCCGATCATGTCCTTGCCTTGCTTCTTAGCCTTCATAGCGAAACTTCAATACTTTAACATTAGTTCAGAGCAAATATTAGGCATTTGATGACACTTATACTGTTGGAACAAATCTCTAAATGAGTCAAAATCTTGAACTCATCAATCCACCAGGTAATGTCTATCTAGACAATCATCCTATGGGGGAACATAGGTAAGGGATAAGGAGATTACTTCTAGAAACTCGACCTCTACTCATGGGAGAGATTTCATCTCAATATCCTCTTAGTTCTAAGCATAAATCCTACGGAATAGTCATTTCTTAATTATTCTTATTATCCATGGAAGGGCACGCTATCTTGTCAATCCAAGATAGGCCATAAGTCTTCCATGGAAAGGTATCATTCAGTAACCAATCAAATCTAGGATTTATTAAGATAGCTCCATATCATTGATTCATTTAGGTGAGAAGAACTTTCATTGAATCCTTCCTAAGTGAGAAAACCTTTCACAATCATACCTTCATGTGCATATGAGAAATCCTTTCAACAACACAACAACAAAATCATCATTGATACTTCACTCTCAAAGCGTCCTTAAAATAGTTACATAAATTTCATAAGAACATTATTGATTTCATAAAACTCTTCCTTCATAATGCAAGACCCACATTATATGCTCATACTTGGAAAACATGGATATGTCATAGGTTCATAGGGGAATCATCGTAAAATCATACTATTTCATCAATTCGTGCAGAAGATATCATAATTCAATCATTTAAATCAATAATCAATAGAACCCATGGAAATTGAATAAAATCCTAACTCAATTGGGGATTTCTACCTTTCAAAATAGGAGAATTTAGGAACTCCATGAATGGAAGAAAGCCATGGATAAAAACTATCATACCTTAATGCGAAAATCTTGATTTTAATGGTGGAATTGAAAGCTTGTCTTGAAAACCCTAGTTTTCTTCTTCAACTTCTAGAGAGAAATATTTAGAGGGGAAACTTGTTCTTCTTTTATAAATTTTAGAGAATTCTTTTAAATTGGGGAAATTTGCGGTGAAACTCTTATATAGGTTTTTAGGTGAAGGACAAAATGAAATAGAATAAGGTTAGACTAATTAGGAAAATACCCAAAAGCCCCTTACTTAAAAATTGGAAATACCCTTACTTAAAAATTGGAAATAAGATATGCTAGAGCTCGCCAAAAGCCACATGGAAACCCTCGAGTGAACCTTTAGCTCGCCGAAAGTTCCAGTGAGTCGACTCTTGGACCAAGACAACTAGGCTATCGGGAAAGCAATTTGGCAATTCACTGAATGGAACGGCGGGTTCAATCCAACCATCCTAAAGTTCTAGAAAAATGGATGTAGAAATCAATTCATAAAGGTAAGAAGTTCTACTTGGTGGATCACTTAGTCATTCGACGTCTTCGAGTTACTTTGCCGAATAGACTGTGAAATGAATATTTTTCCTTTTTCTGAATACGGGGTGTTACATTATATCCTCCTTGGGATCATTCGTCCTCGAATGAGATTCAAGACAACATAAAAGGGTGGAAACTAAATCTAACAGCCTATCATGCATGCACTACACATATCTACGGAGGAAACATCAACTCCAAGCTAGACATATCGCAAAACATTACATTATGAAGTCTATATGCAAATTGCACTCAATGCTCATAAACATGTAGATATCAATCAAATAAACTCATTTTCTCAAAACTTAAACTTTTTCATGAACATGCATAACTGAAGAAACCATGGGAATTTCTAAGACACATGATCCCAAAACAAAGAGTAAACCATGAGGAACTTATTACCTCAAGCTAGAGTACGGGTAGAAGTAAAGAGATGAGGATATCAGGACATCATATCGGGCTCGGGCTCCCAAGTAGCACCCTCAACTATCTGATTCCTCCACAACACTTTCACAGAAGCAACTTCTTTAGTTCTCAACTTCTTGACTTGCCAGTCTAAAAGCTCAAACGAGACTTCCTCATAAAAAAGGTTTTCCTTAACTCCCAAACCTTATAAAGGAACTATCGATATTGGATCACCAACATATTTATTCAACATAGAGACATGGAAATCTGGATGCACCGATGTCAATTAGTGAGGCAATTCAAGTTCATAAGCTACCTTACCAATATACCTCTAAATTTAATAGGGGCCTACATATCGAGGACTAAGCTTCCCTTTCTTACCAAACCTCATCACACTCTTAATTGAAGAAATTTTCAAGTAAACCCAATCTTGAACATCAAACTCAAGATCTCTTCGTCTTTAATCGACATATACTTTTGTTGACTTTGAGCTATTTTGAACCTTTGTCTAATAAGTCGAACCTTCTCTGTAGCCTCATGTACCAACTCGGAACATGTTAGGGCCACCTCACCCACCTCAAACCATCTTATAGGAGATCTACACATCCTACTATACAATCCCTCAAATGAAACCATCCCAATACTTGAGTGATAACTATTGTTATAAGCAAACTCAATCAATGGAAAATGTTCATCCCAATTACCCTTAAAATCAATCACACTAGATCTCAACATGTCTTGCAAAGTTTGGATAGTACAATCCACTTGCCAATCAGTCTAGGGATGAAAGGTTGTATTAAGCTTAAAACGAGTACTAAAATAATTTTGGGAAGATCTCCAAAACTGAGAAGTTAACTAGGTACCATGATTGGAAATAATGGACAAAGACATTCCATGTAACTTGACAATTTCTCTAAAGAACATCTTATTATAATCCTCCGCCGAATAGGAAACCTTCACTCGAATTAAATGGGCTAATTTCTTCATCCAATCTACTATAACCCAAATAAAGTCATGTTGACGCCAGGTGCAAGGGAAACCACGAATGAATTCCATGTTCAAATCTTCCCACTTCCAAGTAGGAATTTAATGTTTTTGAATAAACTTCCCAGTTTTTAATGCTCAACATTCACTTGTTGATCATTAGGACATTTAGCCACAAATCCCCTAATATCCTTGTTCATCCCAATTCACCAATAGACATCCCGCAAATCACGATACATCTTGGTAGCCCCTGGGTGAATGGAATATCGAGAACTATGGGCTTCTGACAAGACTTGTTCCCTCAAGTCACTGACATTAGGAAAACACAAATGACCTTGATATCTAAGTACACCATCTCCTCTTTGGGAGAAAGCCTCAACAGATTTCTTAAGCATTGTTTCTTTCAATTCAAGCATAAATTGAATCAAGACCTTTCTTGGTTTTTATATCCACCACAAAAAAAAAATGATTCTGAACCATTGTGGACCATAACACAACCTTTGGTAGTGACCACTAACTGAACACCCAATCGGGCCAATCTATTAACATCTCGAACAAACTCCTTCTTACCTTCTTGAATATGAGAAATATTACCCACAGATAACCAACTAAGAGCATCCTCCACCACATTGGTTTACCAGGGTGATAGAAGAAAACTCATATCATAATCTTTCAATAACTCAAGCCACCTTCTTTGGCAAAGATTTCGATCCTTCTGATTAAACACATATTTCAAACTGTTGTGGTTGGTAAACATATCTATATGCACACCATACAAATAATGCCTCCAAATCTTTAAGGAAAAAACAACCGGCGCTAGTTCAAGGTCATGGGTAGGATAATTCTTCTCATGAATCTTATGTTACCTTGAGGCATAGGATATAACTTTCCCATTTTGCATAAGCAAACATCCTAGCCCGATTCTCAAGGCATCACAATAAACAACAAAACCATTAGTCCCTTCCGGTAAGGTGAACACTAAAGTGGAAGTGAATCTATTCTTCAATTCCTAAAAAAGCTTCTCACATGCTTCGGACCATATGAACTTAGACTTCTTTTGAGTCAAAGACATCAAAGGAGAAGCAACCGAAGAGAACCCTTCAACAAATATTCTATAATAACTGGCTAAACACAAGAAAATTTTGATATTCGAAGGGCATAGAGGTCTAGGAAAACTCATGACTGCATCTATCTTCTTAGGATCTACATCATTAATACCCTTACTTAAAATAATATGACCAAGATAATTTATGGACCATAGCAAAAACTCACATTTCATAAACTTTACAAAGAGTTGTTGGTCATTGAGAATTTGCAATACGATCCTCAAATGATCAATATGTTCATCCTTGCTTCTCGAATATATAAATATCTCATCAATTAACACAATCACAAACATGTCAATGTATTGTCTAAACACTCTATTTATCAAATCCATAAATGCCGCTGGAGCATTAGTCAACCCAAATGACATTAAAAAAAATCATAATGACCATACCGAGTTCGAAAAGACATTTTGGAAATGTCATCTTCTTTAAACCTCAATCGGTGATAACCCGACTGAAGGTCAATCTTAGAGAAATAACTTGCTCCTTGAAGTTGGTCAAATAAATCATTTGTCCTTGGAAAAGGATACTTATTCTTAATGGTCACCTTTTTCAAGTGACGATAAACAATACATACAAAGAGAACCATTGATGAGTCTACAAATTTGACTCATTTAGGGCTATATTTTAATAGAAATTCTGTCGTCAAATGCTTATTTTATCTCAATATTTGATGAAAACCCTTAAGTTTCAGGTATTTGAAGTTTAAAGGAAAGCATGGACACTATGTCGCAAAAAGAAACAAAAAGACTGAAAAGAAAGAAGAAATGAAGGCATGAGGATCACCCAGTCCACTTTGTCAATCGTCAAAGGGTCTTAAATCAACTTTTGTTCCAGTGTGCAGAGTCTTGAAGGAAAGAATCAAGTTGGCGGAAAAAAAGAGCAGTTGAGGGATCACCGAGAAGTTCTGTGAAGCAGTACCAGGTCGCCCAATTACCCAAAACACTACGATGCTGAAGGCTGGTGCAAGACGGCGATGAACTACACCAAAGGGTGAATCACCGAGTTGATCGACGAGTCTGACTAACGATGTCGAATGATCCACTGTAGCACAAATCTATGAAAATTATAAATACTAGTAAGAGTTGTAGTTTTAAGTGTCGAACAATTATTATAATTTCCATATAAAATATTACTTTTTGATATTTTTCTCTAAGTTTGAGAGGGTTTTGAAGACTTGAAGATCCAAAGGGTTTCATCTTCAAGATTTGCATTTGGGTATCTTGGATTCTTCAATTTTGGCCTATATCAAGACTTAATTCATCATACCCAGTAAAATGCGCTCAATTTGGTATAAATTTTTATCTCTTATACATGTGTGGCTACAAACCCCATTTCTTGGGGTGTGATTTAGCGAATATGGGTTAAGATAATTGTTGGGTCTTGCTTGTAGATAGTTTAATCGTAGTTTAATTTTGATTTCATTTAGTAGTTGTGGATGAATTTAATGAATTTATAGTTGCAAATACAAGTTTATTTATGTGTTTTCGGCTTGCTCGAGAGAGAGGTCATACAACTAAAACTACTAAATTGATGGCTAGTAGGATGGGTCGACATGAGGTTTAGCTCTAGAAAGTGAATTCATCTTATTTCCACACACTCAGCTCGAGAGATTTAGTGGGTTAAGGCATATGTTGGTCTTCATGCGGCAAGTGGGTGTCCGACAGGAACGCATTTGAAACGGGTTAAGTTGCTTGAGAGAGAGCTTATTCCCCTAAAAGTTTTGCCTAGTCACAATTATTCTATGAATTTTCTATCAAAAGCACGTACCTAATAATCTAGCTTAACCCGTATTCCCGTCACATCCCAAGGGTCCCCTCTCATTACTTAAAATCCTTGCTTATTTTGCTATTTTTTCTTATTTGTGACAAAAAAACAACCCCATTGTTAATTGACACTCTTGTGTCCCCCTTTAATTTACAATGTTTTGAATCATTGTTGTCTTTAATTATGACTACTTAGAACTAAATTTTATTTTTCTATTAATTCTCAAAGTCACTCCCTTGGGAACGATCCCAACCCTTGGTTGGGTTTACTAAACTATTGTACGATCGTACACACTTGCATTAGAAGTTGTATCTTGATTACGCAAACATAAAAATGGCCTTGCTACCGGGGAGTGGTGTTATTTGGGAATTCTTACATTAGTAGAATTTTTGTTCTTCTATGTCGTAGTTCACTTACTTAACTTTTAATTTTGTTTCTATTGTTTGTGCTGAAAATAGAAGGCATGAGTGTTAATGGCAATAACCACAGTTAGGTGGGCCACCACGACGACATTGGAAATCTCAACTATGTCCAAAAGCCCAACATTAATGACCCCCATCTCAGGGGAGGTATTGGGGCTATCAGTTTACCTCCAGCCGAAGGAAATGTATTATTCCACATAATGAGTACTATGTTGCAACTCTTGAAACTAAAGGGACTTTTCATTGAATTGGCTTATGAGGATCCTCACGACCATCTTCGAAACTTCATGGATATCTTCAGACCATTTTCTTTCAAAAACATCTCTCAGGAGTCAATTCAGTTAAGACTATTCTCTTTCTCATTGATAGGAGAGTCGTGCAAGTGGCTGACAGAGTTGCCTTGCGAATCCATCACTTTTTGGGAGGAATTGGTAACCGCATTTATTGTGCAATTTTTCCCTCCTTCGAAGACGATGACTCTTTGGGATAGTATCCAACGCTTTAAGCGTTTGAAGGGCGAGCCAATCCATAAAACTGGGCTAAGTTCAAAAAGTTGGTGCTGCAATGCCCAACCCACGATTTGCCGGACAACGTGCTACTTCAATACTTTTATTGAAGTTTTGATTCGGTAAACAAAGGTGTCCCTAACTAACTCTCGCCTAGAGGCTTAATGCAGCAGCCATATATAGTAGCAACCCAACTTTTAGATGTTATGAAAACCATCAACAGAGTGTGGTAAACTCATAAGGACCAAGTATCCCCTCTCACATTCAAGCTATCTAAGGAGTAGATTTAAAAAAGACAATAAGATAGACCAAAACATGGCAAAAATCATGACACAAGTTGACATTCTATCCAAAAATGTCATGGGGGATGGTGATCGTAGTGTCAATGCTGTGCGGGTCAGGTGTACAAATCCTGAAGAGATGAAATTTGAAGCCCGATATAACAAGGAGGTAAATTTTCTAGCAAGTCAAGGCGAGGCTATCGGTCAAACTACCCAAGGCAGGGTGGTAACCAAGGCTGGGCTAGAGACGAATGCTAGAAGGATAGAGATCGTGAATGGAAGGACCGAAATCCAAACTGGAAATAAAGAGAGAAGGAAAGATATATGCCTCCCTATGAGCGCCAAAAGCCTAAGGATTCGAAAGGTGGTTGGTCTGAGGACATGCTCTCGCTTCTCCTCAACCAAGTTGAACGGTCAGACAAAATGCTAAAAGGCATGAAAGAAAATGTTTCTACCCTTAGCCAGACCATCACCTCCCATTTTATTTCAAACAAGCAGTTGGAGACCCAAATAGGTTCTATCTCGTATCACCTCAATCCGATACAACAAGGGGTTTTCGTAGTGATACTATGACTAGCCCAAAGAGTGAGGTTTGATGATGGACTTGCGTCGTGCCATGACATTAACTAAGGCGTTGTTTGGGAGGCAACCCAAAACCCCTTTAATTGCTTTTTATTTCTTGGGAAAATAATGTTGTGTTGTTTGTACAGGCTAAAGTATGAGAAGTGTTCGAAAAAGTGAAGGATGGCGAGCAATAGATCCAGTCGGTGAGTCGCTAAACGGGTAGGTGAATCTGGCCTTATCCTCCATTTGACTCAAGAAATCTTCAACATTATATTCTGTAAAACTCTGCGAGTTTTGGAAAATATTGGCCAATCGCCGACCATGTCGGCAATCGCGATGGAAACCGCTGTTTGGACCCCCGTAAACCAGAGGTCCTATAAATTTTGGCGAAGAAACTAACCAGTCGGCGTTTTGCCGAGTGAGTAGGCGAGCTTAACTAATGTCACTGAGTGGGCAAGAACTGGATGATTTTTCAACCCAAAGGTTCAAAAGTTTCAATTTCCTATGCTCTACCTCATTTTCAAACTTTGCAAACACGCACCTAGTTTTATTCTCAATATCGTTGCATCTGTATTGTGTTTTGGTTATTATATTGTGTTTGGATCTGGATTACGTTGCCGCCTAGCATCTCAGTACCATGTTAATCAACAATCAAAGGTTGGTTTCCAAGCCCTACATTTCTTTTATCAAAAGTTGTGCTCAAATTCGATGACATTATATTGATGATGTGTGTTGGTCCTCTCTGGTAGGATTAAATTTTTTGTTTACTTGCTTGATTCGATAATATTGACCATACAGCTAAGTAGTTAATTCCTGAAAATTGTGCCCTATAGTGGATGAAAAATCGTGGGTTAAGCATAAGTGTTGCTGGGTCTGAGCCTAATTTGGCTATTGCATATTTTGATTTTGCTTTCGATGGTTGCGGGGCTGATTTCAAGATGTTGGGTTGATAATGGGCATGCCGAGTCATTTTGGCGAGCTGAGACGAGCTCGCCGAACCACTCAACGGTTCACCTAGTTGCCCTACCTGAACATTGATATCATGATTTATGTGTTGAGGTTTCTGTATCTTTTGGCGAGTAGCATAACGTCGCCAAAAACACCTGGCGACTAGCCGAAAGTCTTCATATTCACTCTTTGTCTGCACCCTTGACCCCTTTTGCATTGTAACTTTCAGTGGGCATCCCTTTGTTCGCCCAAAGTTTTCGGCAATTCACCAAAAGGACTGTTGAGTCTACCTGCTTTTCTAACTTTATCTCAAGGCTTTACAGACATGACCAGACCAAAAGTTGCAGGAATAAATATGCCACCTCAACATATAAGGGCACAAAACTCCATAAGAGACACTGGGACGACAGAGCACCATAAAGCAAGGAGCGAGAACAATAAAGCGAGTTCCAGTAGGAGGATTCCCATTGACCCTAATGTCCCTATGTGGGCTTGAGGGTTCATTAACGCCATACATGCCTTCAAAGCAGCTCACGATTTAGATAATATAGCTAAGGTTAATATCGCTGCAACAATTGATGAAAATGCAGTTAATGAAAAACAGTTAGAATGACAACACTCCGGGCACTGATGCCCTGGCAGATGGAGCGACTGGTTAGACAAGATCCCTTCTCTACCCCCCTCTCTATCTTTCTTTAATTTAAATTCTAGATATTTTGTTATTTGCATTTGATGACAAATGTTTTTGTTTGTGGTTGGGTGATGCCCATACCCTCTGTGTGCTTATTTTGTTTCTGTTTATGTATATACTTGGGCTGTTTTGTTTAAAATTGAGTTAATACTGCTTTTCTGTGGATATTTGAGCTTGTGGCTCTATTTGTCTTAATTGAAAAATGATTTTGACTTTTGACCCTTCCAAAAATTTTTTGCAAATTTTCTCCAGCTCTTGTATGCACTAGAATGTGGCTGGTCCTTGGTAAATTTGTGTCTCAGTTTCGATCAATATCGATATCTTGAATAGTCCTTACAATTGAACGAACATGAATGTATGACTACAATGAGGCCAAATGAAGTTGCATAGACAATATGTAAACTCTTTCCATGTCGTTTTGATTAGCCATTTATCAAATCGATTCTCTTGTGATGACCGTTGCACAATAGCAAAAGTGTGTAGTCTTGTTTGATTTAAGTATCGATGCCTTGTGTGATAGGCTTTCTTGGAACCATGCATGAAAACACCTGGAATTTGCCCTGTTGGTCCGATTGACTAAGTAAAACTTTCTCTTGATATAATCTTAGGCAACTTCGAAGAGTGTGAACTAATTTGACTTAGACCTCATTTTTGAGTACCTTGTGAGTGTGTGAACCATTTTTGAACACCCCTTGAGCCTTATCTTTCTTTGGAAGAAACTTGATGAAAACAACGGCCTCTCTTTATCCATCACCCATAATCCTCATGAAGTTGTTGTAGGTTGCATAGACAACTTAGGCTAAAAGCCTAAGGTGGGGGTGTGGTGAAAAGATAAGGGCAAGTCAAGAAGTGCAAGGAAAGTCTCCTTTAACCCATGATGTTGAGAAAAATGGAACCCCTCCATATAAAAAAAAAGAGAAAGAAAAAGAAAAAGAATGAAAAGGAAAGTTGTGGAATAAAGTACCAAGGAAATGGGGATCAAAACAATCCATGGTAAGTGAATAATAGAATATCCTATGATGCACTAATGAAAACAATGAAGGAAAAAGGAAAGAAAGTGTTGAGAGCACCACATTTCATGAGGACAAAAGTCATTGAGCCTAAAGACGATACCTTTGCACTCAACCTTGTTACAAGCCTTGTTAAGACCTTTGTGATCTTGAGAAAGTCAAAACAAATGTTGATTGGAAAATACGGGAAAACATATGGGTGAAAGTAAGCATTGTGTTCATCTTTATGAGTGTGAGCTTTGTATCTGATTCCTGAACTTTGAATTGATTATACCTTTGGTTGTGAAAATGGAATCATCATTTGTGTGAGGGAATTCGAAGGCTTTTGTAGAGGTTGAACTTGTATTTGAAGCAAGTATTGCGAGCTTGAGAATCTTTGGTAATGGTATGTCACAACTTGAATATTTGAGTACACAATTGATCCTTGCATAAGTAAATTGAGTCTTGTTTTGTTCATTCATAATTGAGTCCTATGTAGCATTGTTTGAGACATCCTTGTTGAACTGCTGAACTTGAGTTTTACTTGAGGACAAGCAAAAGTTTAAGTTGGGGGTGTTAATGAGTCCACAAATTGGACTCATTTAGGGCTATATTTTAATAGAATTTATGTCCTCAAATGTTTATTTTATCTCAATATCTGATGAAAACCCTTAACTTTTAGGTATTTGAAGTTTGAAGGAAAGCATGGATACTATGTCTCAAAAAGGAGCAAAGAGGCTGAAAAGAATGAAAAAATGAAGGCCTAAGGATCGCCGTATACACTTGGCGAGTAGCCGAAGGGTCTTACTTCAGCTTTTGTCCTAGTGTGTTGAGCCCTGAAGGAAAGGATCAAGTCAGTAGAAAAAGGGAGCAGTCGGCACATTGCCGAGAAGTTCCGCGAAGCAATACCATGTCGCCTAATTACTCAGAACATGGCGATGCTAAAGGATGGTGCAAGACAACGATGAACTACACCAAAGGGCGAATCGCCCAGTTGATCGGTGAGTCTAACTAACAACGCTTAATGATCCGCTGCAGCACAAATCTATGAAAACTCTAAATACTAGTTATAATTGTAGTTTTAAGTGTCGAACAATTATTATAATTTTCATATAGAATAGTACTTTTTGATATTTTCGCTCTAAGTTTGAGAGGATTTTGAAGACTTGAAGATCCAAAGGGTTTCATCTTCAAGATTTAGATTTGGGTCTCTTGGATTCTTCAATTTTGGCATGTATCAAGACTTAAATCTTCATACCCAGTTGAATGCCAGCTCAATTTGGTATAAATTTCTATCTCTTATACATGTGTGGCAAAAACCCCAATTCTTGGGGTGTGATTTAGCGAATATGGGTTAAGATAATTGCTGGGTGTTGCTTGCTGATAGTTTAATCATAGTTTAATTGTGATTTCGTTTAGTAGTTGTGGATGAATTTAATGAATTTGTAGTTGCAAATACAAGTTTATTTATGTGTTTTTGGCTTTTTCGAGAAAGAGGTCGTAAAACCAAAACTACCAAATTGATGACCAGTGGGAGTTGGTCGACATAAGGTTCAACTCGAGAGAGTGAATCCTAGTCTCATTCCCACACACTCAGCTCGAGAGAGTGAGTGGGTTAAGGTGTAGGCTGGTCTTCATATGTCCATTGGGTGTCCAAGAGGAACGCATTTGAAATGGGCTAAGTTGCTCGAGAGAGAGAGAGCTCATTCCCCTTAAAGTTTAGCATAGTCACAATTATTCTATGAATCTTCTATCGAAAGCACGTACCCAATAATCTAGCTTAACCTGTATTACCGTCACATCTCAAGGATCCCCTCTCATTACTTAGAAATCCTTGTTTATTTTGTTGTTTTCACTTACTTGTGACAAAACCCCCCATTGTTAATTGACACCCTTGTGTCCCCTTTTAATTTACAATGTTTTTAATCATTAATGTTTTTAGCTATGACTAGTTAGAACTAAATTTTATTTTTCTATTAATTCTCAAAACCACTCCCTTGGAAACGATCCCAACCCTTTTTTGCGTTACTAAACTTTTGTACGATCGTAGACACTTGCATCGGAAGTTGTGTCTTGATTACACAATCATCAACCATCTTTCTTTCTAACATATAAAATTGGAGCACCCCATGGAGATATACTCAATCAGATGAAACCCTTATCCAAAAAATCTTTTAATTTCTCCTTTAATTCCTAATGTTTTTCCCGAGCTATATGATAAGGAGGAATAGAAATAGGTTGCATATTAGGAGAAGGTCAATACCGAAGTCTATTTCCCTTTCGAGAGAAATACTGGGTAAATCATCACTGAATACTTCTAGAAACTCATTAATAATTGTAACACCCTAGATTCAAAGAGGGAAACATAGTAGTTTTCTAGAATATACAAGTACCAGCCACGAGGGCTACCCACGACTCGTGGATAGGACCACGGATCGTAGGTGTGGTCCGTGGATGGGCACCCAAAAAGGGGTTCAAGTAATTGGAACTATGGACCAAAACAATGGACCGTTGGTGGGACCATAGTCCATGGTCCAGACCCCTAAAATACCCCTCTCTGATCTGAACGACGGATCACCATGATGGGCTGTAGGTCAGTCCACGGTCCGTTGACTAGTGTCCGTAAGTGGTGTTCTACAAGTTAAGTTGAGGGGCAGTTGGGTCTTTGCTTAATTATTTTATCTCTATATTGTGTCGTTTTACCCTTCACTAAGACCCCTATATAAGTATTTTAACTCCAAAATTTCCCAATAAAAATCATTCTCTCAAAATCACCAAAGGAAATCAAGTTCTTCCTCTCAAAAATATTTCTCCCTCCAAGCTAGGTTCAAAGTCAAGTTTCCATTCCTCAAGTAATTGTGGGCTTTGATAGTAAGGTATGATAGTTTTCATCCATGGATTTCTTCCATTCATGGAGTCCCAAATACCTTTATCTTCAAAGTTAGTAATCCCCAATTGAGTTAGGGTTTTCTTCAATTGTTATGGGTTCTCTTCATTATTGATTTAGAAGATTGAATTATGATCTCTTATTCATGAATTGATGAAATACTATGTTTTTATGATGATTCCCCTATGAACCGATGTAATCCCCATGTTTTCATGTTACTATCATATGATGTGGGATTTTTGTCATAAAGGAAAAGTTTTATGAAATTAAGCATCTATTGATAAAGTTACATGAATTTATGATGAAATCCATATATAACCCATGTTTTCTACATGAATTTATGATGAAATCCATATATAACCCATGTTTTCTAAATGTTGATGATTGAAAGTGGGTTTTGAACCTTAAAAGGTAAATTATGGAATTATGCATGTTCTTACGAAATTTATGCAAATGTTTTAAGTTTGCTTTGTGAGTAAATTATCATTGATGATGTTGTTGATGTGTTATTGAAAGGTTTCTCACATAATAAATAGTTATAAGGTTGAAAAGTCTTCTCACCTATTTGAATCAAATATTAGGAGCTATCCTAATGAAACCTATCTTGGATTGGTTATTGTATGACACCTTTCCATGGATGATGACTTATCTTGGATTGGCAAGATGCCGTGCCTTTCCATGAATAATAAGAACTAGCAATAAATAACTATTCTGTGGGATTTATGTTTAGCTCCAAGAGGATATTGAGATGGAATCTCTCCCGTTAGTAGAGGTTGTGTTTCTAGAAGCGTTCTCCTTATTCCTTCCCTATGTACCCCCATGAAATGATTGTCTAGATAGGAATTAGCTAGTGAATCCACATAAGCTAGAAGTTATGTCCTTACCTTGGCAAGTAGGACAACCCTTTCTGGTGTGGAAGAAACTGGGGGATCATGTTATAGCCAGATGGTCACTATGTTAGTTAAGGCTACTACCCACATTAATAATGAACTAAGCTAACTTTAAGAAGTATTGCATATGTGTTCAAAGGCTTTAAACAATGTTAGCTTGCAATGACCATATTTTATGACTTATGATTTTCTAACCCTTTTATATCATGTTTTAGCTTCATAAACTACATGTCATGAAATGTCCTCTTTTAGCATGATTTAAATGTTTTATGCATAGCTATCATACATGGTTCATTGCTTGGTACTAAGACATTTTGCCTACATTTGCCCAAATGTAGGGTTCAATAGTCATATTTCTCAGTTTCGTGGCTAGTGGTTGATTCCAAGGTTCCCGAGCTTTAGTGAGTGATAATGCTCCACTACATCTCATCCAATTCTAGGTGTAGGCGATCACAATCTAGTATAAACCCAACAACGAGTTGGGGTTGATCCCACAGGGAGTGATACAAGCTAGAATTTAATTATGAAGTTATAAATGTGTTCTAAGCTATTGCAGGAATAGAAATTATTGAAATCATATAAGTAAATCAAATGGTGGGTTAAACTTTGTCAATTAACAACTAAGAAAACCAGGAGAGTAGTCAGATAGATAAAGGATACTTGGGGATGTGATCGATTAAAGGCTAATTTTTCTCTATGGGTAATTATAATTTACTAACAATTGTTGAATCTTATTGGGTAGGCTAGTTTATAGATGTAATAGCTTTCTCTCGAACAACTATTATGATTGAAGCGAGTTCTATGATTTTAACATTTCAAGCACACCTCACCAATTCTAGGTGTTCAACGATAGTAAATAAGTATAAAACCGAACTAAATGAGTTGGGGACTAATCCCACAGGGAGTTGTACGTATTTTAAATTCAATTGGAAAGTATAAATGCAGTCAAATTAGTTATAGGAATAAAACTTATCGAATAAAGACATCATTCAAATCAAGGGGTGACACGAATGTCAAATGGTTGGTTTTGGTTTTGATTATTAGCTAAAAGCAGTCACAAACTGTGGGAAATAACAATAATGAGATGTATTCTTGGGGATGGGATCCATTATAGGCTAATATAGACATATACTTGCAACTATTAGTAAATAGCTAGATATTAGTGAGTAGAATGGACTATTAGGGAGGTAATTTTCTCTTGAACAATTACCCTGAATCAAGTGATTTCTCTCAAACATCAATAATCATGCAAATTAAGAGCAGCCCACACCTTAATCCATTCACTCTTTTGAGTTGAATGTGTGGGATTGGGTTTAGGATTCACTGTCTCGAGTTGAACCCAGATCAACCCAATAACCACAAATCATCAATCAAAAACCTTAGTTCTAAAACCTCTCCCTAGAGCAAGCCAAAAACACAAACATAGAACTGCATTTGCCACTACAATTCTTAAGTTAAACCACAATTAATAATTGAACTCACTTTTAAATAGCATTTAAATGAGCAATTACCAATACCCATAAGATAAATCAGCCCATAATTACATAATCACACCCCAAGAATTTAGGGTTTTAGTTAGACATTATAAAAAGATTAAAACAGTTGCCGAATTGAATATCCATCAACTGGGTAAAAGTGATTTCGTCTTTACAATGGTCCAATTTGATGAATCTCAAAGACCTACTTCCAAATTCTCAAAAGTTAATTTCTTCAATCCTTCAAAGCTAAGGAAAACTCGCAAGAAAATTGTCTAAGAAATCTCAATATCATTTTTTATATTCAAATATACTAAACTAAATGTTCAAAATCCTATTTAAACTCACCAAAAAATGTGATACTGAAACGACCCCAAAAATGCCCGAAAATGTGCTTCGGAAACACCTAAAATTGTAATTTCCATATATCTCAAAATCCGTGCATCATTTCGAAAATTCGACTTCATATTCTTATTCAGGGGGTCAAATGGAGTGGGAAATGGGTCTAACCCGAATTTTAGAGCAACCGTATCAAAATTCGAAAATCGCAAAAAATGCGATTTTGAGGGTCAACTTTAAAGGGGCATATCTCTCAGAACACAAGGAACTGGAAGGAGCTCAAACTATCAAAATTGAATCTCTATGAGTTAGATTTCCAACGCAATTTGTTTCACCTCATTCCGAGTTAGGATGAAGGAGTTATGACCGTTTTCGTAAAACCTGTCCGGCAGAAAATGCAAATTTCAGTAGCCGAAAACACTGTTCACCCGCCTCATTTTTTTTCTAAGTGTTGGGACGTTTTTTTATAAAAAGGGGACATATCCATACTTAGTCATTTAACTTCAAAACATCCAAAAACTCTCTCTAAGCCCTCTCCAAAAATTCCACCAAGATCATCCACCAAATTCAAGAATCCCAAGCTTTAATTCCGGATTCAAGATTCAATCTCAAGCAATTCTCCATTCCAATCTTCATCAAGAATTCTCCAAAGTTGAGGTGTGTGGGTTGATTGTGGAAACCTTCCTTTCCACAAGTCCAACCATTTATCCTCTATTTTACTTCAAGTTTATGGGTCCTTATGATCATTTATGAACTCTTGAATTATGGAATCACTATTACACACCCTATTAAGGTCTATCTTGCATATTTTCATGAAATGGTATTATTATGTGATGTTTATGGTTTTCATGCCTCCATGATCAAATTATGAAGGTTGTTATATATGTATATATATATGTATGTTGTTGGTGGGCTGTTTTATATGGATTTTGAAAATTGGTTGGACTTAGTACTCTTGAAACACATGATTTTATTTACATGAACAAGTAGCCCACCATATGTTTGATAAAATGTCATTTATAGAATTCTTATGAAATGGAAGGTCCAATGTACGTCCTATGAGTCGGATGATTATATAAGTATTGAAATGATGATGAAATGGATACATGTATATGATTTTCTCTATATAGTGTGTGAGTCGACCAAGCTTAGCTCGGGGGGTTGTAGGCTCGGGTAACCGTATCAAGGGGTTGGTACCTTGGTTGCCTAGTACGGGGGGTAGTAGGCCTGTATAACCGTATCGAGGGGTTTGTACCTTGGTTGCCTAGTCCGGGGGGTAGTAGGCCCGTATAATCATATCGAGGGGTTTGTACCTTGGTCCCTAGCTCGGGGGGTGGTAGGCCCGGGTAACCACATTGACGGGTTTGTACCTCTTTCGCCTCTCCAAGGGGGTGGTAGGCCTTGGAAATGCTATATTGATGGTCACTCACTACACATATACTATGCCCTACTAAATATGATTTTTATATAAGCATCATTATACATATCATCTCATTAATACGTTATCTATCGGGTACGATTATGCATTTTGCCTATAATGTCCATCCATTGTTGCATTGCATTGCATCCCATATACTTAGTACATTCAAACGTACTAATGCATACTCTATGCCTACATGATGTCACCATGTAGGGACCGGAGCACCGTCTGACCATCCTCCTCCACGTGGCTAATACGATTTCCTATCAAGGTTATTGGTGAGTCCTCCATTCCGGGGACGTTGCTCATGATCTTTTGCTATGTATAAGACCTTTTCCTTTTTAATTATGTATTGACTATGAGGGTGAGCCTGGTAGTTTGTCTCGGCCCCCGTTAAGTATCCATGTTTAGAGGTGGTGTTGGACAAGTTGTGTATTATGTTTGAGCTTGACTCATCTATGGTATTTATGTATTATTCTCTTTTTGTCTTGCTCCCTTAGTCCCAATTTCCCCTTGATTATGCGTATCGCTTATGGTTATTTTAATTGCTTCCGCGACCAAGGATGTGTAATGATATGCTATGAGGCTTGTTTGGGGTTCCCTCGGGTTCCCCATTCGCCGGTCACGTCTAAGCCCTAGACTTGGGTCGTGACAGATACAAAAGCCCATTCAACGAAGTAAGTAAGGCTTTCCGAACAACTTGGTGAGCCGCCCTTTGGTCTCTTACATCGCCCCTTCGCATTGGTATTCAACATCCTCAAGGTCTGCAACTTTGGGCGATCCATTTTGGCATGACAGAATCACTCGACGATCCGCCGACTGCTCCTTTTCGTCGTCGAATTGGTTTCTTCCCTCAAGACTTGGCACACTGGAACTTTAGGCAGTGTGATAAGCCACTCGACGACACGCCGAGTGCTTTTGGCGATCCTCAGGCTCGCCCATCTGCATTTCTTTAGCCTGTTTTGTTCCTTTTTGCATGTTCGTGTCCTTGCTTTGTTCCTCAATCCATATTCCTGAAAATCAAGGATTTAACATTAGTTCTTGGCACAAATTAAGCATTTGAGGACATTAAATATATATAGACAAATCCCTAAATGAGTCCAAATGTCGGGCTAATCAACACCCCTACTTAAACTTTTGCTTGTCCTCAAGTAAAACTCAAGTTAAGCAATTCAAAAATGATTCCTCAAACAGTGCTATAGAAGACTCAATTATTAATGCACACAACAAGACTCCACTTAGTCATGCAATGATCAATTATGCACTTAAAGATTCAAATTGTGACTCACCATTATCAAAGATGGTCAAGTTCAAGCTCAACAAAGGTGCTCAAATGCCATCACAACAAAGATGAATACATATTCGCACACTATTCTTCATCAATTTATAGTTTCAGAATCACATACAACTCTCACACTCACAAAGACGAACATATGCATGACTTTACCAATAGGTTTGCCGTTATTTTCCAACCAACATTCGTTTCAGCTCATTCAAGATCAAAAAGGTCTTTTCAAGGCTTGTAACGGGGCTAAGTTTAAAGGTACGATCATTTAGGCTCAGTGGTTGCTATCCTTATGAAATTTAGTATGAACATCACTTTTCTTCCTTTTCTTAAGCATTTTTACTCATGCTCAAAATTCACCTTAATATTCAACTTCCAATGGACTACCGAACACCCCATTTCTTTTGCAACTTGCACAACTTTATTTCACAACTTTATTAGTCTTTTTCTTTTGCTTTCTTCTTTTATTTCTATTTTTTTTATATAGAGGGGTTCCATCATTTTCAAGAATAATGCTAGAAGGGGGAATTTTCACATTCATGATTTAGCTTCTCTTTTCACCACACCCCTAACTTAAGCTTTTGGCCTAAGTTGCTTATTCAAACAAACCACACTTCATGAGGATTATGGGTGAATGGATAAAGAGGGGTCACAATTGCATCAAGTTTCTTCCAAGAAAAGGGTAAGGCTCAAATGGGATCCAAGCAAGGTTCACACAATTTCACAAGGTTGGCCACTAAAAGTGGTATATTGTTAAATTGTTTCACTCCTCAAAAATGTTGCCTAAGGTCATTTCAAGAACTTGCATCACTTAGTCAACCGGACCAACGGGGCAAAATCTAGGTGTCACCACAGAAAATGTTCAAGGTAAGCTAATCACACAAGGCATTGGCACCAATATCAAATGATACTCCACACTTTCGCTAGTGTGCAATGCTCATCATAAGAGATTCATTCGATAATCGTCTAGTCACAACGAGATTCAAAAACTCCACATATTGTCTATGCAATTTCATTTAGCCTCTTCGTAGTCACGCATTCATTTTTGTTTGATTAAGAGCACTATTCAAGTCATCGGTATTTATCATAACCAATACTCAAATTTGCACAAGAACAGCCATAATCAAACACACAAAAGGTGACAAAAATTTTCAAAATTGATAAAAAACCATTTCCATTAAAAACAAGGAGCCACAAGCTCAAACATCCACAAGATAGAATTAACACATAATTTGAAACAAAAAAACCTAATACATATATACAAAATATAGTCACAAGAGGTAGGTA
The DNA here is from genome assembly GCA_029007595.1 of Solanum commersonii. Taxonomy (NCBI): domain Eukaryota; kingdom Viridiplantae; phylum Streptophyta; class Magnoliopsida; order Solanales; family Solanaceae; genus Solanum; species Solanum commersonii. Next base: position 990,007 of record JAJTWQ010000131.1, read on the forward strand.
TGGAAATACCTCACCCCACCACAAATAAAAAGCAATTGTCCTCAAAGGCAACAAAAATAATCTAAACTCAATAAAAACGACAGAAAGGGAGCTAAAGAAAGATCATGTCTATACAGTCGGTCCATCTGTCGGGGCACAATGCCCAGGGTCACACTTTAATCTTAGGCATTCGTGTCTGGTGTAATAGCAACACTTGCTCTACTAGACCATGCCATGGACGTCTCTGTCAGCGATATTTGAATGACTGACTGTACAATTGTCTCCTCTAAATTTGGTAGGTCCTCATAGATGGTCACCTCCTAAGCATCAAGTTGCTTCTCATCTATCTCCGCCTCTGACTCATTAGCAACTACATCATCCATCGGCACATCTCTGGTGGTTGCTGGAGGCATATCAAAACTGCCTAGAACATCCTAGACCTCAGTTGCCTCAAATAGAGAAGTGAAGTTTATGGACTTCAGATAGTCCACATCCATACTCAAATATGAAACCTTAGCTTCCAAAGTTGTCACCTCTAAAGTAACCCCCTATTCTCTCTCACAGATCTCTACTCTTATTGTGAGATCATCAATCGACGTCCAGAGGGGTGTCAACGCAACTAAGATGGCTTGCTCAATCATCCAAGGCACCTAGGCCTCTAGCCGGGTAGCTCACACATCGGCAGAATGGGATAGGTTCCCTATCTTGAGGAGCATGGCCTGAGTAATCTTGGTAGGCTAGGAAGCAGCAGAAGAACCATGAGCCTTGGAAAAAGTGGAAGCGGGTGTACCTGAAGGCACGGGGGCCGAAGTAGGCAAATATTCCTCAATAGGTATGGACTCAACATCGACCTCCGGGGATGCATCCACCAGAGCTGATCTCCTACTATCTGCCTCATCCCACATGTACTCAGCCTCTCTACGACAGATATCAGTGGAAGATATAGGAGTGACCTCTATGTCTTTCTTCTTGTCACGAGGAACTCTAGAACACTAACGTAGCACTATAATCAATACTAGGAAAGGAAGGAACGTCTGACGATGTTTGGTACTCATGTCCATCTTCTGCTCAATAATGATTCCTAAGTCGGTGCTTCTCCGGGTTATGATTGATCCCAGACAGGTCGTCTTTGGATGGCGGAGGATGGACTCATTCTATTAGTGTATAATGGAGTTGCTTATGAACCCGAACCAATACCAAGCAACGATGGTCAAGTCTTTCTTCTCAATGGGAACTCCTACTTCAATCAACTTTGGGGTGGTGTTAGAAATAAAAGGAGCAAGCCATCCTTTTAGGTCATCCAGTGGTGTTGCAGTGGTACTCAAACATCTAAAAAAGCTGCAAGAAATAAGAAAAAACTATTAGAAAAACTTCCCGATACATTAATCAAGAATCCAACATTTACTTTGACGAACAATAGCTACATAACATTTAGTAAAACAACTTAGCAGCAATGATAAAATAGAAAATGGGCACGTTTTGGATGAACAACAGCTGGGCAAAAAATGGTAAAGCAGAGAAGTTGATAGCAGTATATGCAGAAATTTTTAAAACAAAGTTTGTCATTATGCAGCTACGTAGAAAATAAAAAACATTGCCTAACATAATTATGAAAGTTCTGTAATTATGTTCTTAATGTTGCACCCAAAACAATATTTCATATTCAAATTCCAATCCACAAAGGATAGGTATCAGATCCTACAAGTCGGGCCTTACAGATTGAAGGACAATCCTATGATGCTCAAGTTGTGGGAGGTCAATTTTTCTTTCTACTAGGATGTAATGAGTTTCATTCCTCTATATGTTAAGTTTCTTGAACTGCCAATTGAATAGTGGTCTGCTGAAGCACTTAGTGAGTGTTGATACAAGTATATATGATGCATGTATAACTGAAGTCGATGAAGAGGTTGGTAAGGCCTCATAAAAAAAAACAATAAAATAGAGGAAGATGGCAGAAAACAATGCGATTGCATTGATTTAGAAAACACAAGTTGTCGTCCAATTAAACCACTTTGTATTTGTTTCAATTCCAAGTTGACTTTATACCTTTTCCCCCATTTTCTAACCATTATTATTACATATTCAAGAGCCAGCTCTAGGGGTTGTCCTGTCTATAAAAGCACAAATGTGTGGGTCAGAAACTAAGCACGGGTACCAAAGACTGTTCCAGACTTGTTCCTTCTAATATTAGCATGTGGTGAATGGAGAAAAGGAATTATTCTAGATTGTAGAAAATGTTGTTAGAAGTTGACAAATTTATTGATGTAATTGACAAATGCTGGAATCTTACAAATTATATAATAGACGAAACATCATAATAGCTAAGAAGTTGAGACTTCAAAAGAATGACAATTAAGGAACAGAATGTCAAGGTATTTGAGATATTGGAAGAAAAGAAAACTACAATCCTCATAACATGATGTATCCACATGAGATGCAATCACATTTTTTATGCAGGACACAGAAGGAAACACTAAGTGAAAATAGCTCACATTCTTTATACATATGATACAGTTGTTGCAGCAGTGCAGAAAACACTAAAACAAAGATGGTCATGAGATTAGTCTAAGCAATGCTGAATTTTTTTTAAAGAGTTTGTGTCGTTATGCAGCTGTACAAAAAATATAAAACAGATCCCAGCATAAAGTAAGATATAAAAATACAAATTTCATTAGTCTAAAGAAGACACATATCGCTAGAATGATTGAACTATAGACTACACCTCAAGCTATCTAGAGGACTATAGTACATCAAGAATTATAGACTTTTTGAAGGTGACGAGAAACAATTCTTGCATAAAGTAAGATCAATGCATGCACTTAAAGGATAATAACATTAAACAAGAAGGTGTTTCGAGGGGTCAGTATTAATATCACACAGTAATTACACAAATTAAACAGGATTTTGTAATAAGATTAGATGTAGTGAGACAGTAAAAAATGTCTCATAGATGTGATAGTTTGATACAAAAGTTCTTTGTGTAATTAGTGACTTGTTGGAGGCTTAACTCTTATGACACTCTTCCTAGAAGATGGTCATGAGATTAGGTTCTCTTTAAGTGTATTGTTTTTGTGCTGTTAATGGTAATATTTACATTTGCTTTTAAAAAAAAATTGGATTCTTAGCTAGAGATGTTTTCGAGATGGCAATTTCTTACTTGAGATATTTGGCTTCTAAACTGAAAGAAGAAAAAAATAATGAGCTCAAAGATCCAGATTTTTTCTTTAGACCCTTTCCTATAGCAGTTGGACGCACTAAACGTAATATAAGAGTTTATCAAAAAAATTTAAAACATAACAGATTTGTAAAAAATACATGTTTGAAAAACTCTTACTTGTTTCAACTTCTTGGGTGCATTTCTCAACCGCGAAGTTTTTATAAATCGTTTGCATTCCTTGACTAGTGAAGATGGTAGACTTTTTAAGTCCTTGCCCTCTTTCCTTCTTTATAAAACCTGGAAAAAATTGTCATTTGTTCGAGATTAAAAGTGAAGTAATTCTGAAAATTAAAAGGAAGTAACGGAAAAAGTTTCAGAACCAAGTGATAGCTGTGAATTGGGGGGGAATGATCTACCATACTTGCAGAGCCCAAACTGATTTTTTGTCAAAGGAGTACATATACAAATAGTTGAGATACACACACAAATTAAGATGGAGATTTTACATAGAATAGACATACTTAGTTCATCAAAGAGAGCTAATAGATGTAGTGTTTTCTTGCAAACACTGAAAGTGTGACAGAGAGGAAGGAATTTAAGAGAGTCGAGAAGTTATCAATACAAGCAGAATCTTTCTTACTTCAGAGAAGCAAGAAAATATGGATTAGGGAGAAGTTACATGTTGGATGCTATAAATAAGGGCACCGACTTATGATTGAGGAATAACTAGAGAAGGACTAGAGACGTCAACAACTTCTTAAGTTGTTTCTACATCACAAGTTTAGTCATTTGTTCGAGATTACTAGTAAACAATAGGTTCTGTCACTAGCTAAAAAAATCACTCACAAAGTAAAAAACAGTCATTTTTTTTAGATTAAAAATCAATAGGTTCAGTCATTTTTCGTTGGAAATGGTTGACATTCCACACCTCCTCCTCAAAGATAAAATACAGAAAGCAGGAAAAGACTTTTACTAAATAGTTGATTTACATGAATCTTAAAACAATACTAAAGAAAGAACTAAGAATATTACAAATCACAATTTCCTATCATAACTATATGTTTCAACCTAGAGGAGCAATCAGAAAAGAGAATATTATCCTATATTCATTGCTACAAAGCTACAAAGTTTTCTATACTTTTTGGAACACATAATCACTAGAACCACACATGGAGTTAGCCCCACGAAATTCATATGCAAAACTTTTTGGAACACAAAAGTACCTCTTATGTAGTTATGATGCTTCCTCTTTAAATTTGACAAAGCGGCAAATATCACACGCCCATATTTCTCTTCCTTGATAAGTTATATGGAAAAGGTATGGACCTTATAGATACAATACAATTGTTTGCGACTCTCGCCTCCCCTTCTTAACATAAACATTACAATTATGTAAGTATATTTTACTTTAAAAGTTACATGTAACAGGTCTAGTTCTTATTTCTCTCGCAAAATAGCAACATGTAACATGAATCATGACCAAATTTCTATTTACAGTAGCTCATGACGTAAATTAGTAACAACAACATGCCAAAAATTAAAGTCACGTCAGACGACAATCACACACTTAGATTCATTGAAATATTCATGAAAACATTATCAACTTATCCAAACAACTATTTGAACCTAAAATTAGTGTTTCCCCAAGAGAAGAGAGATAAACAAACATAGAGTAGAGAAAGATGTAATCAAGAGTGCTGCAACTTGAAACATACAACTCGATCCGTCAGATGTAGTCTATAACCTTCGAAATAACAACAAGAAGCTCACATGTGCAGCCACGGAGAACAAAACTTGGCAAATCAGGATGTTGTCAAATTGCAAACTTATACAGAACCTTGAATCAGCTAAAAAATTATATTTTATAAACAAAATAAAACCATGAATTATTTCATTAACCACCTAAAAAGTGCATATGAACCACAAAGTCATGTTAAAAACCAATCACGAGATACTAAGCCATAACATGCAGCAAAGAAACAGAACTTAGACAAGTACTAAAGAGAGATTCGAACAATAGTTTCACAAGTATACATCTGAGTAAGGATCAAAATCGCAAGAAAAGGTTGAACTAGGAAATTTTCAGGCTATTCTAGAGCAATAAGGATGAAACTTAATTAACTTGAACAAAAAAGTGAACAAACAGTTATGCATTTAATTAAACTAGCTGAATGAAATAAGAAAAAAAATTGAAACATGATTGACGAAAGTTCTTGACAAAAACACAAATCTAAACTAATGATACATAGAACTAGGCTAAACCACATGTATCCTTATACTGGCCATAAAACAACAATTAAACTTGAACAAGAAAGCAAATTACAACAAGCTGTAATCAGCAGATACTTAAGAAATCTAATAGAAACACAACATAAAATAGAAGAGACAATGAGAAAATTACATGTAAATAAAAGTTACATGTAACACAGAAAATTAGTATATGTTCTTAGAGAAATCATTAGACTTTTCAAATAGAATATGCACTCTATACAAAATATGAATCTTCAGGCACATACAACAGTTAAGAAAATCGAGTCACTGCTATTAGAAACTCAACCCAATAATCTTTCACTAATTGTACGTAAGAAAACAGATCAGATTAAGAAACTTTTAACCTACATAATGTTAGAAAATAGGAAGACCAAGAAGCAGAATAACTTAAATAAAACAATAAAAGATCCATGTACACTTTATGCAATTCGAAACAATAGAAACTTGATTAGAAGAAGAAGCAAACCTATACAATCTATTTCACCGAGTAATTGATTGCAAGAACTATACAATGAAGAAGAAAAAGTTGCGATGGAAAAAACTTTATGTTAAGATTGTTTGTCGGACATCGTAGTTGAGCGAAGAACAACGATTGATTGTTAATGAAGAAATCGACTAGCTATAGGGAAGTTGCAACCAACAGACGAAGTGTGTTTTTTTTTGCTTTTTAAGTTTTACAATCAGGTTTTAGAAAATAGAGGAGGGTTTTTCCTTTTTGGCTAAAAAAACTGGCGCCTAAATTTTGGTGAAAAAAACAAAAGTGTTTTTTACTACTGTAGTATTAATTTTTTGCTAAAAGTCGCGCCATAAGTTTTTTTATTAGAATTTGGGACTAGTTAATATGTTATTTAGGGACCGAATTAAGTATCTTCACAATAGAATATGCAAATAAGGACTGGAATATAGTCTCGTCCCAATACATATATCTTTAGAGACGGGATTAACAACTCGTCCCTAAATGATGGTCTTAAATAAGAGTTTTTCTTGTAGTGAGTGTTGATTGAAAAATACGGGCAAACCTATGGGTGAAGTCATGCATGTGTTCATCTTTCTGAGTGTGAGTGTCGATTGTGATTCCTAATCTATAAATTGCTGAACCACTGTGTATGAATATGGAATCACTCTTTGTGTGAGGGCATTTGAGTACCTTTGTTGAGCTTGAACTTGCATTTAAAGCTAGTATTGTGAACTTGATAATCTTTGATAATGGTGAGTCACAACTTGAATCTTTGAGTGCACAATTGATCGTTACATGAGTAAGTTGAGTCTTTTTGTGTGCATTCATGATTGAGTCTTCTGTAGTACTGTTTGAGACATCCCTTTTGAACTGCTGAACTAGAGTTTTTACTTGAGGACAAGCAAAAGTTTAAGTTGGGGGTGTTGATGAGTCCACGTTTTGGACTCATTTAGGGCTTTATTTGAATAGATTTAGTATCCTCAAATGCTAATTTTGTGCCAATTTCTGATGTAAAATCCTTGATTTCCAGGTATTCGAGTTGAGGAACAAATCATGGACTCTCTCTAGCTGAACCCCCAACAACCCAATCACTACAATAATCAATTGATAACTTTAGTTCTAAAACCTCTTTCTGAAGCAACATAGAACACTAAATTAGAACTGCATTTGCTACTACAATTCATGGGTTAATACACAACTATCAATAAAACTCACTTCGAATGAGCGTTTAAATCAGTAAACAACAACACCCATAAGCTAATTAGAGCAAATAATCACATACCAAGAATGTGGGATTTAGCCACACATCATAAAAAGGAAGAAATCAATACCACTTACGTTCTCCATAATCTGGATAATGCAATCCAAGTCTTTACAATGATCCAACATGCTCAATATCAAAAACCCAACTCAAAATCTACTAGATAAAACTAAGGAAAGTAATGTTCAAAACAAAATTTCACAGTTCAACAATGAGAAAATTTATTCAAGATCTGATTGTTCTTCATTTCACCTGTTTGAAAGTCAGTTTATACGATCTCAAATTTTGTTCTTCTGGGTCAATCAGCGTATTTAGTTGTGCATTACCGACCAAGTTGGCGATGCGCAAAGTAAAGCATTTCCTCGCTGTCTCACTTTGTCTCTTTAACCTCAGAGTTCTGTGATTTTAAGCGATCATGATCAAAGTCGCCAAGTCACTGAATGACTTTGGTGATTCTCAGCTTTTACTATCTTAAGCCTTTTTCATCTTTTTCTCTCCTTTTTGCCTGGTATTGTCCTTGCCTTACTCTTCTGCCTTTATGTCTGCAAATTAACATTAAAACATCAGTTTAGAGCACAAAATATGAATTGACGACACTAATACTAAGAATAACAAACCCTAACTGAGTCAAAATCCCAGACTCATCAACACCCCTAACTTAAACTTGTGCTTGTCCTCAAGTAAAACACAAGACCAATCAACAAGGATGTCTACAAATAGTGCTTCTCAAATCTCAAAACGAATGCACACAGAAGGGTCAAACTACACATACAATGTTCAATTGTGCACTCTAAGTTGCAAACTTTGACTAACCATCATCGAAAAGAACTCAAGCTCAAAATGTTTACTTCAAATACAAGTTCAAGCTCAACAAAAGCATTTGAATGCCCTTACATGAAGAATGACTCCATTTCCACACAAGATTCATCAACAATTTATAATTTTGGAATTAAATACAACTCTCACGCTCCCAAAGATGAACACATGCATGACTCTACCCATAGACTTGCCCTTATTTTTCCAATCAACACAATTTTCAGCTAACTCAAGATCACAAAGTTCTTTCAAAGCTTGTAATAGTGGTTAGTGTTAAGGTATGATCATTTTGGTTCAATGACTTCTTCCTTCATGAGGTATGGCCTGAAATTCACTTTTTCTTCTTCTCTTTCATACTTTATGCCATTCATAATACACCCTATTGTTCATTTAAGCATGACTCATTGGACACCCCATTTCTTTTGCTCCTTTCTCAAGCTTTATTTCATTAACTCTTCTCTTTTTCAATCTTTTTCGATTTCAACCTTTTTCTTTGCTTTCTCTTTTATGATTTTTTTTTCTATTGAGGGGTTCTATCTTTTTCAACATTATCCTTCAAAGGTGGATTTTTCACATTTCTTGATTTCCCTTCTTTTTCACCCACCCCCAACTTAGGCTTTGGCCTAAGTTGGCTATTCAAACTAACCAATACTTCATGAAGGTTATAGGTGATAGGAGAAAGAGATAATAGTTGTTCAAGTTTGTTCCAAAGAAAAGGATAGGCTCAAAGGGTGCCAAGCTATGTTCACACTCTCACAAGGTGGCCACAAAGAAGTATGGTAGCAATTTTAGGTTCACTCTTCACAAATTGTGCCTAAGATCATTGCAATTGCTTGCTTACATCAATCAATTGGACTAACAAAGCAAGGTTCTAGGTATCATCAAGCACATAGTTCAAAACAACCTCACCAGACATGGCATTCCACACAATCATGAAACAAGATTCTACAATTAGCTAACATGCAATGATCATCACAAGAGATCAACTCAAAAACTGGCTAGTCACAACGAGATGCTAGGAGTTTACATATGACTTATGCAACTTAATTTGCCTCATCGTAGCCACACGCTAATATCATTCAATTGATATCACTATTCAAGTCATCGGTATTGATCAAAATTGACACTCGAAATTACAACAGACCAACCATATTCAAACACATCAAGGGGTGGCAATTTTTAAAATCAGTTAAAAACCATTTGCAATTCAAAACAAAAGACAAATATAATGGATCAAAACAATATATATAAAAGCACAAGATATGATCCAACATTCACAAAACAAAAATAACAACTATCCACAAAACAACCCAAAACAGGTAGGTATAGAAATAAAACATGATAAAAATAGAAAAGGAGTCCAAAATCCTCCTACTAGGCAAAGCTTGGGGTGAAGTTGGCATCTTTGTGACTCCGTCATTTGGGCATCAGTGCTCGGTGCAACAACATTTATGGCTCCACTAGAGCCTACCATCGAAGTATCTCTGAGTGATGCCTCAATCGCTGTCTGAACCATGGACCCCTCAAGGTCCTCCAAATCATCGTACATAGCCGCATCATGGACACCCAACTCTTTCTCATCAGTCTTAGCCTTAGACTCATTAGTTGTATCCTCTCTATCAACATCTCCGATTGTAGTAACTGGAGAAATCTCTGAACTAGCAGGGACATCTGCACTCGGGATCTCAAAAATCTCAATTGTTCTGAACAACATCGACAAATATATGGACTTTATCTCATCCATATCTCTCTTCAACACAGCAACATCAGCCTTCTAGGCCGTCAAAGTAGAAATATCACGCCGACCCTGATCACAAGCCTCTACCCTCACAGCAATGGCATCTAGTGCAAGTATGTGGCCATTAATCAACTCCTGATACTCTTTCATCTCATCCCTAATCGGGACCAAAGCAGCAGCAATCACTCACTCTATTAACACAAGCACAACGGCCTCAACCTGGAAGGCATGCACATTAGCAGATTGAGCCAGATGGCACATCTTATATAGCATGGCCTGGGTTATAGGGATTTAAGAGGCAGTAGCAGCAGCAACAATAGTGAGAGGGGGTACAATAGTAAAAGGACCAGAAGAAGCAGAAGTAGAAGGACCAAAGGTACTTATAGGCTCACTGACTTGATGAGGGAGAATTGCCTTTTTTGGCAATATATCAACATCAACTACCGGGGACGTTTGTGAGTCCTTGATTTAGACTCATTTAGGGATTTATTTGGATAGATTTTGTGTCCTTAAATGCTTGTTTTGTGCCAATAACTGATGTAAAACCCTTGATTTCTAGGTGTTTGGATTGAGGAACAGAGCATGGACACTAACTTGCAAAAAGGAACGAAGCGAGCTGAAAGAGCATAGAAATGAAGGTCTGGTAATCGCCGAGTCCCTTTTGTGTGTCGCCGAATGGCCATTACCTTGCCTAAAGATCCAGAGTGGCAAGCCCTGAATGAGAAAGTCAAGTTGGCGATAGAAAGGAGTAGTCGGCGTGTCACCGAGTGGTTCTGTGATGCAGTGTTAAATCGTCCAAAGTTACAGAACTTGAGAATGCTGAAGGCCAAAGCAGAAAGGCGATGAACTTGATCAAAGGACAGAACGCCGAGTTGATCAGTGAGCCTGACTTATTGGGTCGAATGGTCCTTCGCAGCATATTTTTGGAGACTATAAATACATTTTCATACATTAATATGAGGCTCTTTTATCATAATCTTCGTTTCAATTTTTTGAATTTGATTTTTGAACTCTGAATATTGAGTCAATACTTTTCTTAAGCTTTGACGAATTGAAGTTTTCCATTTTTGACAAATTGGAATTCTTTGAGATTCTTCAACTTGGACCTTTTTAAAGACGAAATTAATCTTACCCAGTTGATGGAAACACAATTAAGTAACGATTTCTATCTTTTTATGATGTCTAGCTAAAACCCTAATTCTTGGGGTGTGATTATATGATTATGGGTTGATTTAGCTTGTGGGTATTCTAATTGTTAGTTTTAATGCTATTTAAAAGTGATTTGAATCAACAATTGTGGTTTAATGTAAAGGATTGTAGTTGCAAATGAAACTCTACCTTCGTGTTTTTTGCTTGCTCGAGAGAGAGGTTTGAAAACCAAGATTACTGAATTGATGATCTGTGGGTATTGGGTTGTCATGAGTTCAACTCGAGAGAGTGAATCCTTAAACCTTTTCGACATATTCAGCTCGAGAGAGTAAATGGACTAAAAGGTAGGATGTTCTTATTTGCATGGTTGTTGGTGTTCGAGAGAAACCAACTTGATTCGAGGTAAATTATTCTAGAGAAAGTTTATTCCCAGTAAAGTCTAGCTTATTCACTAATTTACAACTATATACTAACAGTTGCAATCACCAATTTGTCTACATTAGCCTATAATCCAATCACATCCCAAGAACCCGTCTCATTACTTTTTAATTCGTGCTATTTGTTGTTGTAGTTGCTGATAGTTGAAACCAAAACCTCTTGTTATTTGACATTCGTGTCATCCTTAATTTGAATTATGTTTTTATTTGCAAATGTCTATTCCTATGAATGACTTGAACATATTCTTACTTTTCTCTTGAATATTAAACACATACCACTCCCTATGGAATTCGACCCCAACTTATTTAGGTTGGTTATTATATTGACTAGCGATCGTTGATACTTAGAATTTGATAAAGTGTCCTTGAAACGTTATCAATCAAAATGGCGCTGCTGCCGGGGAGTTTTGTTAGTTAAGATCTTTAGTTAAGTTGAATTTTGTTCTTGTTAGTTATAGTTGAATATACTTACTTTCAATTTTGGTTTTTGTGTTACTTGTTGAGTAGAGAAATTGAGCATATTTGGTAGCAACGATGACCCAATGGATCAGCCTCCTTTGATATTGATAAGTCTTAGGGAGGACATCCTAACCTTCAAGAAATTAGAGGGTGAGACCATTTATGAGTTGTGGCAATAGCTTAAGGCTCTCTTGCAACACTGCCCAACTCATGGAATTCTAGAAAATATGCTTCTGGAACGCTTCTACAAAGGTCTTGGTCCCGAAAATAGAAGCACAACTGATCAACTCTTCTTGGGTTGTGTTATATAACAACCCTATGAAACAGTAGCCCAGCTCCTTGATGGCATGATTAAGACAACATGAAGACAGAATACGACAAAGAATCGGCCACATTGTTGACTCAGCTGGATTTCTTGGCCAATAAAGTCATGGAGTTAGAGGTAATGTGCAAAAGGAAAGATAGACAAATACCCCCACATGAGTCCCAAGGACAATGAGGGTAGATGCGTCAAAGAAATGCTTTGAATCATTCTCCGAAAGGTCAATGAGCATGATATAGTTCTGGAGGAGATAAGGGAAAATGTTGAAATGCTAAATTAGATGAGTGCCTCTCAGTCTAGATCTATCTAGCTAATTGAGACCCTCATGGGTCATGTATTGCCTCATCTCTACCAGAGACAACAAGAGGGGTTTCCTAGTGACACTAAGGTCAACCCCAAGGATGAAGTTTGAGTGAGGACTTGTATCGTGCCCCGATATTAACTAAGACGCTTCTTGGGAGGCAACCCAAGGTTTTATGGCTTCATTTTTGTTTTAGAAAATAATCGTGTGTTGATTTTATAGGTTGAAATGTCGCATGTCTTTGAAAAGTGCAAGTTGGCGAGCTAACAATCTAGTTGGTGACTAACCGAAAAAGTCGGCGAACCTGACATGGACCGCCGTTGGACACCAGGAATTCTAGGGTTTTAGTTTGTAAAACTTGACAAGCCCAGGAGCATATTGGGGAATCGTCGACCAGGTCGGTGATCTCGATCTTGTCCGCCTTTTGGACCCTTACATTAACCTAAGGTCCTGTAAAATACGGCGAGGTAAGTGCCCACTCAGCGTGTTGGCCAGTGGGTCAGCGAGCAAGACTAATGTCACTGAATGGGCTAGAACTGAATGGTTTTAAGGCCAAAGGTTCAAAAGAGAAAACTCTTTCACTTTCCCTCACTTTTCAGCTTACCAAAATCACACCCACACTATAGTATTCCAAATTTTATGTTTTAATCGCATTTTAGTCGTCAAGTTTGTGTTCAAAGTTGGACTTCTTTGCCGCCTAGCATTTCAAAGTATTTATTTGGCATCTAAGGTTGGTTTTTCGAACCCCAAATTTATTTTTAGCGATTGTTACTCTTATGCAATGATTTTTATCTTAGTGATGTTTGTTGGGCCTCTCTAATCGTAATTGTATGCATGTATGCCTATTTTAATTTGAATATCTTGCCCATAATGCCTATACTGTTAAATTCTTGAGTATTTTGTACGTTCAAATTGATTAAAATTTTGGGGTTGTGCTTTCATGTTGTTGGGTCTAGTTGGGTAAAGTATAAGTAACCCGCATTTCGGCCAAATGACATAATTTGCCCAATGATGGAGCGGTTGACGTTATTCTGAAGGGAAAAGTCATCAAATGGCCAAATTTGGACAAATTGGGAGAAGTCTTAGTATCCCGGGGGTATGGGTAGTATGGGTCTAGGTTTAATTGAATGGGTGCATGGTTTTATTTTTGTTTTTGGGGGCTACGGAGTCAAATTTGGAAGTTGGGGTTGAAAGTAGGCACGTTGGGTCGTTTGGCGAGCTGGGTTGAGCTCGCCGAACCACTCAGCGATTCGCCGAATGCCCCCATATTACTTTTAATTTCATGCTTAATCTTGAGTTAGGTTTTGAAACTTTTGGAGAGAAGCCTGAGTTCGCCAAGTGCACTTGGCGACTTGCCAAAAGTCCCTCTTCATCGCCCTTTCTGCACCCTTAACCCCTAAAATGCATTGTAATTTTCAGCGGGCTAATCCTTGCTTGCGAAAGGCCCTTTCCATCGCCGACATGCCAATTTTTCTGAGAAATTTTGAGCCAATCCTTTCAATGAGCCCGATCTGGCTCGCCAAAGCGATTTGACGACTCACCGACTAGTTTGGCTAGTCTGTCTACAACTATTTTTCTGCATCTTTGTCTGACCTGCTTCTAACTTTGTACAATGTGTTTGCAGCTATGGCTAGGACCAACCTTGACATGCCGCCCCATAAACTAGCACATGGAGTAGTCATAACCGAAGGGGGATTCAACCCTCCTAAAAAGGGAAGAGCATAGCCTCAAACAGGAGGCAAGGGAAAAGGCAAGAAGATAGTTGTTGAGGTTTCGGTGAACAACTCTGGCAAGGTGAGAGAGTCCATTAACTCCCAGGCTGCACTATCTGAGCCAGAGAACGACCAACCACTACAATCCCGGAGGACAGAGCTCTATGCTAGATCTCGTCCTGACTCATCTAGAGTCCCAACATCTACCACTCCTTCTCCAGTAGATACAGTGCCAGTTCCAATACCTCTTGTAGCTCCAGTACCACCGATGCTTCCTACTCCCAGGTTACTCAACAAAATAAAAGTTGATGGGTTGCAAACTATTCTTGAGGAGAAGCTACTATCTACAGAGGGCCTAGAGGGCAGACACTCCAGGGTAAGGGAGAAACTCCAGTACCATCAGTTTGAGCAGTTTAGCAGACCCCGAGGCCCATATATCCCTATATGGGTCCGGGAGTTTTACTCTGCATATGGTGATCTGGTTCCTAAAAGTAAGAAAAAGGCCAGTGAGCTCAGACCGATGGGGTCTATTATGGTACGAGGAACAGTTGTGCACTGTAGTCGTGATTACATCAATGCGGTACTTGACAGGGGGTCAAACTTTGACTACCCCAATTAGGCTACCACTACAGTATCATTAGATGACCTTAAGGGTTGGCTGGTTCCCCTCATCTCTGACACCACCCCTAGGTGGATTGATACAGGAGTATCGATCGAGAAAAGGGACATGAGTGTAGCAACACGATATTGGTTTTGATTCATCAGAAGGTCAATTATGACATCCCAGAATGAGTCGATTCTCCGCCATCCTACGGTAGCCTTCCTTTGGTCGATTATATCCAAGAAGAGCATTGACATGGGGCATATTATTGAGCAATAGATGGCCATGTGGGCAAAATAGAAGCATACCTCCCTTCCATTCTCGGTGCTGATCACAGAGTTATACCAGCGTACTGGAGTTCCTCAAGATGCTACTACAGACTTTGATGTTACCCCTTTTTCCTCCACAGATATTAGTGTATAAAGGTTGAGTACACATGAGAGGAGGCCGACAGGAGGAGAGCAGCCCCGGTAGATACATCTTCGGAGGTGGACATTGAGTCGATACAGAGGTATTTTTGCCTACTCCGGCCTCCGAGCCTTCATGTAAATTTTCTCCCACTTCTTCCTCCAAGGGTCCTAGTACTTCCACATCTTCCCAGCCAGCCAAGATTACTCAAGCTATGAACTTGAGAATGGGACACTTAGCCTATTTGGCTAATGTGAGGGATACTATATTAGAGGTTATTGTGCCATGGATGATTGAGGCTGCTATTTTAGCTGCACTAACCCCCTTCTGGGCTTCTGTTGATGATTTGACTATGAGAGTCATGGTTTGTGAGAGTAGACAGGGGAAGTCTTCTGAGGTTACGGCTACGAAAGCCGAAATGGAACATCTGAGAAAGGATGTAGACTATCTTAAGTCTACAAACTACACTTCACTATTAGAGGCAGCGAATTATGTAGATTCCCCAGAGACTTCTATTATTCCTCCAGACACCATCGGTGACCTACATAGGGGTGGCATAGCAGCTGATGAGTCGGAGGCAATGACCGATGAGAAGCAGATAGAGGTGCAGGAGGGGAACATATATGAAGGCATGCGAGATCTAGAGGAGACGAATGTACAATTAGTGATCCAGACATCGCTGATAGAGATGTCCATGGCAGCTCCTAGTTGATCGAGCAATGTTGATGTGACTCCGGGCACTGAGGCCGAAGATCAGAGTGATGCACCAGGCACTGATGCCAAAACACATGGAGCGACTGTTTAGATAGGATTTCCCTTTACCTCCCTCTCTATCATGTTTTATTTACTTTTTAGATATAGTCTTGCATTTGAGGACAAATTACTTTTTGATGGTGGTGGGGTGAGGTACTTACATACCTACCTTTTGTTTTGTTTACATTTTCTATATATATTGGGTTTTGTGGTACAGTTTGTGTTTTGACACTAGTTTTAGAGATGTTTGAGCTTGTGGCTCCCTGTTTTGAATGTAGATGATTTTTTATCCTTCTGAAAAAATTTATGCCACCTCTTAAGTGTGTTGAATGTGGTTTTTCTTGTGCAAATTTGAGTATCAGTTATGATCAATACCGATGACTTGAATAGTGATCTCAATCAAACAAAAGTGAATGTGCGGCTACGATGAGGCCAAATGAAGTTGCACAGGAAATATGTGAACTTTTTACATCTCGTTGTGACTAGCCGGTTATCAAATTGAGTTTTTTTGTGATGAACATTGCACACTAGCGAAAGTGTGGAGTTTTGTTTGACATTGGTGTCAATGCCATATGTGATGAGCTTATCGTGAACCATATATGATGACACCTAGAATTTGCCCCGTTGGTCCGGTTGACCAACTGATGTGAACTCTTGAAATGATGTTAGGTAACAATTTTAAGAGAGTGAAACAATTTGACATTATACCTCTTTTTTGGCCTACCTTGTGAGTAGGTGAACTTCGCTTGAGCACCTTTAGAGCATTAGCCTTTTTGTGGGAAGAAACTTGATGCGAATTGTGAACTTTCATCATCCATTACCCATAATCCTCATGATTTGTGGTTGGTTTGAATATCCAACTTAGTCCAAAAGCCTAAGTAAGGGGTGTGATGAAAAGAGAAGGTAAATCAAGAAGTGCAAAGAAGTCCCCCTTGATCCATGTTTGTGAAAAAGATGGAACCACTATATAAAAAAAAGGAAAAAGAACAGAAGAATGAAAAAGAAAAAGAATGAAAAAGTTGTGGAATAAAGTTATGAAAATGTAAAAAGAAATGGCGTGTCCAACATTTCATGGAAAGTGAATAATGGGGTGACTCTTTGAGCATGAATGGGAATGATGAAGAAAAGGAAAGAAAGTATTGTTCATACCAAATTTCATGAGGATAGCAACCACTGAGCCTAAATGACCATACCTTTTCACTCAGCCCCGTTACCAACCTTGAAAAGACCTTTTTTATCTTGAGTGAGCTGAAACAAGTGTTGATTGGAAAATAAGGGAAAACCTATGGGTGGAGTCATACATGTGTTCATCTTTGTGAGTGAGAGTGTTGATTTTGATTCCGGAGCTATAAATTGTTGAACCATTGTGTGAATATGGAATCATCCTTTGTGTGAGGGCGTTTGAGTACCTTTGTTGAGCTTGAACTTGCATTTGAAGCAAGTATTGTGAACTTGAGAATCTTTGATAATGGTGAGTCACAACTTGAATCTTTGAGTACACAATTCATTCTTGCATGATTAAGCTGAATCTTTTTGTGTGCATTCATGATTGAGTCTTGTGTAGCACTGTTTGAGACATCCTCTTTGAAATGCTGAACTTCAATTTTACTTGAGGACAAGCAAAAGTTTAAGTTGGGGGTGTTGATAAGTCCATGATTTGGACTTATTTAGGGCTTTATTTGGATAGATTTTGTGTCCTCAAATGTTTGTTTTGTACCAATAACTGATGTAAGACCAGTGATTTCTAGGTGTTTGGATCGAGGAACAATGCATGGACACTAACTTGCAAAAAGGAACGAAGTGAGCTGATAGAGCAAAGAAATGAAGGCATGGTGATCGCCGAGTCCCTTTGACGAGTCGCCGAATTGCCATTCCTCGCCTAAAGTTCCAGAGAGCCAAGCCCCAAAGGAGAAAGAGGAGAAAGTCAATTTGGCAATAGAAAGAAGTAGTCGGTGTGTCGTTGAGTGGTTTCGTGATGCAGTGTTAGATCGCCAAAAGTTATAGAACTTGAGGATGCTGAAGGCCAAAGAAGAAAGACGATGAACTTGGTCAAAGAGCGGATTGCCGAGTTGATCGGCAAGGCCCATTTACTACGCCGAATGGTACTTTGTAGCATATTTTTGGTGATTATAAATACATTTTCAAACATTAATCTAAGGACCTTTTATCATAATATCAGTTTCAATTTTTAGAATTTGAGTGTTGAACTCCGAGTATTGAGACAAAACTTTTCCTTAGCTTTAAAGAATTGAAGTTTTCCATTTTTGAGAAATTCGAAGTTCATCTTTAAGATTCTTCAACTTGGACCTTTGTAAAGACAAAATTAATCTTACCCAATTGATGGAAACACAATTTGGTAACGATTTCTATATTTTTATGATGTCTAGTTAAAACATCAATTCTTGGGGTGTGATTATGGGTTGATTTAGCTTGTGGGTATTGCTAATAGTTAGTTTAAATGTTGTTTAAAAGTGATTTCAATCAATAATTGTGGTTTAATTTAAAGGGTTGTAATTGCAAATGCAACTCTACCTTCGTGTTTTTGTCTTGCTCAAGAGAGATATTTTGAAAACCAAGATTTCTTAATTGATGGTCTGTGGGTATTGGGTTGTGATGGGTTCAGCTCGAGAGACTGAATCCTAAACATTTTTCCACATATTCAGCTCGGGAGACTGAATGGACTAAAGCATAGGTTGTTCTTATTTGGATGCTTGTTGGTGTTCGAGAGAAATCAACTTGATTCGGGGTAAATTGTTTGAGAGAAAGTTTATCCCCACTAAAATCTAGTTTATTCACTGATTTACAGCTATTTACTAACTGTTGCAATCATCCATTTGTCGATATTAGCCTATAATTCAATCACATCTCAAGAACCCCTCTCATTACCTATTAATTTGTGTTATTTGCAATTGTTGTAGCTGATAGTTAAAACGAAAACCATATGAGAATTAAAACATGATCAAGGAGGAATTGGATGAACCGTTAAACAACTCTACGAGCTCGACCCTGCTCGCCGAATAGACTAATCTGCCATATTTTCACCCCGACCTAAAAAATATAACCCGCAGCCGACAAAAACAAAATTAACCCACTATTCTATGCAATTGGTTTCAGACCAATACTACACACGCCTACGGGGTACCATACTTCCCTTGATTTGGCAAAAAAATGCCAATTAACGTGTTTTGCCATTAAGAATAACGTTAACCGCTCTAACATTGGGAAAAATTTGACAATCGACATAATTCGGGGTTACTCAGACATCATTCACACTAGACCTACAACAAGTTCTACACAACCCAACCAATTTAACATGCAAAAACACAGGACTTCATAATTTAAGGCCAATTAACATCAATTTAATTTAATACGACAAAACATTAATGCCAGACAGTCAAAAAGTAAAAATTATACACAGATAACAACCACACAATGATCATGCATTTGATTTCACTAAAATGAAAATCAGGGTTTGGAAAGCCAACCTTATATGTAGAGAATTTGAAAAGTTAGGCTAGCAATGAATCCAAAAATCCTCCCCGAGTTATCGATCCCACACAAAATGTAATACCCTAAAAATTAGTAGGGTAAAATAGATCTTAACGTGAGGGTTAGAGTCATGGATGTGACTCCTCATACCTAAAAATAAACAGTTTCATGTTAGAACGTCAAGGTAAGACCTACAGGGGCAACCATGGGTCCTTGAGGAAGACCTTAGAAAAGTTGCCTTGGCAGTGACCCGCGAGGGAACCTACGCTCCATGGGTGAGGGTTCGTGGGTCAAGGTCCCAAAAATAGGCCACAGACACCCACCCATGGTTCACCAGCATGCCACATGGGTCCATCCACGGACTGTAGTCGTGAGGTCATGGGTGGTCACCTGTAAACTATTTTGAGGAATCAGTTAAGGGAACTTTCGGGTTTTCTGGAATTAATTAATTAGTAAGTGACATCATTTTACCCTAGTTTAGACCACCTATATAATGACTTTAGACCCTTAATTTAGTCATTCCAAATCATTATTTCTAAACCCCCAAAAGAAACCAAATACTCTCTCAAACATTCTCTATCTAAAAAGAAGTAGGGTCAAGCTAGGTCACATTCCTCCAATCTTCCAAGCTTTTTTTGGGCTTCGTATCCAAGGTATGATAGCTTATTCATCCATGGAGCCCTCTAGAATTCCCCTAATTTGATGAAGAATTCCCCGATTCAAGTTAAGGTTTCTTCAATGTTGTGGGTTATGATGTATGTTGATCCATTTTAGTGGATATTGATTGTTTATGATAGAATTTGTAGTGAATCATGTTACTATGATGAAATTACATGTTTTCTATGCCTAAACCTAGTCTAATTGATTAAACTAAAGTAATGTGGGTTTATTCCTTAAGAAGAAAAGTTGAGGATTTAGAGATAATCTTCTAGGGTTGATGATATGTGTAGTAATTGCTTGAGGGTAAAAGCATGTAGACATGAATTGAATTAGATTAAAGTATATATGATAGATCATGATAAGTAATGCTTGAGATTTATCCTTTATGATGATATAAGACGAGAATTGCTTGAGAATGAAGAATGTGACTAGAATGTCTTGTGATCTAGGTGTGTATGATGATGTAAGAAGTAACTCTTTTAGAGTAAGGCTTGTAGTGATGAATGTTGATTATTAGGTCTTTGAAACTAAAGCTCATATGAGGAATTATGTATGCCAAGGCTTTGAGAGTGAAGTGTCTATGATTATGATGTTGTTGTAGTGTTGTTGAAAGGCTAGCCTCATATACACACTTATGCATGAATATGATATGATTTGTCTCTCACATATAATGATTGTAGGTTGAAAGGCTTGCTCACCTAAAATGAATTAAAGCATGTTTAGTTATGTTGGCTTGGAGTTGTTTTATGAAATCCCTTGATCAATAGCTTGACTTGGTAAGCCAAGACCATTTCATTTTAGCTTGAGTAGGAGACCTCATGGTAGCCTTGGATTGAGAAATCATACTCTTCCTAAGGTTATCTTGAATTAGTATCATAGAATGCTTGCATGGTAGCATGACTTGGTTAAGGTCAAACAATTTCATTGGTAGCTAGGATGGAGCAATAGTACCCTTCCTTGAATAGCTTGGACTTGCATTATAGTATGCTTTCCATGGTAACTTGGTCTAGCCTACTATGGTGTTACTCCTTGGTAGCCTAGGAATGATAAATTGTAATCATTTATTTATGATGGCCTAAGTGGTTCTTAGTATGGGTAAGATTATAGGGTCTTATCCATGCATTGTATAAGTATGACTTGAAGCTACTTATGAAGTATTTCTCTTATATGTTATATTCTTAGCTTGGATTATTTTTATAGTTGCCTTCCTTGATATGTTTGACTAAAGGTGAAGGTTCCCTTTGTCTATGACAACTAAACTAAGGATGAGATCCAAAGATGGTAAGTACAATTATGATGGCCTAAAAGTGGTACTTAGTATGGGTGGGATTTTGGGGTCTCATCCATGCATTGCACAAGTTTGTGTTTAGGTTACTTAAGAAGTAGTTCTCTTATGTTATGAAGATCTAAGGATTTACTATTCTTATGAACATGATGTATTCCTTTAATGGTAATATGCTACCTATCATATTTACTACATTTTGTACTAACGCATACTCTTGCCTATATTCTTATAAAATGTAGGGTCCACCGATATTGAGTTCCATCCCCATGGCTAGGTTCATAGAATAGCAAGGATATAAGACTTGGCGAGTCCTCATAGCATCGAGGATTTGATCAACTTTCCTTTATGTCTTTCTTTTATGTTTAGAACTATTGTATGGGTTGTGTCCCAAGATTTAATCAAAGTTGTATTTAGATGGTTTGAGACAAGTGTAATAGACTTCCGCTTTGCTTTTATAAAAGACTTCAATTGTATGGAAAATGTTTTAAAATATATGCACTTTTCAATTATCTTATGTTATGATATGCTAAATGGCTTACATGAAGTCCTTCGAGGTTCTATGTGCCATGTTATATCTAAGATGTATCCCTGGGTCGTGACAAATTTGGTATCAGAGCACAAGGTTTTGAATGATTCTAGGATGTCTCAAAACCACATCTAGTAGAGTCTTGTTCATAAGTGTGAAACGCACCACATTTATGAATGGGAAGCTATTATATGATTAGGAAATATGACTTCTTCACTTCTATAAGTCGTGCCATAGAGTTTAACTCTATAGGGTATTTTTCCTAATCAGTGCCCAATGGTTTTCAGGATATGGCTAATACAAGGGCAAACGCTAGGAGGAATGAGGAAGATTATGTGGATAAAGGAGCTCCTCCTCAAGCTAATCAAGCTTCGGTTGATCCATCGGTTGAGAATATTACTCATGCGGATTTTAGGGTGGCCTTTCATGTTTTGGCCCAATCCATGACGGCTCAAGAAAATAGGGAAGTGATTGCTCCTATGAATCCTAATGTGAATTCCCCAGCTTTAAGAGTGAGGGATTTTATGAGGATGAACCCTCTAGAGTTTTATGGCTCCAAAGTGGAAGAGGATCCTAACAAGTTTATAGATGAGGTTTGTGAAGTACTTGATATTATGGGGGTGTCTCCACAAGAGAAGGCGGAGTTAGCCGCTTACCAATTGAGGGATGTTGTACAAATATGGTATAATCAATGCAAAGAGGTTAGGTTGGTAGGAGCAGGTCCTATAGAGTGGGAAGTATTCAAGTTGGCTTTTCTTGATTGGTTCTTTCCCCTAGAGTTGAGGGAGGCTGAAATGCAAGAGTTCATTAACATTAGGCAAGGTAGCATGAGTGTTAAGGAGTATGCCTTCAAATTTACCCAACTATCCAAGTATGCTCCTACTATAGTGGTGGATTCGAGGGCTAAGATGAATAAGTTTATGATTGGAGTGTCCGACTTAGTAGAAAAAAATGTTGTACGTAAATGCTCATTCGTGATATGGATATCTCACGTCTTATAGTGTATGCCCAACAAATTGAAGAATCAAAACTCAATGAAGAGAAATCTAGGGACAAAAGAGGTCTAGAATGGATGATGATAAGACCTTTCATGATAAGTCTGATGGAGATGGTTGCTCTAAGAATCAACAACAATACTCAAATGTTGCTCATGATCAATCCTACTTCGGGAGTACACAAAAATATCATCTATGAACACAATGACGAACAAATCAAGGTACATTTTGAACACGCATGTCATCAAGTCCATGAAGGAGGCAGGGGCATTAGTCAACCCAAAAGACAACAATACGAAATCATAAAGGCCATATTAAATCCTAAATATGATCATAGGGATGTCCACTGCTATAAGCCTCAATTGATGGTAACATAGCTCAAATCAATCTTCGAAAACACTACAACACTTAGAAGCTGGAAAAATCGATCATCAGTCCTAGGGGGTAGGGGTTTTTCAGCATCACACTATTCAACTACCTATAGTCAATACACATGCACATCGTGTGATCCTTCTTCTTGACAAACAGAACAGGAACTCCCCAAGGTAACACGTAGGCCTGATAAATCCCTTACCCAATAGGTCTTGAAGTTGAACACTGAGCTCCTTGAGCTCTACAGAAGCCATCCGATATGGAGGATTGAAAATTGGCCGAGTACCTGACTCAAGCTCAATAGGAAAGTCAATATCATGCTTTAGATGTTGGTTAGGTAGGTCAGTAGGAAACACATCTATAAAATCACAAACGGCTGGAATGGTCTCAACTAAAGGGACATCCCTGCTCACATTACACATATAAGCCAAATAATACAAACACCCACTAGCCACTAGCCTCCGCTCTTGAAGAAAGGAGATAAAACCAACTGGTGTGCTGCTAACTGAGCACTACCACACCATCGAGGGAACACAAGGCATGGCTAAGGTAACAATCTTAGAAAAATAATTTAAAACTGCACGGTAGGGAGATAACTAGTCCATGCACAAATTCACATCAAAATCAAGCATATCTAATAACATAAGGTCATCCCAGATGTCACACCCCTAGAGAGTAACTATGTATGATCAAAATACCTGATCCACTACTAAAGACTCACAGACAGAGGTCAACAAAACCAATGGCACTGCCATAGGCTCAAAATTCATACCTATATAAGAAGCAGAATATACAAACACATAAGAATAGCTAGATCCTAGGTCAAATAAAGTAGAGGAAGACTAGTGGCATAATAGAATTGTACATGTGGTCACATTGTCAAATGCCTCATCCTCCACCCTCGCTGGAGCTGCATAAACATGGCCATGTCTGCCTCAGCCTTGGCCATCAGTTGTATTTCCTAACCTACCGCCTTGGGGACCACCCTGAATACCCTGATAACCACCATGATGGTCCTGATACTACCCTCGACCCCTAGCTAGAGGTGCTGCTGGTGGAGCTATTTGTGGAGCAGAAATGCGACTGAACATAGGACAATCTCTGGACCATTTTCCCAACTAACCACAATAAAAATAACTCAACGATTATTTGTCCCAAGAAGAACGACAAACACAGGCTGAAGCATAAGACTGGGACGCATGGCTCTGACTTGAGCTAATCTCACTACGGCTATATCGGTCCTCCTCTAATGCCACCAATAAGGCCAACACTGGTAGGCTGTATTGGCCCTGTTAATACTTCTTCCTAGGCATTTCAAAGGAGACCCTCTGCCTGCAACAGGACCTATTGTTTCTACCTCATATTTGGCTCTTTTGTCGCTGCCCTATTGGACTTTCGATGCAGCTCCTCAATAGTGCGAGAGTGATAAACAACATTCAGAAAAGAGAAACATGTGGAGACCGTGAACTGAGTCTCAATACAAAGTTGAAGCCTGAACCCATGAATAAAACATCATACTGGAATCATACTAGAGCTCATAAAACCTCGCCTCATATTCTAAAACCTTCATATAGCATGCTCCAACCTGGAGAACTGATCCAGGAGGTGATCTCTGATGCTGCAAGTGATAAATCTTGCAATAAAATCAACACAAAAATTAGTCCTACTGAACGAAGGAGATGATGAGTGTGGGATTTTGACTCATTTAGGGCTTATTATTCTTAGTATTAGTGTCCTTGATCCCTATTTTATGTTTAGAACTGATGTTTAAGTGCTAATTTGCAACTATGAAGGCAAAAGAGCAAGGCAAGGACATTATCAGGCAAAAAGGAGCGGAAAAGCTAAAAAAGTTGAAGATAATGAAAGTTAACAATCGCCAAGACCACTCAGCGACTGGCCGAGTGGTACTTCAGATAGCCAAAACTTACAGCGTGCCAGCTCTGGGGAAAAGCCAACTCAACGATGGAAATGGGCCTTCGTCAAACCACGAAATAAATCTGCGACAAGTTTCCTGATCACCTAAAGTTACTGGGTTTGAATGGTGAAGAGCAAGTCAAGATGACTATTGAGAGGGACACTTGGTGCATCACTAACCTGGTCGGCGCTGCTTGACAAATTTCACCAATCAATCCAAAAACTGAAAATTTGGAATATTATAAATGCAAAATTTTAAAAGGGTTTAAAAAGTTCTGAAATTTGGAGAGAATATTCTGAGTGTTTGAGAGTTCTTACTTTGAGTTCTTGATCCCAAACATTGTTCTTAGATTAATTTTTTAGTATTATTTTAGGTGGGTTTTGATTTTTAGTTGATTTGAACCATTATCAAGACTTGGAATTCTTTACCCAGCTCATGGAGAACATAGTTGGTAATATTTTCTTGCTTTTTATAATGTGTGGCTAAAACCCCCATTTGGGGGTGTGATTATGTGATTAATCGTCTCCAATTAGCTTATGGATGTTAGTAATTACTGATTTAATTGTTGGTTTGGAGTCGTTTCAATTGATAACTGCGTTTTTACTCATGAATTGTAGTTACAAATGCAGTTCTAGCCTAGTATTCTATGCTTGCTTGAGAAGGAGGTCTTACAATTAAGTTTATCAATGGATGATTATAGTTATTGGGTTGTTGCGGATTAAGCTTGAGAAAGTGCATCTTAATTCGATCCTACCTATCTAGCTTAAGAGAGTAGGTAAATTCAGGTTTTGGGTTCTTTATAATTGTTATGCTTGTCGAGGTTCGAGAGAACTCGCTTGAATCGTGTTAGTTGATTGAGAGATGGCTATTGCATCTATAGTCTAGCCTACCAACTAAGATTCAATGACTTTTAGTAATTAGTAATCACCTGTATAGTGAAATTGGCAATTAATCGATCACATCCCCAAGGATCCCTCTCTACTTAATTACTCCCATATCTTCGCAGTTGTTAATTTACAAACCTAAACCCTCATTTGACACTACTTGTCTATCCCTACAATTTGTTTTGATTGTTTCGATAAATTATATTCCTACATCTAATTAGAACACGTTTTTCACTTCGTAATTGAATTTTATATCGTAGCACTCCCTATGGAAACGACCCCAACTCTTTGTTGGGTTTATACTAGATTGTGATCGCCTACACTTAGAATTGGATGAAGTGTAGTTGAACGTTACCAAAAATTGGCGCCACTGCCGGGAGTGGTATTTAGAATTCTTTTAGTGAAGTTTAGTTGTGATCTAATATTGTTTATATTTGAACCTACTTACTTTTTTTGTGTTTTTTGTTGGCTGCTCTTGAACAAGTGACGAAATGAGCATGAATGGGAGTAACGCTGGCCAACTTGGACAGCAAGATGACATCGGTAACTTGAATGGTGTCAATGAAGCTCAATTGGGTAGTATGGTGCTATTCCTTTAGCTCCAATGATAGGAAATGTGATATTCCATGTGACTAACACGATGTTGCAGCTATTGCAAATAAAATGTTTATTCGGAGGGTAGGTGCATGAGGATTCCCATGACCATATACAAAAAAAATAATGATGAGTGTGGTCCATTTTTGTTCAAAAACATGTCACAAGAGTCAATCCGACTTCGGTTGTTCCCCTTTTTGGTGATAGGGGAAGCGACAAAGTGGTTAGTTGACTTACTAAGGGACTTGATTACTTCTTGGGAAGAGCTTACTGAAGCATTCTACATAAGATTTTTTCCTCCCTTGAAGATGATTGCATTGAGAGATAATATTCAGGTTTTCAAATGCTTGGATGGTGAACCAATCCATGAGACATGGCTGAGGTTTCAGAAGCTATTGCTCCAATGCCCAACTCATGGACTCCCGAACAACGTGTTGTTACAACAGTTTTGTTGGAGTCTAGATTCAGTCAACAAGGGTATGGCTAATAAACTTTTCCAAGGAGGAATTATGCAACAACCTTTTGAAATAGGTTCTACTCTCCTTGATGGAATGATGACTGTGGTTGGAACACTAGGGAAGATCAAATGTCTCTTTTGACTTTCAAGATGACAAAGGAACAAATAGAAAAAGGCCAAGAGCGGGATGAAAGCATGGCTAAAATAATGATCCGGATGGATCTTTTGTCAAAACATGTATCATGGGTAATGGTTCTAAGGCCGTGAATGTAGTTCGAGTTAGCGGAGAAAATCCCTATGATGCACACTTTGAAGCTTTGTACAGTGAAGAAGTATACTTTCTAGCAAATCAAGGAGGGATTTTCCACCAAAATTATTCAAGGCCAGGAGGAAACCAAGGTTGGAATAGAGAGTGTGATGAAGGTTGGAAGGACCGTGAAAGGGAATGGCATGACCATGGTACAAACTTGAGGGAGCCAGATGGTGACAAAGAGAGAGATATACCTCCACATGAGCGTCAAAAGCCAAAAGAGCAAAGATCTGATCCGAAAATTTTCCACACTGAAGATATGCTTGCACGCATTCTCAATAAAGTGAAAAGGTCAGACAAATTGCTCAAGGAAATGAAAGAGGACGTCTCAACTCTAAACTAGACGGTTACTTTTCACTTGGTGTCCATTAAATAGCTTGAAACACTAATGGGTCGAATCTTGACTCATTTGAATCTAAGGCCAAAAAGAGGATTACCGAGTGACACTATGGCCAACCCTAAGAATGAATCATAAAATAAGTATCTCTGTTGTGCCAAGATGTTAAATAAGGTGCTTCTTGGGAGGCAAGTCATGTTTTTGAGCTTTTAATATTGTTGTTTGAATAACGGGTGTTGAATGTGCAGGTTGAAAATTCAAAATTTTGGGAAAAGGAGCAATTAGGCGAGCCCAGGTACTAGTCGATAACTCATCGAACAGGTCGGTGAGCCCGATATGGATTGCCATTTGGACTAACTAGTTAGCTAGAGGTTCTGTCAAACTCGGCGAACAAAAGAGTCATTCGATACATTGCCGAATGGTCAGCGACATTACTGACCATTGCAGACTAGCGCGTGAGATGAAGAGTCATGAAGGGATGAGCTATTTTTAAAAATTTAAAACCCTCCCTCATTTCATATTTTTCAACTTTTACACTTTCACAACTGCACTTTAGATTTCGTTACTTGTTTGCTTGCATTCTTGTGTGGGATCAATTGAGCGAGGGGAGAATATGATGCATTTTGCTTCAAATTGCCAGCCTAGTGGTTAATTGTCTACTATTGAGGTTAGTTATTTGAACACTGTCTTTATTTTTTGTACTTTCAAATGCATGATTTTTTCCCTGTTAAATTGTTTGCGTAATAATAATTGTTTGATTCATAGTGGTTTGTTTGTGCCTTATCGTACTCTGATTATGCTTATTTTAACCATTAATTTTCAAACCCCATGTGTTTGCATGATAAAATTGTGGGTATGTGTTCATTAAATATTGGGTCTGGTATGGCTGAAGTCTAAGTAACCCCAATTATTTTGATTGACTGATTTTGGCTAAAGATAGAGCGGGTGACGTTATTCTTAAGGGCAAAAGACGTAGATTGGTAAATTTTTGACAAATTTGGGGAAGTCAGAGTACCCCGAAGTCATTAAGACCATGGGTCTGGGTTTAATTGTATGGAATAGGTGTTTAATTTTATTATCATGGGCTATAGGTTAGAAATTGAAGGTCGGGGTTAAAATCTGCCACGAAGG
The DNA here is from genome assembly GCA_029007595.1 of Solanum commersonii. Taxonomy (NCBI): domain Eukaryota; kingdom Viridiplantae; phylum Streptophyta; class Magnoliopsida; order Solanales; family Solanaceae; genus Solanum; species Solanum commersonii. Next base: position 1,018,783 of record JAJTWQ010000131.1, read on the forward strand.
ACCTTTTGGGGAGCTTAGTCGAGCTCGCCGAATGGTTCGGCTGTTCGCCCAACAACCCCTAAATCACCTTTTAATCCTTCAAAATTGTTGGAATTATTCTGTATTATTCGGCAATACGCCTGAGCTCACCGAGTTATCTCGGCGTTTTGCCGAATGACTATTAGATTGCCCTTCCCCCTATTATTTATAAATTGTTCAGTAACATTCCGCGAGCTACTTCTAGTTCATCGAATGGGTTTCAGTGATTCGCCGAAAGTCCTTGAGCATCGCTGACCTGTGTTGATTTCTGAGAATATTTATTCTGAAATATTCGGAAAGCCTGATCTGGTTCACCGAATAGGTCGGCGAGCTTTCCTTCATAGTTTCCAAAATTGATAATTTTTTAAATTGTTTCTAACATATTTGTCTATTTGATGTTGTTTTGCAGGTATGGCTAGACTGAGGGTTGCAGGTAGAAACCAACCACCCCGTATGGGAATTTATGCCACCTACCTCACTACTTCAGAAAGTAAGGGAAACTCCGATGATAGATCATCGACCTCTGTGTCTGAACTAGAGGATGATCAGACTCTCCAAACTAGGAGAGTGAAGCTATGCTCTAAATCTCTACATGATCTAGGCATGATCTCGATGGAGCCTACTCCTCCTTCACCTCCTGCTCTGATTGTTGAGTAGGTTCCTCTGGTGCCACCAGTTCAGGCACCCCCACCCCGATCATTGAACAGACTAAAGACCGAGGGTTTGAGGACCATTTTAGAGGAGAAGTGTTTGTTAATGGATGGAGTATTAGACTGGTACCTGGAGGTGTGGAACACTATCAACTTCCACAAATTTGAAATCTTCACAAAGCCTCGAGGCTCCTATATTCCTACTTGGGTCCATGAGTTTTATGCAGAGTCTGGCAAGCTGGTGCCTAAAGGTAAGAAGAAGGCCAGCTTGTTCAAGTCGATTGACCATGTAGTGGTGCGGTGCCAAAAGGTCAAATGCAGCGACAATAACGCCAATGAGGTGTTTGGTTTTACAATGAATGTGATACGATTCTTCATGGATCAGATATAGAAGAAGACCCTGACGACTTGAAGGGTTGGTTAGCACAACAGATTTCTGACATTACACCGCAATGGATTGAGGTGGGTCTCCCTATTGATAAGAAGGACCTAAACGTGGCTACCAAATATTGGTTGGGGTTCATTAGGAGTACATTAATGGCATCACAGAATGAATCGATATTCCGATATCCAAAGGTTGCTTTGTTGGGCTGTATCCTGGACCAGGAGAGACTTAATCTTGGTTTAATCATACAGCAGGAGATGGCCATGAGGGAGAAACTGAGCCAGACCTCTCTCCCATTTCCAATCCTGATTACAAATGTTGTGCAGGCGTGCCCAGGTACCATTGATTTAGAAGACAGATATGGAAGTCACTTCCACTTCCTCTACATACATGTGAAGGAAAGAGTTCTAGTACACAAGGGATGAGGCTTAGATGAGTAGAGTTGCACCAGTGGATGCTTCCCTAGTGGTTGATGTGGAGATGATACCGACAAACAGAATCTTTCTTACTCAGGCAAGTGAGCCTACTAGTACACCTAGCACTTCCATTTTTGTCCCTTTTGGGTCTACTACTGCTCCTCCTCCTACTGCTACTACTACTTCTTTCTGACCCCTATTGACCTAGTCCATGTGATACAAGATGCGCCACCTGGTCCAGTCTGTTGATGTTGTGCCTCCCGGGTAGAGGTTGTTGTACCTGGGCTGATCGAGAGGGTGATTGCTACTGTACTAGCCCTTATCAAGACTGACTTGAGAGAGCACAGAGAGATGATCGATGCGTATGGATTGGCCTTTGATTCCCTCACTGTGAGAGCAAAGGTTTGTCAGCAGGGAAAGGGTGTTTCTGAGGATGTGAGAGCCTTGAAAGTCGGTAATGTTGTGCTGCGACGAGATGTGCATGTGCTAAATCTATCGATCTCTTGATGTTCTTTGGCACTATGGATCTTCTGGAAGTTTTGAGTATAGATTTCCTAGCAGGTTCGTGTTTGAGATGCAGTTGTATATGATGATTTAAAGGACCTCGAGAAGGTTATGGTATAGACAACTGTGGAGGCATCTCTGAGGGACACGTGTATGGTGGGCTCCAGTGAAGCGAAGGATTGCAATACTTTTTTTGTAGGTCCATGGAAGCTATTAAATGTACTGGGTAAGACAGCATGTAATGCCTCAATTTCCGCCTTACCCGCCAAGCAGGTTTTCTCCAAATTGGTATACTTGGTCTTGTAGTTAGTCATTTTCTTACGTTGGTAGTATATGGCCCTTTACTTCCGTCTGTCTTCATCGTATTAAACCAACATAGACCCCATAGTGGTTTCAGTGACCGATAGGTATAGTAATAAAGGCTTTCTGGAGTTATAGGCACTAGAATGGAAGTATTCCTTTATTTTGTCAAAAGCTTTCTGTTCATCCCATTTTCCTGCGAAATTTTTATTTTGAAAATTTTGTATCGGCTCGCAAGTGGTTATACAAGAGAAAGAGTCACTGATATGCAGAGTTCACCACCGGCTTAGCCTGACCGGGGGCTTTTCACTATTTCTTAGTTTCATGTTTAGACTTGTTTCATTTATTTCTTTGCATTTGAGGACAATTGCTAGTTTAGTTTGGCGGGGTGAGGTATTTCCATACCTACCTCTTTTGGGTTGTTTTATGGATTTTATTGTTGTTTGTGTGTTTGTGTGAATGCTGGATTTTGTTGGTATATATTAGTTTTTGATCCACTGAATTTAATGTTTATGTTGGTTTTGAGCCCAATAAAAAAATTGCCACCTCTTGATGTTTGAGATTGTGGTTATTCTCTTGCAATTTTAAGTGTCGATTGTGATCAATACCGATGACTTGAATTGTTCTTTCTATTGAAGGATATGTATGTGTGGCTACAATGAGGCAAATTGAGCTACATAAGTCATATGTGAACTCTTAGCATCTTATTGTGACTAAGTCGGTTGATAAGTTGACCTCTTGTGATGATCGTTGCATGCAAGTTGAAAATTGTAGAGTCTTGTTGAATGACATGTGTGGTGAGATTTTCTTGAAATATGTGCTTAGTAATACCTAGAACTTGCCTCATTAGTCCAATTGACTAATGTAAGCGAATGATAGAGATGATCGTAGGCACAATTTATTAAGAGTTAACAAAAATTGTTATTATACCTCTCTGTGACAACAGTGTGAGACTGTTAACCTTGATTGGTACCATTTAAGCCTATCTTTTTTCTTTAAAAGAAACATGAACAACTTTTACCTTTTGTCCCATCACCTATAACATTAATGAAGCATTGGTTCGTTTGAATAGCCTAAGTTAGGGGTGTGGTGAAAAAGGAGGAATTTCAAGAATATTGAGAAATTCACCCTTGAAGGATCATGTTGAATAAGATGGAATCCCTCCAAGTAAAAAAAGAGAGAAAATAAAGAAGTGAAAGAAGAAAAGGATCGAAAAAGAAAAGAACTTTCGAAATAAAGTTTGTGAAATGGACAATAGAAATGGGATATCCAATGAGTCATGCTTAAAAAACATAGGGTGGATTGTCAAAATCATAAAGTGTGAAATCAAAAAACAAAAAGTGAAATGCATGCCATTCTTCATGATGGTAGAAGTCACTAAACCAAAATGATCATACATTTACCCTCAGCCCTGTTACAAGCCTTGAAAGACCTTTGTGATCTTGAGTGAGCTGAAAGCAATGTTGGTTGGAAAATAAGGGTAAGCTTATGGGTAGAATCATGCATGTGTTCATCTTTTAGAGTGTAAAAGTTTCTTTTGATGCGGAAATTCTAAATTGTTGATGAGTTTTGTGTGAGCATGGAATCATTGTTGGTGTGAGGGAATTTGAATGCTTTTGTTGAGCTTGAACTTAGATTTGAAGCAAGCATTGTGAGCTTGAGTTCTATTTGACAATAGTTAATGACAGTTTGAAACTTAGAGTTCATAATTGAACTTTGCATGACTAGTTTGAACCTCTTGTGTACATTCATGTTGAGTCTTGACTAGCACTAGTCGTAGATATCCTTATTTAACTAATCGATCTTGTGTTTTACTTTAGGACAAGCAAAAGTTTAAGTTGGGGGTGTTGATGAGTCTAGAATTTGACTCAGTTAGGGATTATTATTCATAGTATTAGTGTCTTCGATGCCTATCTTATGCTAAAAAATGATGCTTAATTGCTAATTTGCAGCTATGAAGGTAAAAGAGCAAGGCAAGGAGATTTTCAGGAAAAAAGGAGCGGAAAAGCTGAAAAAGTTGATGATAATGAAAGCTGAAAATTGCCAAGACCACTCGGTGACTCGTCGAGTGGTACTTCAGCTCGCCAAAAGTTATAGTGTGCCTGCCCAGGGGAAAAGCCAACTTGGTGATGGAAATGGACCTTCGGTGAACCGTAGAATGAATCAACGACAAGTATCTTGATCACCTAAAGTTATTAGGTTTGAATGGTGAAGAGGCAAGTCAAGATGACTATTGAGAGGGACACTTGGCGCTTCGCCGACCAGGTCAGCAATGCTCAACTAATTCCTCTGATTGGTCAAAAAGATGAAAATCTAGAAGAGTATAAATGCAAAATTTTGAAGAAGTTTAAAAAATTCCAAATTTGGAGAGAACATTCAAAGTGTTTGAGAGTTCTTACTTGGAGTTCTTGATCCCAAACACTGTTCTTAGAGTTCTTGAGTAGACTTTCAAGTGTGTTTTGAATTTTAGTTGATTTGAAGCATTGTGAAGACCTGGAATTCATTACCCAGCTCATGTACAACATAGTTGGTAATATTTTCGTCCTTTTTATAATATGTGGCTAAGACCCCCATTCTTGGGGTGTGATTATGTGATTAATTGTCTCAATTATCTTATGAATATTAGTCATTACTGATTTAATTGTTGTGTTGAAGTAGGTTCGATTGATAACTGAGTTTTAACTCATGAATTGTAGATGCAAATGCAGTTCTAGCCTAGTATTATATGCTTGCTTGAGAAAGAGGTTTTAGAATTAAGGTTATCAATTGATGATTGTAGTTATTAGGTTGTTGCATATTCCGCTTGAGAAAGTAAACCTTAATTCGATCATACCTATCTAGCTCCAGAGAGTAGGTAAATTGAGATTTTGGGAAGTTTATCATTATTATGCTTGTCGAGGTTCGAGAGAACGCTCTTGAATTGTAATAGTTGATCAAGAGATGGTTGTTCGATCTATAGTGTAGCCTACCCACTAAGATTCAGGGACTTTTAGTAATTAGTAATCACCCGGATAGTGAAATTGGCAATTAATAGATCACATCCGCATGGATCCCTTTATACTTTATTACTACCCTGGTTTTGTAGATGTTAACTGACAAACCTAATCCCTCTATTTTACACTAGTTGTCAACAATAAATTCAATTCCAACAACCCATTAGAAGACGTCTTTCACTTCGTAATTGAATTTTATACTGTATCACTCTTTGTGGAATCAACCTCAACTCTTTGTTGGGTATATACTAGATTGCAATCACCTACACTAAGAAATGGATGAAGTGTAGTTGAGCGTTATCAAGAGACTCAACCATTCTAATCTTGATAAATGTACGCCACTTTCTGGGTGACCTATCCAATTGATATGCAGTGCAATCGGCCCCTATAAACTCCACAAGACCCAAAGTATGTAGCCACTTATTGCAAGTAGTCAGAAACTCATAGGCATACTCACCCACAGACCCAGATAACCTCGGAGTTGAAATCTTCAAGAATACGTGCATCTTCTACTCCTTTAGAGGCATAGTTCTGGGCATAATCATGGACTTGTCATGCCAGGTGGTACTTGGGACCGAGGTGCCTCTACTGCAGGCTGATCCTCTAGACCTAGGGAAGGTGCCGACGCTTATGCTGGAACAGATGCTGGTGGTGGACTTGGTACTGGTGCTGGAGCAGGTGTAGTGTTAGAGCCTGCTGCATGGTGCCGAGAACAGTCAAATGTTGGACAATAGCTTCCTAAAGATCGGGCGCCATAGTCGGTCTGGGGTGGCTAGGGTGGTCACAGCCCCCCTCTGGTTGATTCGGAACATAGGTTGCTGGAGGATCCGATGTGGGCTCTTGACCATACTCTCTATCTAGGGGTAGTGATGCACCACTTCTAGGCAAGAGAGGTCGACCCTTACCCGAGCCACCACACGAAGCGTACTAGCAAAAAGAGTGAAACAAGTGAGATTCCATGAAACAAATAACACACTAACCGCATGAAAGTGATACAAAAGAGAGGAGTTCCTAAAGACACCTTATAACCTACAAAATATGGGACACATACATCTCCGCACTGATCCAAAGAACTCTACTAGGTATTAGCTATGTACAAGTGAGACCGATGAACCTGGGATCTATTACCAACTTTTCATGACCCAACTTTCCGAGTCATGATGGCACCTACTAAAACCAACCAACAAGTAAACGACCAATACCTAGAACAAGAAGTAGTAAGTACAAAGGTAGAACTAAACAAAAATTAATGTTAACAATAAGCGAAGACGAAAACAAGAAGCAAACCAAAAACTATATGCAAAGGAACCCTCCCAAAACCTAGAAGTCACGAGTACAGAGTTGTCTAACGAGATAAATACAAGTCCGAAAAGTGGACATCAACAAGACGTCATAAAGGCAAAAGACAAGCTAACATAAGTATAAAATAAGACATGCCAATCCAGAACCCCAAGTGCTAACCATCGTTTTTGATATTCATAAGTTGTAAAAGATGGTACGAACAATCACTGTTTGTAATTGGTACAAAGACCTGCATCAAGTAAAGATGTAGAGTGTAGTATCAGTACCAAAACAAGGTACTCAGTAGGCATCACAGACCGATCAAGCAAGAAATGTAAAAACAATCTGAAAAGATAAAATCTAGATAAACACAAAGGTTAAAGCAGTTATTAAAAGAAGCACATGGGTGTACCAAAAATAAATCTAAGTATAGCTTAACAAAACCTATCTAGACCACCAAAAGCCCAGAAGGTACACTTGTGCACAGGTTAAGATAAAACCCGAATGAACCCCCATAACCCTGGAAGGTACTTCGAATAGCTATGACTACAAGAATATGATACTCAAACCCAAGTCCAAATAAAGTCAACCATTCCTCGAACCCACAGTGATTGGATCTGGCATCGAACCCAAAGTGGTAGAACCGGGGGCTTAAACACAAAATGATAGAATCTAGGTCTCAAACCAAAGGTGTTAGAATATGGGCCTCAAATCTAAGACATCGGACTCAATCTGTAAATAATTGCCTCAAACCGTAAAATGTCAGCCTTTAACTAGAAATAATGGCCTCGATTCGTAAATAATCACTACAACCAACCAACTCATAACCTAACTAACAAGAGTGCCAAGGGTGTTTTTATTCCAAGGAGAATCCCATGTCAACTTAAGTAACTGTGGGACGCCGCCCACCCGAAGGTATCAAGAGAAGGCTCCCACCCTAGTACAACTCAATCTCTAGTTGTCACGATAACATAAACCTCTGGTAACAACTCATAACCGCAGAAATAGGGAGAGAGAGGATAGAAGATCAAATAAGTCATGAATTTTCCTAAACTAAGGCTCATACTATCTGACACAAGTTTACTATTCCAGTCTACAAGGATCTAGTTTTTCTGAAACGACATCGGAGAGAAAGCAAAGCAACAAAGTTTGAGAGTCTAAGGAAGCGCTAATCTATCTTAGGTTGAGGCTAAACATGCATCAAGACGCAAGTACTTAAAAGTAATTCACATAGCATACACGAACCCAAACAACCCAACTAGCAACACACTATGCCCGAAATAATGTTTATCAAACCTAAAATATAGTATCTAAGAAGAGAGGTAAGGCTACTAAGTCCCCGCCCCCAATTTACACTAATGAACATGAGTTCACATACTCAGGATCAATTTAGATATAAAGGAAACTATACCCTACCTTTAGGCCGACTGCGCGCTCTACAAATAATTTCACTGGAGCTTTTCCTTTTCGAACTGCCTTTGAATGCTCCCACTCTATCAAATATAGAATTACTATGTTAGTATGGTTGGTTAGATGCCAAAATCACAACAAATAAAGATAGGTCAATTTTATAGTCGAAATGGGAATCGTTGGACCCGAACTAGACTTTCAAGATGTGACACGTCTAAAAGACCTAAAATAGTGCCCTAAACTTGTGTTCCAAAATGGAACACAATTCGAGGCTCAAAACACTGTGAAAACCCAACATGCTAACTACTTACAATTCAATCAATTTAAAAAAACATGCATCAGGTAAAACTCAGAATTTACAAAAATCAAAAGATGCCTAGCATGCCTTGAACACTCCACGACGTAGCCTAGAAAATTCCTAATATGTGGGACTTTGAATCACCCAATTCTAATCTAAAATGAGTAACATATTACCAAATAAATATAGCCAAACTCAAGAACTCGAAAAGAGATACAGTAGTCTAGTTTATCGCAATTTTACCTCGAACGAAACGTACCAGACAACTTTCGATCACTCTAAGTTAAGCCACAATCAAAACCAAGCTTCCAAATCTTGAATCACCTTATTTGGCCTAGAATGAGAGAGATATAGGGTTTTAATGTTTCCTAAATGAGCTGATATCTCTGTTGTATGCACCAGATTTTAGCATTTTTTTAGAAACTTAAAAACTCTGATGGGGAGTTCTGAACTCGTTCAGAGCCTCGTGAACGCAAACTAGATATGCAGCCATAAAAAATTTGATATACCAGACTCAATGGCTCAGTCAAAAATTCCATGCGAGGTCATCTTGAAAGAAGTATGTCCCACACCCAACTTCCATTTGAAGTCAAAATCCATAAAGGGGATTGAAATTACCTCAGAAGCCTTGGTACATGAACAAAGAGTCAATCTAGACCATACTCGACATTCTGGAGCTAAACATGTTGACAAAATTCTCATCCAAGCGCATTTAATCAGAATGTTGACTAAAGTCAAACTTAGTCTTTAACTTTAAAGTTAAAATGCCTAATCACACCGACAAACACTGAAAACCTCAGGAGTGATGCCGACCATGTGACTAGCCAACATAACCCTTTCGGAGCTGATGGAATCGTCAGGATTGGATTATGAGGTCATATTCCTAAAATTCTGATAAAAATGACCGTTCAAGGTTCAAAAGCTCCCAAAACACCAACACTCTCATAAAAACTAAATGAATGACCAGGTGACCAAACTGTCAGTCCCAACAAGTCATAAATGACTTTGGGTTTCTACAGAAAAGCTCTAAATGTATAAAAGGAGGAACAAACAAAGAAATGACCAGAAGGTCATTACAAAATACTTCTAAAAAATGAAAATAAAAAAGGCAAGTGAATGAAATAAAAGGGGATTAAAAATAAATTGAGTGACAAGTCAAGGTTTGAGTTTTCAAATGAAAAAGAAGGAAAAGAACTTGAGAAGAGGTTATGATGATTGCAACAATTATTTCCAAAGGTAAAGTCATCAATCCAAATTGTCCATACCTTATCCCTTAGCTACATTACAAGCCTAAATTACCCTCAAGATCTTGCATGAACTAGGTTATGTGATGATAAAAAAAATATGGACAAACTTATGGGACAAAGCTTGCATGTGTTTCTCTTTTGAGATAGTAAGAGTTGTATTGATTCCTTATACCTTTGATGATATCATTTCTGAGAGAGTGGAATCGTTCTTGATGTGAGGGAAGTTGAATGCAATGGTTGAAGCATGTTCTTGCATTAGACAACAACCTAAAGTGAGCTTGATCTTGTGTTGAGACTACCTAGTCATCATTGAAGCTTTTTAATCATGATTAAGGGTAACATGTTATTGAGAGTAATCTTGATACAACACTTGTATGTTAGCTCTCATTGAGTATTGTTGTAGAGCTTATTGTGTTCTTGTCATAACCGAGGGGAACACCCTAGACGTAACATGGCATACAAGACCCTGAGATGCCTCATATAAGCCACTTAGCTTTCATAACATAAGATAATAGAAATGAACGTAAATTAAAAACATTTTCAAACAATATGAAAGTTCATAATAAAAGCGGAAATCTATTACATTTTGTCTCAAACCATCTAAAACATGAATCGCTTGGGACACAGCCCAAACAACAATGTTCAAAACTTAATTCAAAAGAACATAAGAACCATGGTATCTAAATCCTCGAATGTTATGAGGGCTCGCCAATCTTCAAGTCTTGCCTCTACTAAGATCCTAGCCACGGGGATGAGAGTCGAGATCACCAGACCCTACATTTGGATAAGAAATGTAGGCTAGAGTATGTGTTAGTACAAACATGTACTAACGATGATAGCTAGCATAAACATCAACATAAGCATAATAGTTGAACATCATAATTCAGAAACCATGATCAACGTAAGTGAATATCATCTTAAGACATACTTACGATACTTTCTTGAAGTAACCTTGTTTCACCTTAACTATGCTAATTTGATATGAGAAGTATTCAATGATTAGTTGTTCTCATTGTCCATGGAAGGAATGTCATCTTGCCAATCCAAGCTACGATGGAAAGGTATCATCTCACCCATCCAAGCTACGATAGAAAGGTATCATCTCACCCATCCAAGCTACCATGGAAAGGTGTCATCTGCACACTAATACAAACTACCATGAAATAGAATCATCTCCTTACCAATTCAAGCTACCATGAAATGGAATCATCTCCTTACCAATTCAAGCTACCATGAAATGTCATCACATTACCGATCTAGCCTATCCATGGAAGGTAAAACATTACCAATCCAAGCTATTCATGGATGGTATCACATTACCAATCCAAGCTAGGTCTTATTATCATGATTCATAAGTTCTTAGATTTATTTTAGGTGAGCAAGCTTTTCAACCTAGAATTATTCACATTCATACATAAGCAATTTATATGGGAACTATCCCTTCCACAACAATTACATCTAAATCATTAGTTCATAATACAAGTTTTACTCTCAAAGCCCTACATCTCATAATCATCATATAAGTTTCAATCTCAAGCAATCAATGTCATATCATCTCATAAGTCTCAATCTCAAAGCAATTCTAATCATAATTAATCAATCCTATAAGGATACATCTAAACCCACAATTTCTCCTTTTATGGCACAAAACCCATCTACATCAATTTCATCTTTCTAGCCATAGGTTAGGCATGGGTACATGAAAATTCATCCTAAACACATGTATTCCTATCAATTCTTGCATAAACAATAATAAACCAAACATTTGGGTCAACATTCATCAATACCCACAACTATAGAAGAAAATCCTAACTCAAATTGGGGAATTTCTACTTTTCAAGTTGGTGAATCTTAGGGATTCCATGGAAGAAAGTATTCGATGGATAAAAAGCCACCATACCTTGATTTAAAAGCCCACAAATTCTTGAGGAATGGAGACTTGACCTTTACCCTAGCTCCAACTCTTTCTTCTTCTTCAAGTTCTAGAGAGAGAAATATTTGAGAGAAGAACTTTTGGATTTCTTTTGGGTTTTGGAAATAATGACTTGAATGGGTGAGTGTTGGGGTTAAAATCACTTATATAAGGGTCCTAGGCTTGGGTAAAACCACATAGCTTTGATTTAACTAAAACTGTAAAAGACCCATTTGCCCCTAAACTCACAGTGGCTGCCTCACCTTCACGTGAGCCTCCATGAGTCGTGGTGGCGGCCATGGTCCTGGACCAGTCGCATGGCTAGCCACCACTCCACCCCTAAATTTGCAAATCTTTTCCACGACCCCTCTCATGGCCCTTGGTGGCATTCATGAGCCGTCCAGTAGCTCCTGGAGAGGGTCCTCATTTGGGCAGCCTTAGGGAGCTCACTGCCTCACCTTCAATGGCACCACTGCGAGCCGTGGTGCCCACCATGAGCTGTCTTGGTTCTCGTGGGAGGTGAACCTCCCTTGGCTAGGTCAAGACTCCATTCATGGATTCCTTTCATCCATGAAGTCCTCATGCTTCCCCCAATTATGAAGATGAATCCCCAATTCCAGTTACGGTTCCTTCCTATATTATGGGTATTGTTGTAAGTTGATCCAATTAAGTGGACAATGATTGGTTATGATTTTATATGATGTAGTTACATGTTTTTAGTATGATTATGCATGTATTCTTGATTAGCCTAAGATTCTAGGGTGAAATTTATATAGTTTGGTTTTATGCCATGAAAGGGAAATTTAGGGCTTAGATGTGATCTTCTAAGATTGATGAATTACTTTATGAATTGCTTGAGATTAGAACACCTAGATATGAATTGCTTAAAAGTAAAGCTTGTAGACATGAATTCATGATATTAGGGCTTACATGATGAATCATGATTAGTAGTGTTGAGATTGAGTCTAACTGAACATATATGATTAAAAATTGGTTAAGGATGAAGCATGTGAGTAGAATACCTTGAGATTAGGTCTATGAGGTGCTTATGAGAAGTATTACTTGAGAGTAAAGCTTGTAATCAGAGATGACAAATTCTAGGGCTTTGAGAGTAAGGCTAATATTTGAATTATGAATGTTAAGGCTTTGAGAGTGAAGCTATTTGCATGTTGAATTGTATATTGTATTATTGTGGAAGGACTTTACCCACACGACCTATATTATGAGTATATGAGATTATGCATAAAGTGATATGATTATTTGAATTGTGATTATATCCATGTCTAATATAGTCATTCTATATGTGTTAATTTGATATGAGCTTTGATCTTGAAAGAGCGAGGTATGATATCATACATGTTATGAACTCTTGGTTTATGCTTTAAGAACACTTTGAGAGTAAAGTGAATACGATAATGAACTAGGTATTGTGTTGTTGAACGGTTATCCTCATATACACACTTATGCATGAATATGACTTGATGTGAAAGATTTTCTCATATTATGATGATTCTAAGGTTGAAAGGCTTTCTCACCTATTGAATCTATATGTAGGCATTGATGGTGAAAGGTTATTCTCACGCTTGATCTAATGAGCTATAGTATGAGTTATGTTGGGTTGAGTGTCAAGACATTCTTCCATAGATATGAACTTAAGTCAAGACTTAATATGAAATCCATGGGAATTAATGCTGATATCGAATGGATATTGAATATGACATGGAAGCTCTCGCGCTAGTAGAGGCCGGGTTACTATGAGAGGTCTCATGAGATAGAAGCTCTCCTGCTAGTAGAGGCTTGGTTTCTAGTAACAATCTCTTTATCCTATAAACTACTTACCCTCGTAGGTTACTTAGATATTTGGATCCACCTAAGCTAAGAGTATGGTTCTACCTTAGGCAAGTAGAGAAACCCCTTTTTGGTGTGGGGTAGACACTGGATTCCATGTTAGATCACATGGTCTATGTCGGTCAAAGCTAATTCCCACAACTAGAATATGAATTATGAACTATGCTTACTCAAGAAGCTTTATTTAGCATAGGTGGGGTTATGAGGTCTTATTCATGCATTGCACAAGTATTCTTTGAGGGTGATTATGGTGGGTTCTATTATGTTATGTTAAACTAAATGCATTGATTATGGCTATGACTATGATGTTATCTCTTATGCTTACAAGTTATGATTATTATGCTATAGCCTATGTCTTATGATAATTTCTCTTATACTTATGTCTTATGTTGATTTCTTTTATGATTATGGTGTATGTCTTATGTTGACTAATGCCTCTTATATACTTATATTGATTATTTATGCTAGCCATCATATTTACTACATTATTGTGCTAACACATACTTTTGCCTATATTCTTATCAAATGTAGGGTTCGGCAATATTGAATTCTATCATCGTGGCTAGGTTCATAGTAGATTAAGAAGAGATGTTTTGGTGAGTCATCATATCATCGAGGACTTGATCACCCTTTCCTTTTATGTATTTCTTTTAGGTTTAGATTGTGTATGGGATATGTCCCTAACTCTTTTCAAGTATTAGATGGTTTTAGACAACAGTAATAGACTTCTGCTTCATTTTATGAAACCTTGATTGTATTGAAAAATGTTTTAAATTTTCATACTTTTCTACTATCTTATGTTGTGATATGCTAAGGGGATTGTATGAGACCCCTTCGGGTGGTGTACACCTTGTTACATCTAGAGGGTACCCTTGGGCCGTGAACTTGGTAATTAGAGAACAAGGTTTAGAATGGTTCTAAGATGTCTCAAACCACGTCTAGTATTGATTTGTTCATAAATGTGAAGCACCCCACATTTATGAATAGGAGGTTGTTGGATGTTTAAGAAACTTCACTTCTTCATTCTCTAAGTCATTCCATAGAGTTTAACTGTATTAGGTCGTTATCTTAATCCGAGATCGATGGTTTTTAGGATATGACTACTAAAAGGGCTAACATTAGAAGGATTGACAAGGAAAAGATGGATCAAGATGTTCCTCCCCAAGCTCATCTGCAAGCTCTAATTGACCCTTTGGAAGAGAAAGTAATAAATGAAAATTTTAGGTTTTGTTTTCAAATGTTGACTCAGGCTAGTATAGCAACTCTGGACTTTTATGGGTCAAAAATGGATGAAAATCCTCAAGAATTTATAGAAGAGGTCTATAAAGTGTTGGATTTTGTGGGAGTGACTCTGGTAGAGAAGGCAGAGTTGGCTTCTTATCAACTCAAAGGGGTTGCTCAAGTTTGGTATAATAAATGGAAAAAGGCTAGACCGGTAGGAATGGGTCCCATAGAGTTGAAAGGGTTCAAGAGTGCCTTTCTAGATAGGTTCTTCCCTTTAGAGATGAGAGAAGCTTTAGTTATTGAGTTCATTAACCTTAGGCAAGATAATACGAGTGTTAAGGAATATGCATTGAGGTTCACCCAATTGTCTAAATATGCTCCAATTCTAGTGTTCGATCCTAGGTCAGGAATGAGTAAGTTTGTGTCGAGAGTGTCTGATTTAGTTATAAAAGAATGTCGTATGGCCATGATTGATCATGACATGAATATTTCTCTCCTTATGATTTATGCTCAACAAACTGAGGAAGAAAAACTTAAGAAAAGGTTGAGGGAGAAAAGGAGGTTTAGGATTGATGATGATAATTTTCCTCTTGAAAGGTTCTCCGGACAAAGTCCTACTAGGTTTCTTCCAAGATTTAGTGAATATAGGGTGTCTAACCCTAAATCGAAAGGAATTAGTAGTGACTCCATTTGGCCTATTTATGCTAGGTGTGATAGGATACATATGGGTAGATGCCTAGCGGGTTCTAATGTTTGTTTCGGTTGTGGTGAGTTGGGCCACAAGATAAGGCATTGCCCTACGGTTGCTAGAAATGAAGGGGATAGTCGTCGTAGGTCTCAACCCTACCCTTCATCCAGTCCAATTGGTTCGAGTGCGAATGCTCCAAGGAAAATTAGGTTTTATGCTCTCCAAGCTAGAGGTGAACAAGAGTGCCCTCTGAATATTACTCCCGATATGTATTTTATCCTTATTTATATTCGATTGTTGCTTGTTTCTTTTGTGACTTGATAGACTTGGTTTGATAGACTTTAATATTGTCTTTGGTATAAATGGGTTGCATTATGGTTATGTGTATTTGATGGTAGAACCTGACTTAGTCATGATGAGTTTTGGGGTATGTTAATAGATTTGATGAATAGAGTGTTTGAGTGTGACTCCTCTACAAAAGGTAGAAGTGTAATACACCATGGTTTAGAATCATCTTGTGTGATGGATGTGAAAGCTTAGTTATGACTTGCTCCAACCTTAGAATTGAAAGAAATAATGCTTAGAAGAGTCTGTATAGGCTAACTCTTAAGGGGGAGATGATGTGCTTAGATAGCAAAGCCGTTAAGTGTTTTAAATGTTCATGATATGGGTTGGCTTGAAATTCTCACCTTGAGAGGTGTAGTGAGTTTCGGAAGTTTAGTCCCGATTTTGTAGGCCCATATAAGATCTTGAGTGGAGTTGATAAGGTTGCTTGTGAACTAGAGTTGCTTAATGAGTGATATCCGATTTTCCATGTCTCTAGGATATAGAAGGGTGTTGGAGATCTGACATTTATAGATTCCTTAAGAAGAGTTGGGAGTTAATGAAAATTTCTCTAATTTAGAAATACCGGTAAGGATCTTAGACCGGCAAGTTAAGAAATAGAAGATTAAGGAAGTTGATTCCATTAAACTGTTAAGGAGTGGTCTTTGAGTAAGGGTTTTAGGTGAGGGTGCTACTTGGGAGTTCAAGGGCCAATAAGAAGTCCTGATATCCTCATCATTTTTCCTTGTTTTCCTCCTTAAGATTAGATGATGAGTTCCTCATGATTTGTTCGTTACGTAATGTCATGTGTGTTATAGATGTCTCCATGATTTCCTTATGTTATGCATGTTCATGAAAACTTGTGTTTCTAAGAAAAATAAAGTTGAATGATTAATTTTCCTCATGTTGAAGTGCATTGAGTAAAAATTGCCTATAGACTCAATGAGATGACTTGTTGAACATGCTTTATTTGTACTTTTTGAAAATATGTTACATAAGGGCTACATGTATTGTGTTGAGCATGCTTTTAGTTGGAGAAGGTAGTTCCTCATATAAATATGAGAAAAGTTGAAATTCCATGCATTTTGGGTTGTTAGATGTAGCTCTTACTTCCTTGTTGTGCATTGTGTATGTTTGAGATAGAATTGATGCTTCCTCCTTGTTTGTATGCATTTAGAAGTATTGCATGTATGATGGGCTGCTAGTGTTGAGTCTTTACTTCGGTAAGGTGTCTAGCTTATCATTCGATGACAAAAGTTCCCAAGGGGGAGATATTGTAACACCCCAAAAACTAATAGACTAAACTAGAGCTTGACGTGAGGGTTAGAGTCATGAATGTACCTCCCCATACTTAGAATAGAGGTTTTCGTGTTAGAACGTCAAGGTAAGGGCCCCCAAGGACAAACCATGGGTCCTTGAGGAGGACCCTAGAACTTCCCACAAATAGTGGCACCCACGAGGCCATCCATTCCCCGTGGATGGAGCCACGCCTTGTAGGTGGGCAGCCTGGGTGAGCCCTCTTTGAAATCTGCCTAAGGCAATTCCATAGGCAGGACCCACGCCCTGTGGATGGTGCTGTAGGTGCCAAGCCTGCCTTGCCAACTTAAACACCATAACCTAAGTTTGACCAGCATACCTCATGGGTCTACCCACGACCCGTGGGTGAGGCAACGTGATGGTTTTAGTTGGTTAAGTGACGGATTAATGGAACTTTTCAAAATTAATTAGGGATTAAGTGGTGTCATTTTACTAGTGTTTAAATCTCCTATATAAATACAATAGATCATCCTAAATCATTATTTCTAAAATCCAATTCCCTCTCAAAAATCCTCTCTCTAGAAAGAAGAAGAAGAAGAAAAAGAAGAAGAGGGTCAAGCTAGGTCAAGACTCCATTCATGGATTCCTTTCATCCATGAAGCCCTCATGTTTCCCCCAATTGTGAAGATGAATCCCCAATTCTAGTTAGGGTTCCTTCCTATATTGTGGGTATCGTTGTAAGTTGATCCAATTGTGTGGATAATAGTTGGTTATAATTTTTGATGATGTAATTACATGTTTTAGTATGATTATACATGTATTCTTGATTAACCTACGATTCTAGGGTGAAATTGATATAATTTGGTTGTATGCCGTGAAAGGGAAATTGAGGGCTTAGATGTGATCTTCTAAGATTGATGAATTACTTTAGGAATTGCTTGAGATTAGAACACCTAGATATGAACTACTAAAAAGTAAAGCTTGTAGACATGAATTGATGAGATTAGGGCTTATATGATGAATCAGGATTAGTAGTGTTGACATTGAGTCCATGTGAAGATACATGATTAAAAATTGGTGAAGGATGAATCATATGAGTAGAATACCTTGAGACTTAGGTCTATGAGGTGCTTATGAGAAGTATTGCTTGAGAGTAAAGCTTGTAGTCATAGATGAGGAATTCTAGGGCTTTGAAAGTAAGGCTAATATGTTGAATTATGAATGTTAAGGCTTTGAGAGTGAAGCTATTTGCTTGGTGAATTGTATATGGTATTTTTATGGAAGGACTTTACCCACATGACTAATATTACAAGTATATGCGATTTTGTATGAAGTGATTAGATTAGCTGAATTGTGATTATATCCATGTCTAATGTAGTCATTCTAGATGTGTTTATTTGATATGAGCTATAACCTTGGAAGAGCAAGATATGAAATCATGCATGTTATGAACTCTTGGTTTATGTTGTTAGAACACTTTGAGAGTAAAGTGTGTATGATTATGAACTAGTTGTTGTGTTGTTGAAAGGTTATCCCCATATACACATTTATGCATGAATATGACTTAATGTGAAAGGTTTTCTTACATTATGATGATTCTAAGGTTGAAAGGATTTCTTACCTATTGAATCTATATGTAGACATGGACGGTGAAAGGTTAATAACAATAATGATCTAATGAGCTATAGTATGAGTTATGTTAGATTTAGAGTCGAGACATTCTTCCATAAATATGAACTTAAGTCAAGACTTAATATGAACTCTGTGGAATTAATGCTTAGCACCGAGTGGATATTGAATATGAGATGGAAGCTCTCCTGCTAGTAGAGGCCTGGTTTGTAGAAGAGATCTCATGAGATGGAAGCTCTCCCGCTAGTAGAGGATGGGTTTCGAGTAAGAATCTCCTTATCCCATAGACTACATGCCCTCGCATGTTACTTAGCTCTATGGATCCATCTAAGTTAAGAGTATGGTTCTACCTTGGGCAAGTAGAGCAACCCCTTTTCAATGTGGGATAGCCACTGGATTCTATGTTAGCTCACATTGTCTATGTCGGTTAAAGCTAATTCCCACAACTAGAATATGAATTATGAACTATGGTTGGGTGGGATTATGGGGTGTTATTCATGCATTGCACAAGTATGTTTTGAGGGTGAGTATGGTAGGTTCTCTTAAGTTATGTTAAAC
Source organism: Solanum commersonii (assembly GCA_029007595.1). Lineage (NCBI taxonomy): Eukaryota > Viridiplantae > Streptophyta > Magnoliopsida > Solanales > Solanaceae > Solanum > Solanum commersonii. The sequence continues at coordinate 1,037,725 of JAJTWQ010000131.1, forward strand.
TAAATGCATTGATTATGCCTATTACTATGATATAATCTCTTATGCTCACAAGTTATGATTATTGTCACTTATGCTATAGCCTATGTCTTATGATGATTTCTCTTATAGTTATGACTTATGTTGATTTCTTTTATGATTATGGTGTATGTGTTATGTTGACTAATGCTTCTTATATGCTTATGTTGATGATTTATGCTAGCCATCATATTTAGTACATTATTGTACTAACGCATACTTTTTCCTACATTCTTATCAAATGTAGGGTTCGGCGATATTGACTTCCATCTTCGTGGTTAGGTTTATAGTAGATCAAGAAGAGAATTTTGGTGAGTCCTCATAGCATCGAGGACTTGATCACCCTTTCCTTTTATGTCTTTCTTTTATATTTAGATTTTTTATGGGTTGTGTCCCTACCTCTTTTCAAGTATTAGATGGTTTCAGACAAGCGTAATAGACTTCTGCTTCGTTTTATGAAACCTTGATTGTATTGAAAAATATTTTAATTTTTTGTACTTGTCTACTATCTTATGTTATGATATGCTAAGGGGCTTGTATGAGACCCCTTCGGGGTCGTGTATGTCTAGTTACATCTAGAGGGTACCCCTGGGTCGTGACAAATTTGATATGGGCATACATAAGGGGACTAAGATTCCCTTTCTTCACAAACCTCATTACACCCTTCATGGGTGAGATTTTCAAGTAAACCCAATCATTAACATCAAACTCAAGATCTCTTCTTCTAACATCGGCATAGGACTTTTGTCGACTTTGGAATGTTCTCAACCTCTCTCTAATAAATCGGACTTTTTCCATAGCCTCATGAACTAACTCGGGTCCTATCAAGGCAACTTTACCAACCTTAAACCAACTTATAGGATATCTACACCTCCTACCATAAAGAGCTTCAAATGGAGCCATACGAATTGTCACGACCCAGGGGTACCCCCTAGATGTAACAAGGTGTATAAGACCCCCGAGAGGCCTCATACAAGCCACTTAGCATATCATAATAGAAAATACTAGAAATGAGCGAAAATTTTAAACTTTCAATACAATCAAAGTCTTTATAAAACGAAGTTGAAGTCTAACATCATTGTCACAAACCATCCAAACATCATGAATAAAATCTTGGGACACAGCCTATACAATAGTCCTAGACATAAAAGAAAGACATATAAGAAAGTGGTGATCACATCCTTGAATCCAATGAGGACTCACCAATCTTCACTTCCTTGAGCTACTATGATCCTAGCCATGAGAATGAGTGTCGATACAATCGGACCCTACATTTGATAAGAATGTAGGCAAAGTATGCATTAGTACAATCAAGCTCTAAATATGATAGATAACATAAACAACATAAATATCATGGTTAGTCAATACAAACCATAAGCATAATCAATACACATAAATCAACATCATAAAACTAAAGGAATACTTCTCAAGTAACCTTACTCATCCTTAGTCAAGACTTAGGTCATCCACCTCTAGTCAAGCTTACCACCTGGAAGGCATTTCTAGCAACACTCCACATTATTAATTCTTTACATCATAGTCTCATTATTCATACTTACAATTATAGACATGGGATTCGTCTCTATCCTAGCTTATAAAGACTAATGGGTACTCTCCTCTTGCCTTGCTTAAAGGCTAATGGGTACTCACCTCTTGCCTTACTTTAATATTATATTATGTGGGTACTCGCCTCCACATTAATTCATAAGGATCACTTGTACTCGCCTCTATGTCCATTCATCATAATAAGAACGTGGGGACTCGCCTCTTGTTCAATTCTAAGGAGTAGGGGAATCGCCTCACATCCTTTCATATGGAGGTCAAGGGTATTCGCCTCTAGCCTTGTCAACTACATAGTCTTTTAGTCTAGATTCATTTTACGTGACCAGACCTTTCAACCTAGAATCATTCATATGAGAAAGCCTTTCACATTCATTCATTCATAATTAGCAATTCATATGGGAAGTATCCTTTCCACAACAATGACATCATTTACTAACAATTCCTATCATAAGCTTTACTCCCAAGCCCTAGATTTCTTGGTCATTATCTAAGCTTTATTCTCAAGAAATTCTAATCATAATTCATCATCCTATGAGGATGCATCTAAACCCACAAAGTTTCTCTTCATGGCATCAACCCAATTATATCAATTCTAGGTTAGAAAAATGGGATAGGCATGGATACATGTAATTTCATTCTAAAAATATGTAATTATACTAATTTTATCATAAACAACCACAATCCACTCAATTATATCCATAATCATCATAACCCACAACAATTGAAGAAACCCTAGCTAGAATTGGGGAATTCTTCATCAAATTGGGGGAATTCTAGGGGAGTCCATGGATGGAAGATATCTATGGATGAATAGATATCATACCTTGATCAGAAATCTCTCACAATCTTGAAAATTGGAGACTTGATCTTGACCTAGCTCCCTCTTCTTCCTTCTTCTTCAGACTTTTAGAGAGAGAATATTTAAGAGGAGTTTTGGGAATTTTTTTGGGATTTGAGATGATGACTTGAATGAGGGGTTTTGAGGTTAAAAATACTTATATAGATGTTTTAGACTTAGGCAAAATGAGACCACTTAATTCTAATCAAAATCGGAAAAGACCCTTAAGCCCCTAAAACAAATTCCCAGGTGCCCATCTACGGACCGTGGTCTGACCCAAGGCCCATCCTGGTGAACCGTGGTTGGCATCAGAGATTGGAATCCTGCAGGGCCTCAACCACGAATCGTGGTTTGACCTATGGTATGTAAGTCAGGTCGTGGATGGCACCTGCAATTTTCCCAAAATTGTTTTATCTCCTCTTTTCGGATATGGGGTGTTCTACTAGCCCTCTCACTTAGCCCTAATTTAGTCTAATAGATTCCGGGATGTTACACCAATACTCAAATGGTAGTTGTGGTTATAGGCAAACACAATCAATGGCAAGTGATCATTCCAATTTCCCTTGGAATTGATTACACATACTCTCAACATCTCTTCCTATGTTTGGATAGTTCTCTCTTCTTTCCCATCGGCTTGTAGATGAAAAGTCGTGTTAAGCTTAACTTTAGTGCCAAGACCTTTTTGCAAAGACTTCCCAAACTGAGAAGTAAATTGAGTACCTCTATCGGAGATAATGGACAAGGGAACTCCATACAACCTTACCATTTCCCTCAAATACAACTTAGCATATTCTTCCACCGTGTAAGAAACTTTGACGGGAATAAAATGGGCCAATTTCATCATTCGGTCTACTATGACCCAAATCGAATCATATTGTCACCGTGTACGAGAAAAAACAACTATGAAGTCCATATTCAAATCTTCCCACTTCCAAGTAGGAATACTAATGTCTTGGGATAAACCTTTTGGATTTTGATGCTTAACTTTCACTTATTGGCAGTTCAGACACTTATCCACAAATCTCATTATATCCTTCTGTATCCCCTTCCACCAATAGACTTCTTACAAATCACGGTACATCTTGGTAGTTCTCGGGTGAATGGAATACCAAGAAATATAGGCTTCTATCAATATATGTTCTCTTAAGTCTTAAACATTTGGATCACATAACCAACCTTGATATCTAAGCATACCATCTCCCCCTTGGGATAAAGCCTCAGTGAAATATCTAAGTACTGCTTCTTTCAATTCTACTAAGGTCAGATGAAGACATCGCTTAGCTTTCACATTAGTCACAAAGGACGATTCTGAATTGTTATCAACCATAATACCACCCTTGGTGGAGTCCATCAACCCAACACCCAATTGGGCCAGTCTATGTACATCTCGTACCAATTCTCTCTTATCTTCTTCTATATGGGTAACACTTCCCATTGATAATCGGCTAAGAGAATCCCCTACTACATTCGCCTTACCAGTGTGATAGAGAACACTCATATCATAATCTTTCAATAACTCAAGCCACCCTCTTTGGCCAAGATTTAGATCTTTTTTATTAAACAAATAGTGCAAACTCTTGTGGTCGAAAAACACATTTGCATGCACTCTATACAATAATGCCTCCAAATCTTTAAGTCAAAAACTACCGCCACTAATTCAACATCATGGGTTGGATAATTCTTCTCATGAACCTTAAGTTGCCTTGAAGCATAGGCAATAACTTTCCCATTATGCATAAGCAGACATCCCAACCTAATTCTTGAGGCATCATAATTAACAACAAAACCATTTGTCCCATCCGATAAAGTCAACACCGGAGCGAAAGTGAGTCTATCTTTCAACCCTTGGAAACTCTTCTCACATAATTCGGACCATATGAACTTAGCCTTCTTTTAAGTCAAAGTTGTCAATGGAGAGGCAATCGAAGAGAACCCCTTAACAAATCTTTTGTAATAACCAATCAAACCCAAGAAACTTCTAATATCGATAGGAGTTAAAGGTCTTAGCTAACTTTTGACTGCATCTGTCTTCTTAGGATCTACATCAATACACATACTAGAAACAATATGACCAAGAAAGCTACAGACCTTAGCCAAAACTCACATTTGCTAAACATTGAAAAGAGTCATTGGTACGTGAAATTTTGCAACAGAATCATCAAATGATTGGTGTGATCATCCTCACTTCTCGAATAAATCAATATATCATCAATGAACACAATTACGAACATATCAAGGTATTGTCTAAACACATGATTCATCAAATCCATAAATGCCACCGGAGCATTAGTCAAACCAAACGACATCACCAAAAACACATAATGACCATACCGGGTTCCAAAATCCATATTTAGAATATCATCATCCTTCACCCTCAATTGGTGAAAACCCGACATAAGGTCAATCTTAGAAAAGTAACTCACACTTTGGAGTTGGTCAAACAAATCATCTATCCTTGGAAAAGGATACTTATTCATAATGGTCACTTTGTTCAATTGCTGATAGTCAATACACATACGAAGTAAAACATCTTTCTTCTTAACAAAAAAATTGGAGCACTCTATGGAGAGATACTCGGTCGGACGAAACCCTTATCCAACAAATCCTTCAATTGCTCATTTAATTCTTTAAGTTCTAACGGAGCCATTCTATAAGGATGAATAGAAATAGGCTGCGTATCTCGAAGAAGGTCAATGCAAAAATATATTTCCCTTTCTTGAGGAATATTAGATAGATCATCAAGGAACACTTCTGAAAACTCATTAACAACAGGGACCAACTCAAGACTAGGGGTTTCAAAATCCATATCCCTCACCCTAACTAGATGGTACATGCAACCCTTAGAAATCATCCTCTTAGCTTTAAGACAAGAGATAAGTGACTTTTAGGAATAGAACTTCCTCCCTTCCATTCTAGGATAGGATCATTTGAAAACTAAAAGCTGACTACACGGATTATACAATCAACAGAAGCATAATAAGAGTGCAACCAATCCATACCCAAAATAACATCAAAATCTAGCTTTTCCAGCTCTATCAAATCGACAAGAGTAACTCTATGAGATAAGGAGATAGGACATTTTCTATAGACCCTCTTAGCCAACACAGAATCACCAATAGGAGTAGAGAAAGGAAAAGGTTCTAACAACACATTAGGACGTGTATCAAACCTCCTAACCACATATGGGATCACAAAATACAAAGTATAACCTAGATAAAGTAATTCAAAAATATCTAGGTGGAAGACTTTTAGCATACCGATAACAACATCCGGAGAAGCATCTTGCTTACCACGAGTCTGAAGTGCATAAAACCTATTTAACTTAGGAGCATTGGAACCTAAACCACTAAGAAGAGCTTGCTTTCCCTATTTTCCTTTAGCCTTAATCATCAAAAAATCCCTTATTTTGTGACCATTTTTACCACAACCAAAGAAACCATCGGTGCCAACTAAACACTTACCCTCATACTTCTTTCCACTAATATTTCCTCCTTGAGGTTTAGGGTTAGACACTCTTTCATTGTTAGACCTTGGAGGAACATTAGAAAAACCTTTCCTAGAAAACCTTTGTTGAAACCTTGGACAACCACGTCCACCAGACCTAGAGTATGAAAAGTTACCATCATCAATTCTTGCCTTATTTGTTTCCCTAGACCTTTCTTTAAGTTTTTCCTCTTCAATCTATTGGGCATGGACCATGAGACAAAAAATATCCATGGCATGTACAAGCATAGTCGTATGACACTCTTTCACTACTAAGTCGGACCCACCAAAAATGAACTTGCTCATTCTTTCCCTAGAGTCGGCAACTATAGAAGGAGCATATTTAGACATTTGAGTGAATCTCAAGGCATATTATTTATTGCTCATATTTCCTTGTCAGAGATTGATAAACTCAAATACTTTAGCCTTACTCATCTCAAGAGGAAAGAATCTATCAAGAAAAATGGACTTAAACCTTTCCCATTCAAGGGAGCCCGCATCTATCATTCTAGCTTCCTTCCATTGGTTGAACCAAATTTGAGCAACCCCTTTAGTTAATAAGCGGCCAATTCCACCTTCTGCACCGAAGCCACTCCCATGATGGTTAACACCTTGTAGACCTCATCAATGAACTCTTGAGGATCTTCCTCAACCATAGAACCATAAAATTTTGGAGGATTCATCCTTGTGAAGTCCCTCACTCTAGATGTCATCGTACCCACATTTGGGTTCACGGGGTTCACAACTTCCCTATTGGATTGGGCCGTCACGGCTTGAGCCAACACTTGAAAATCCATCCTAAACTCCGCATTAGTCACTTGCTCGGCCAAGGGGTCAACCAGAGCTTGAAAAGCTTGAGGAGGAGCTCCTTGGTCAACATTTTCTCCCAAGGTTCTTCTAGCAAAAGCACTTCAAGTAGGCATATCCTGTAGACCATCGGATAAGGATTAGGGGAAAGACCTTATAGAGTTAGACTATATCGCATGACTTAGAGAAATGAAGAAGTGAATTTTTATAAGAATCTAATAGCCTCTCATTAATAAATGTGGTGCGCTTCACACTTATGAACAAAACTCTACTAAACATGGTTTTGAAACATCCTAGAACCATTCTAAACCTTGTGCTCTAATAACCAAGTTTGTTATGACCAAGGGGTACACCCTAGATGTAACATGGCATACAACCCATACAACAATTTTCAAAGCTTAATGCAAAATAACATAAGAACCATGGTGGCTAAATCCTCAAATGCTATGAGGACTCATCAATCTTGGAGTCTTGCCTCTACAAAGATCCTAGCAACGGGGATGAGATTCGAGATCACCGGACCCTACATTTGGATAAGAAATGTAGGCAAGAATATATGTTAGTACAAACATGTACTAAATATGATAGCTTGAATAACATCAACATAAGAATAAGGGTTAAACATCATAAGTCTCAAACCATGATCAACGCAAGTGAATATAATCTTAAGACATACTTATGATACTTCCTTGAAGTAACCTTGTTTCACCATAACTATGCTAACTTTATGTGAGAAGTATTCAATTCTTAGTTGTTCTGGTTGTCCATGGATGGCATGCCATCTTGTCAATTAATGAGTCCAAGATTTGGACTCATTTAGCGCTTAGTTTATATAGATTTAGTGTCCTCAAATGCTTATTTTGTGCCAATAACTAATATTAAATCCTTGATTTTCAGGAATATGGAGTGAGGAACAAAGCAATGATGCTACCAGGCAAAAAGGAACAAAACAGACTGAAGAAATGAAAATGGGAGAGCTTGAGGATCGCCACGAGCACTCAGTGTGTCACCGAGTGGCACATCTGACCGCCTAAAGTTCTAGTGAGCCAAGCCCTGAGGAAAGAAACTAAGTCAGCGAGAGAAATGAGCAGTATATGGATTGCTGAGTAGTTCCGTGATGCAATTCTAGATCGCCCAAAGTTACAGACCTCGAGGATTTTAAATGCCAAGGCAGAAGGGTGATGGAAGTGACCAAAGGGTGCTTCCCCGAGTGGTTCAGCAAGCCCGACTTACTTCACCAAGTAACTCTTCGCAACAGATTTTTGATGACTATAAATACATTTTTGAACAGTTAGTTTAGAATCAATTTATCAATTATCTATCTATTATTGAATCTTTTTGAAATTACTCTTGAGAACAATCTTAGAGACAGTTTTCTCTAGTTTTTCCTAAGCTTTAAAGGATTATAGAAACTCACTTTTGAGAAATTAGAAGTGGGTCTTTGAGAATCATCAAATTGGAGCATTGTAAGGATGAAATCATTTTTACCCAGTTGATGGATAATCCATTTGGATTGGTTTTTAAGTTTTTTATGATGTCTAGCTAAAACCCAATTCTTGGGGTATGATTATGTGATTATAGGCTGATTTAGCTTATGGGTATTGTTAATTGTTAGTTTAAATGCTATTTAGAAGTGAGTTTAATCATTAATTGTGGTTTAATTTAAGAAATGTGGTTGCAAATGAAGTTATATGTTTGTGTTCTTGGCTTGCTCGAGAGAGAGGTTTTAGAACTAAAATTATTGATTGATGGTTTGTGGGTATTGGTTTGACCTGGGTTCAGCTCGAGAGAGTGAACCCTAAACTCAATTCCACACATTTAGCTCGAGAGAGTGAATGGATTAAGGGTGGGCTACTTTTATTTTGCATGCTTGTTGATGTTAGAGAGAAATCACTTGATATGGGGTAAATTGTTCGAGAGAAAATTAGCCTAAGCCTACTCACTAATATCTAGCTATTTACTAATAGTTGCAATTACCCATTTGTCTATATTAACCTATAATAGATCACATCCCAAGAACCCACCTCATTATTGTTAATTCGTGTTGTTGTGATTACTGTTTCTAGTTGATATTCAAAACCAAAACCCTACATTTGACATTTGTATCACCCTTAATTTGAATGATGTCTTTATTCGAAAACTTTTATTTCTATGTCTAGTTTGGCCATGTTCATGCTTACCAATCTAATTTGAAATATGTACCGCTCCCTGTAGCATTCGACCCCAACTCATGTCAGTTGGGTTATTTACTAATTAATAATCGTTGACTCTTAGAAGATGTAGTGTCTTTGAAACGTTATTAATCAAAGTAGCACCGCTGCTGGGGAGTGGTGTTGTTTGAAATTCTTTTGGTGAAGTTGAATTTTGTTCTTTTTAGTCATAGTTAAATCTACTTACTTTTAGTTTTGGTTTTCTGTAACTTGTTGAACAGAGAAAATGAGCATATCTGGTAGCAACGATAACCAAGTGGACCACCCTCCTTCAAAGATGATGATTCTTAGGGGTGACATCCTAAATTTCTAGCATTTGGAGGGTGAGACAATCCATGAGTTGTGGCTGAGATTTAAGACACTATTGTTGCAGTGTCCAGCTCATGGAATTCCAGATAAGATGCTACTGGACTATTTCTATAGAGGTCTTGTTCCTAAGAACAGAGGAGTGGCTAACCAACTTTCTTTGGGTGGTCTAATACGACAACCCTATGCAATAGTAGCCCAACTTCTCTATCACATGACTAAGACCAACAAAGAGAAAGAGAAGGACCATAAGTTGGCCAAACTGTTGACTCAGCTGAATCTCTTGGCCTAAAAGATCATGGAATTTGAAGTACTATACAAAAAGAAAGATAGGTGCATTCCCCCTCATGAGCATAGAAAGATGAAGGATTATGAGGGTGGACAGATAGAAGAGATACTCTCACTCATTCTCCACAAAGTCGAAGAACATGACAAAGTGTTGAAAGAGATAAAAGAGAATGTATCGATGCTAAATCAAATGACTACTTCTCATTCCATATTTATTCAGCTACAAGAGACCCACTTGGGTCATATGTTATCTTGTCTCTACTCAAGACAACAAGGGGGGTTGCCTAGTGGCACTATAGAAAACCCAAAGAATAAAACATGATTCGATACTTGCATCGTGCCATGATGTTAACTAAGGCGCTGCTTGGGAGGCAACCCCAGTTTTTATTGCTTTACTTGAGTTTTTGAATAACATGTGTTGATTGTGCATGTGAAAAAGTGGATTGTGTTTGAAAACGTGCAGGATTGGCAAGCCAAAAGTCCAATTGGCAACTTGTTGAAGAGCTCGGCGAGCTCGACTTGGGCCGATGTTAGACTCAAGAAATAATAAGGATGGAGTCTGTAAAATTTGGTGGGCCCATGGACAATTCGACGACTCACTAAACAGGTCGGTGAGCTTGACTTTATCCACTATTTGGACCCCCAAATGAACTGGAAGTCCTGTAAAACTCAGTGATATAAGTGACCACTCGGCGTGTCGCCGAGTGGTTCGGCGAAGTCAACTAATATCGTTGAAGGGCCACGAACTGTACAGTTTTAAAAGGCCAAAGGTTTAAACTTTCAAACCCTTTCACATTCCTTCACTTTTAACTTCATGCAATCACACCCGCACTTTAGTTTTTCAATATTTTTGCATCTTCTTGAATTTTTGCTCGTTGATCTTGTGTTCGGAGCTGGAATTCTTTGCTGCTTAGCATTACAAATCCTTTAATTCGACATAAAGGTTGGTCTTCTGAAGCCCAAACTCTTTATTAGCAGTTAAATTCAAATGCATCATTATAAATTATGTTGATGTATGTTGGGCCTCTCTAAATTCGTAATTATGTGCTAGTTTGTCTTTCATATTCTAATATTGTGCTAAAATTACCTAAGTTATTGATTTCTCAAATGTTGTGCTTTAAGATTGATCATAAATTGTTGGGTTGCGATATTTTGTTGTTGGGTCTAGTCGGGTGAAGTCTGAGTAACACAAATTGTGCTAAATAACATGTGTGATTTGGTCTTGTTAGGTTATGTAACTTTCGGCGAGAAGACTGAGCTCGTCGAGTTCACTTCGCGACTCACTGAAAGTCTCTTTTCATTTCCCTTTCTGCTCCTCCAACCCCTAAAACATAATGTAACTTTTGATGGGCTAGTCTGAGCTCGCATAATGGTGTTGGTAATTCACTGAAAGGTCCTGAGCATTATCGACCTGTTATTAATTTGGGAAAATTTCAAACCAATCCTTCTGACGAGCTCGATCTGGCTTGCCAAAGTGATTAGATGACTCATCCATTGGTTCGGTGAGTCTTTCTACAACCTAATTTCTCCAATTTTCATGCATTGTTTCTGACTATTTTTTATGTGCTTTGCAGATATGGCTAGACCAAAAGTAGCAGGTCAAGACATGCCTCCCCGCAAGAGGGCAAAAGGTATCACAATCAACGAGGATGTAGTTGCATCCAAGGAAAAGCCTACAAAACTTCCCACCACATGTGTGAAGGGTAAAGGCAAAGGAAACGCACTGCGCTGAGTCACCGGAGATCAGCTCCGACAGTGAGGGAGTGTATGCCACTCACCTCACCACATCTGAGAGTGAGGATAAGCACTAAGACCCTCAGGCTACCACTTCTGAGCTTGAGGATGATCAACTACTGTTAACCTGGAGAGCTGAACTATACTCCAAGAGGATGCATGATCTGTCTAGGATTTGGGTACGCCAAGTTGCTACTCCTCCTCCTGTCACAGACCAGGTTGTGGTCCAAGCACCACCTGCACAGGGTCCTCCTCCCCGATCTATGAATAGCCTAAAGGCTGAGGGATTTAGGACCATTATTGAGGAGAAGAGACTATCTACAAATGGATTGATACCTAGAGATCTGGAGCACAGTGAAGTTCCACAAGTTCCAAATATTCACTAGACCCGTGGCCCTTACATTCCTAATTGGGTCCAGGAGTTCTACACTGCCTACGGGGCCTTAGTGCCACAAAGGAAGAGGAAGGTTGCCACATTCAAGCCCATAGATTATGTGATCGTCAGGGGCAAGAAGGTCAAGTGTGATAGTGATGATATTAATGCAGTTTTGGAGTGTAAACAGAAAACATTTCAGATGACTATCAATACTTGATCAAGACAAAGTCATTGGAGACTTTGAAAAAGTGGTTAGCCCCTCTGTTATTTGATTGTACTCCCAAGTGGATTGAGGCTGGAGCGCCCGTAGAAAAGAAATACCTCAATATTGCAGCAAGGTATTGATTTGGCTTTATTAGCAGCACTATCATGCCATCCCAGAGTGAATCTATCCTCCACCACACAAAGGCGGCGTGTCTTGGGTCCATTATTTCAGGGAAGCATATAAATCTAGGCATGATTATTAGCCAAGAGATGGGCATGAGGGCCAAGCAATGTCAAACCTCTCTCCCATTTCTGGTGTTGATCACCGAATTGTGCAGACGAGCTTGACTTCCTCGTGATAAGAAGAAATATGTGGAAGTGATTTCCACCTCATGTACCGATATCCGGCAGATTGAGGCTGAGTACTTGAAGGATGATGCTGAGAAGAAGAAGACAGCTCGGTGGACACCTCCCGGGTTGTTGATACTGAGACACTACCTACAGAGGCAGTATTGCCTACCCCGGTCCCTGGGCCTTCAACTATATATCTAGTGTTATCCTTTCTATAACTCTGAGTTCCGCTATAGCTTACATGCCTCCTAGGTCTACTACCAGTGCTATTGTTTTCCGTCCTCCACTCACCTAGGCTGCGATACTACAGATGGGGAATCTAGCCCATTCTGTTGATAGGCGTGCCTCCAAGCTTGAGGCCACAGTTCCTGGATGATTTAGAAGTCTCTTACTGATGTTGTGACACCCCTTAGTGTGTCTATTGATTCCCTTGTGGCAATGATAACGGTGTATGAGCGAGGCCAGGGGGGCCACTAATGAGGTGACGAGCCTAAAGGCCGCAATTGTTGAGCTGAGAAAGGATGTGGACCAGCTGAAGTCCACAGATATGTCCATGATTTTTGGGACTATAGAGATCTCCGACATGCCAACTGATACAGATGTGCCTCCGACTACCACCGAAGATGAGGTTCGAGTTGAGGAGGTGGCTGCTGCTTAGTCTGAGAAAATTACAGATGATGAACAGCTCTGTCTCCAAGAGGAGACCACATATGAGGGCCTTACAGAGGTTAAGGAGACTATGGTGAATTCAGTAGTGTATATTTCATTGGTTAACGCCCATGGAAGATTATGGTGGAGCTGGTGCTGATGCTACCTCGGGCATTGATACCCAGATAAATGGAGTGATTGTCTAGACAGGACCTTTCTTTACCTCCTTCTGTGTCCTTTTTATTTACTGTCTATTATTTGTTGCATTTGAGGACAACTGCCTTTTGTTTGTGGTAGGGTGAGGTATTTCCATACCTACCTCTTGTGACTATCTTTTGTATATATTATTGGGTTTTTTGTGTTTGGAATTGCGTGTTGATAATGTTTTGTGGATGTTTGAGCTTATGGCTCCTTATTATGAATGAAAATGGTTTTTGACCTATCTAAAAAAATTTGCCACTCTTGTTATCTGTGAAGGTGGTTGTTCTTGTGCAAATTTGAGTATCGGTTATGATCAATACCGATGACTTGATGAGTTCTCTTAATCGAACAAAAATGAATGCACGGCTACAATGAGGCCAAATGAAGTTTCATGAACAATATGTGGACTTTTTGCATCTCGTTGTGACTAGTCGATTATCAAATGAGTCTCTTCTGATGAACATTGCACACTAGCAAAAGTGTGAAGTATCATTTGCTATTGGTTTTAATGCCTTGTGTGATGAGCTTACCGTGAACCTTGTGTGATGGCACCTAGAATTTACCCCATTGGTCCGGTTGCCTAAGTGATGCAAGCTCTTGAAATGAGCTTAGGCAACAATTTTGAAAAGTGAAACAATTTAACAATATACCTCTTTTGTGGCCAACCCTGGGAGATGTGTTAACTTTGCTTGAACCCCCTTTGAGCCTTATCCTTTTCTTGGAAGAAACTTGAGCAATCGACATCCATCTTTATCCATTCACCCATAATCCTCATGAAGTGTCGTTTGTTTTGAATAGCCAACTTAGGCCAAAAGCCTAAGTTGGGGGTGTGGTGAAAAGAGAAGGTAAATCAAGAAATGTTAAGAATTCGCCTTTGAGCCATGGTTTTGAAAAAGATGGAACCTCTCCATACAAAAAAAAAAAATAGAAAGAAAAAGAAAAAGAATGAAAAAGTAGTGAAATAAAGTTGTGAAAATTGCAAAAGAAATGGGGTGTTTGGTATTCCATTGTAAGTGAATAATGGGGTGAATTTTAAGCATGAGTGAAAATGCTGAAGAATAGGAAGGAAAGTGATGTTCATACCATATTTCATGAGAATAGCAGCCACTGAGCCTAAATGAACATACCTTTACACTCAGCTCCGTTACAAGCCTTGAAAAGACATTCTTTATCTTGAGTGAGCTGAAACAAATGTAGATTGGAAAATAAGGGCAAACCTATGTGTGAAGTCATGCATATGTTCATCTTTCTGAGTGTGAAAGTTGTATGTGATTCCGGAGTTATAAAATGTTGAAGAATTGTGTGTGAATATGGAATCATCCTAGTTGTGAGGGCATTTGAGTACCTTTGTAGAGCTTGAACTTGCATTTGAAGAAAGTATTGTCAACTTGATAATCTATGAAAATGGTGAGTCACAACTTGAATCTTTCAGTGCACAATTCATCCTTACAAGAGTAAGTTGACTCCTGTTGTGTGCATTCATAATTGGGTCTTTTGTAGCACTGTTTGAGACATTCTTTTTGAACTACTGAACTTGAATTTTACTTGAGGACAAGCAAAAGTTCAAGTTGGGGGTGTTGATGAGTCCGAGATTTGGACTTATTTAGGGCTTAGTTTATATAGATTTAGTGTCTACAAATGCTTATTTTTTGCCAATAACTGATGTTAAATCCTTAATTTTTATGAATATGGAGTAAGGAACAAAGCAAGGATGCTAATAGGAAAAAAGGAACAAAACAGGCTAAAGAAATTAGAATGGACGAGCCTGAGGATCGCCAATAGCACTCGGCGTGTCACCGAGTGGCACATCTGACCGCCTAGAGTTCCAGTGTGCCAAGCCCTGAAGGAAGAAACCAATTCGGCAAGAGAAAAGAGTAGTCGGCGGATCATCGAGTAGTTCCGCAATGCAGTGCTACATCCCTCAAAGTTACAGACCTCGAGGATGCTGAATACCAAGGCAGAAGGGCGATGGAAGTGACCAAAAAGCGGCTAGTCAAGTGGTTCGGTGAGCCTAACTTACTTCACCGAGTGACACTTCACAGCACAATTTTGGTGACTATAAATACAGTTTTGAACATTTAGTTTAGAATCAATATATCACTTATCTATCTATTATTGAATCTTTTTGAAATTACAGTTGAGAACAATCTTAGAGACAGTTTTATCTAGTTTTTCCTAAGCTATAAAGGATTAAAGAAATTCACTTTTGATAAATTCGAAGTGGGTCTTTGAGAATCTTCAAATTGAAGCATTGTAGGGACAAAATCACTTTTACCTAGTTGATGGATAATCCATTTGGTAATGGTTTTTACCTTTTTATGATGTCTAGCTAAAACCCAATTCTTGGGGTGTGATTATGTTATTATGGGCTAATTTAACTTATGGGTATTGCTAATTGTTAGTTTAAATGCTATTTAGAAGTGAGTTTAATCATTAATTGTGTTTTAATTTAAGAATTGTAGTTGCAAATGCATTTCTATGTTTGTGTTCTTGGCTTGCTCGAGCGAGAGGTTTTAGAACTAAAATTATTGATTGATGGTTTGTGGGTATTGGGTTGACCTGGGTTCAGCTCGAGAAAGTGAACCCTAAACCCATTCCCACACATTCAGCTCAAGAGAGTGAATGGATTAAGGTGTGGGTTGCTGTTATTTCGCATGCTTGTTGATGTTCGAGAGAAATCACTTGATTCGGGGTAAGTTGTTCGAGAGTAAATTTACCTCCACTATAGTCTAGCCTACTCACTAATATCTAGATATTTACTAATAGTTGCAATTACCCATTTGTCAATAATAACCTATGATCGATCACATCCCAAGAACCCATCTCATTATTGTTAATTCGTATTGTTGTGATTACTGTTTGTAGTTGATAATCAAAACCAAAAACCCCCATTTGACATTTGTACCACCCTAAATCAGCGATGCACCATCCTTGCTACTACGTACGGTTTCCTTGACTTGACAGATTCATTCAATTGAACCCACGCTCAAAGGAAGACCACAAGCTCGGGGCTCGACGAAACACATCATTTGCTCTATTATACTCAATGGAAGAGGTAGTAGTAGATCCAACCATTACTATAAAAGTTATTGGACATCAATGGTATCGGAGTCCGCCTCTTCATGAGGGATATACTACGATCACGTACAGAAGTGATGTCTTTAGTTATTATTTGTATATTTGTTTCAGTCATTTATATAGTGTTCATTATCTGATTATGTTAATGAACTATTTTCCATTTCGTCTATTTCATTTTCTGATAATTCATATATGCTATCTTCACTTTCTAATTCATAATCTACATATTCTATTTGTGTATATTTTTCATTGTCTATTATTATTTCTGATATTTGCTTTTTCTTTGGATTCTTAGGTAGTTTACAATCTCTAGCTATATGTCCTAATTTTCCATAATTATAACAAGTACATTCCGTTAGTTTTCTTTTTGGTCTATATGGTCTTTTGGTTTTGTAGTTTTTTACATAGTATCTTCTTCTCGATTTTTTATATTTATATTTTGATCTGTATTTTTTATTATATTTCTTTCTATTTTTATAATACCTATCCATACAACCAAATTGAGGTCTTGTTTTATTTTTGCAACATGCCAAGTTTTTTACTAATATTTTTTCCATATCTATTTCTTCTTTATGTTTTTCACATAGTTCCATAAATCATCGTTGCAAGAATTTCATTCTAACTCCTAAGGTATCTGTTAATTCTGCTTCATTACAACTTTTAACTATTTTTGAATTAAAAGGTTCTGGTAATTTTGTAAAATATAACTTTCTTATTTCTTTACTTTCTTATGTGTTATATGTTCCTTTATAATAGTATTCTCTAAATGCACATGTATATTTATCTATGTAACACATATTACATATTGCTAATTTTGTCATTAGATTCTGATTTATGTTTTTTTCTTTATTTTGTTCTTTTACTTCTGTTGTCATTCTACTAAATTTATTTCTTATAGATACTTCATATTTATATAATATTTCTATAGTTGTTGTAGCTAATTCGCCATTAGATTTTTTATTACTTCTTAGAGTTTTTAAACTTTCATCTGATAAATTTTGTAGCCATAATTTTACTGTTCCTATAAGCGTTCTTTCTATATATCTTGGTGTCTCTGTTATTACTATTTTGTTATCTATTAATTGTTTAGATATATATCATATCCATAATTGGATTGTTATATTTATATTTGCTACATAGTCTAAATCTAAAAAATCATGTCGTTCAGTTATTGATTTAGGTGTCCATTTTTTATTTAATATTTTATCCCATATAGTTTTTTCTCTATCATATTGTTCATAGTTTTCATTATAATATTTTGGATTAAAATTTTTTGGGTTGTTTACTCCTGATGTGCTAGGTTTTTCATCCATGTCTATGTCTCCTGTATTTACTTTTAAATTTTTTGTATTATCTATGTTTGGTAAAAGTTCTGTATATGTTTCGCTTGTTTTCGAATGTTGTTCTAGATCATTGTCGTTTATTTCATCAATCCTTATTTTGGGTAGATTATCTTGGTTATTTTCTTCTTTTTCTTCTAATTCATCTTCTAGTTGCAATTTTTCTTTAAATTTAATTATCTCATTTGTTAATTTTGTTTTTTGTTCTTTTTCTTTTTGTTTTATTTCATACATTTCTTTTAATATTGCTAGCTCTTTTTCTAGCTCTATTATTTTGGTAGTTTTTACTTCTAATTGTTGTACTTCCTTTTTTGCTTGTTGTTTTACTTTTTCAATTTCCATTTTTCTATCTATGTCTTCATTTTCTTTTGTTATTCTTATCATAGCAGTTAAACTATCTTCTAGTTTTACCGTTTCTTTTTCTAAAATTAGACTTATATTGTGACCTATTTTCTTGTATCTTCTTCCTAGATTAGAAAATATTATCTTTATTTTTAATCCGTCATAGTTTTCATATGTTTTTTCATCTATTGCATATTCTTCCTTATTCATTTATAGATTGTGTTGAAGTTTATATTCTAAGTTATTTATTTGTATTTCTAGATATAAAATAGTCTTTCTTTGTGCTATTATAGATTTGTGACAAATTTCTGCAAATATATTACTGTTAAGTCTACTTTTTCTATGTGCTAATTCCTGTCTTTTTGCTATAATTATTTCATTAAGTTTTTGTCTATATTTGTTATTCTCGTTATTCATTGTAATTTTAAATATTGAATATATTTATATTCTACTTTAGATATATTATCTATTAATTGATTTAATTTTTCGTTATCAATTTTTGTGATATTAAATTGTTTATATTTCGGATATAATTTATTTAATTTTCTTCTTATTTTTCTTATCTTTCTACTAGTATGTTTCTTATTATCCATAGCTCTGATACCAATAATAATAAAGTATAAAGTATATCAAGGAGATGAAAATATCACTTTAGGAATAAAATGGCTAGAATAAGTTAAACCATATAATCTAGAAGATAAACAGTTGACAATAAATTATGAAAATAAAAGAGTAATAATAAAAAGGACTTTAGTATGATAAAAATATGAAAATATATATATTTGCAAAGATAATAATAGAAGGATATTACAATAGATATTATACACCAATGATAGATATGGGAGCAGAAGCTAATATATGTAAATACAATTATTTACCAGAAGATAAGTGGAAAAAAATTAAAAACACTGATAGTAGTAACAGAATTTAATAATGAAGGAAGCATGATCACATATAAGGCAAAAAATATAAAAATACAAATATGGATAAGATATTAACTATAGAGGAAGTATATAACTTTGAATTGACTACAAAACATATGCTATTAGGGATTCCATTTTTAGAAAAATTATACCCACACATAATAACAAAAACACACTGGTGGTTCACAACACCGTGTAAACAAAAAATAAGAGCAAAAAGAGTAAATAATAAAAAACAACATAATGGATAAAAGGAAGCAAAAAAATTACACAAAAATTAGAAAATATAAAAGAAGAAGACCCTAAAATAGAATTAATTATATTCTCCATAGATAAAGTGCAGATAATCCAAGATAAGTTAGAATTATTATATAGTGAGGATCCTTTACAAGGATGGGAGAAACATAAAACAAAAGTAAAAATTGAGCTAATTGATAATAATAATATAATAACCCAAAAACCATTAAAGTATAACTTTAATGATTTAACCGAATTTAAGATACATATAAATGAATTACTAGAAAAAGGGTATATACAAGAAAGCAATAGTAAGCACACAAGCCCGACATTTATCGTAAATAAACATAGTGAACAAAAAAGAGGAAAAAGTAGAATGGTTATTGATTATAGAAATTTAAATGCAAAAACTATGACATATAACTATCCGATACCAAATAAAATACTAAAGATAAGACAAATACCAGGATATAATTATTTTAGCAATTTTGATTGTAAATCACAATTTTATCACTTAAAATTAGAAGAAGAATCTAAAAAACTAACAGCATTCACTGTACCACAAGGATTTTACGAATGGAATGTATTACCATTTTGATATAAAAATGCACCAGGTAGATACCAACACTTTATGGATAACTATTTTAAACAATTAGAAAATTGTGTAGTATATATTGATAACATATTACTATATTCTAAAACCCAAGATGAACACATAAGATTATTAGAAAAATTCATACATATTATAGAATATTCAAGCATAAGCCTAAGTAAAAAAAAAGTAGACATAATGAAAAGCCAAATAGAATTCCTAGGAATACAAATAGATAAAAATGGAATAAAAATGCAAACGCATATAGTACAAAAAATAATTAACTCAAAAGAATAGCTAGATACGAAAAATAAATTACAATCATTTCTAAGACTAGTAAACCAAGTAAGAGAATACATACCAAAATTAGCAGAGAATTTAAAACCATTATAACAAAAATTAAAGAATGATGTAGAATACCAGTTTGATAAGAAAGACCAAACACAAATACAAAAAATAAAATTATTATGTAAGAACCTACCTAAACTATATTTTCCGGATGAAAAAAAAATTACTTATATAGTACAATCAGACGCCAGTGAAAAAAGTTATGGAGGATTATTAAAATATAGGTATGGAGAAGGAAAAATAGAACATCACTGTAGATATTATTCAGGAACATTTACTAATGCAGAAATAAGATGGGAAATAAATAGGAAAGAATTATATTCGGTATATAAATGTTTATTATCATTTGAACCATATATTGTATATAACTAATTTATTATAAGAACAAATAATACACAAGTAAAATGGTGGCTAACAAAAAAAATACAAGACTCGGTAACAACAAAAGAAATAAGGAGATTAGTATTAAATATATTAAATTTTACATTTACAATTGAAGTAATAAAAACTGATAAGAATGTTATTGCAGACTACCTATCACGACAAAGTTACTCAGACTGAGACTAAGGAAGAAGATACAATTGAAAAGATACTCAAAGCCATAACTACACTTTGTACAAAAGTGGATAGTATGGACAACAAGATACAAAAACTAAAGACTAATGAAGATAATCTGAAGTCTAAAGCAAGTTAGCAGCATGACTATAAAAATGTGGAGCTACGTCAATCAAAAGACAGAAAAAACCCAGAGCTAAAAGGAGATGACGGAAAACTCCTTAAAACCCATAATATTTGTTTAAATACAGTTGCAGGTACAACCAAACAAGTTAGCGATAAACAACATAAAAATGCGAACTTAAACTAGCTATTCGAAAAACCATCTACCCAAAGGACACCTAGACATATGTCCATAGAACCACAAACATCTACATACGCAGATAGTTTGCAAAACCAAAATGAGAAAAAGACATATAATTATATCACACGAACCTATATCGAAAATATACACAAAATCCAAACTTATTTAAACCTTAACCCCAGATCAACTATAAAAGAACCAAACTAGGATTATTTGACACAAAAGTTACAAGGATATAACAAGTTAATGGCACAGCCAAAAACTAACTCTAATTTAATAAAAACATGTTACAACTACGGACTGTTAAATACCGTATACACATACGATGGAGAAGAAGTTAGTGGAATACCAGAACTACACAAGGCATTCGTCGCATACAAAAGAGTTACAAAAGAAAATTTATTTTATATAAAATTCTATACAGCACTAGCAGAGATATAATACAAGGAAATAAAACCTCAAATACAAGTTATCAAGATAGGACTAACTAAAGATATGATTATACTCGAGGACATCGAACAACAAGAAGATATATGCAAAATAGAGATACCAAGTTTTTATGCTAACAAAAGAATAATTGGTATATCAACTATCATACAGAAGCTAACAAATAATTATTTAAACGAAAACACCATATGGAGTTACTATGCAAAAGATCAGTTAATGATTTATTCCAATTCAAGGGAGCTAAGGAAAGAAGATATGGATGAAGTACAGAGATGGATTTTGTCATTACTTAAGCCAGAAGAACGACCTACGACGAGAGCACTAAAGGTAGGATTTATTTCGACAGAGTTATTAACCAGATATTGTAAATTAATTGGACATAAATATTCTGATCACATATGTTCGAAATGTAATGGTGAAGATAACATAATTCCAGATGTCGATCTAGAGTAAAAGAAGATGATGAAGATAAGATGCAAATAGCAGACAAAGTGGCAAAAAAGATAAAGTAAATAACGTAAAGTAGTCAAAAAGATGTAAATTAGTCAAGTATGCATTATTATGCATGTGCATTTTAAAGTAAGTAGATAGGAATGGTGGACAAGTGTAAAGTAAGGTATGGTATGTCATAAAGTAGGTGTACAAGTGTAAAGTAAGGTATGGTGTGTCATAATTAGTAGGTATGGTGTGTCATAAGTAGATGTGTCATACTATATTATTAGGCACATTATTATACTATATAGATACATTATTAAGTAGTATGTACGTGTAGTATTGTAAAAGGTTGTAAAGTAGCAAATCCTTTCTATATAAAGGAAGGCATATGTAAATGAAAAGGCGAGGCAATGCCTAATATATAAAACTCTCCTTTCAAAAACTCTCTCAAGATACTAAATACTTAGAAGTTAATGGATAAATCTGAAATCCAATCAGATATTTCAGATAGCATGGCTAAGCAAGAAGCAAAGGTATATTGTTCAAAAAATATGCAGAACTAAATTTATATATTCCTGAATATCATATATATGATTGAATAAATTTATGTTAGTTATTATGTATTAGAATTATTTGAATCATGATTTCTAGTTTATTAGCACACTGGAAATAGGGAGAAAACTTCTATACAATGTCATCCTAATGTTGAAACCGGTAGGCGAGGAATGTCGTTTAGGGGAGTAAACAAAGTTGAGGCGCTGATAAGAAGGAATTATCCGCTAAAGTACGATGCTAGTAGTGACAGGAGAACATGATAAATAGATAATCTAGTTCATAATAATCTAATATGAATTTAATCAATTATGAATATGATAAGAAGGAATAATTTGAAATAAAAAACCTGCATGATAAAGAATATGACTACATACGTTCATGATGAAATGATTAAAAACTATGAAACTTTAATCTTATATATACTTAAAGATATAAAAATAATTGAATTAAGAAGAATCATATCGGAAAAAATATTTAATGATAACGAATCAGAAGATATATTGAACCAACAATGGTATGAAATAGACCTACATGATTTAAACTACGAAAGAATAGAATGGTACGATTTAGAAATAAATTCAGACTAAAATGAACTACGAATATTTACAATATTGGACAGAATCTATAAAAGATATAAAACTATTAGAACAATTAATGGGGGAAAATTTATATATGTATCAAAGAACCCAAGATATGTTATAGCTAGAATATATCATAAATAATATTAATGAAATATTCAGATTAAAACAACTATCGGAAGAATATTATAATAAATATTATTACATTTTACCATGAATTCTGCACCCCCAAAAAATAATATTAAAGAAATATCAAGATTAAGACAGTTAGCAAAAAATAAAATCTTTAAAATAAATTACTCACCTACCACACTACCAAGAATATGAATTCACCAACTACCAATTCCTCGCCGACTAATTTCTTTTGGACTGTTATCTATATTATATGTACAAATGAAACAATTATTGAATTCATGTCAACAAGAACTGATATGTTTGCAATACTAAGCAAATATTGAAAGCTCTCATTTAGATACAAAAAGGATGCAAATTGAGGCTTTTAACTGCCAATGAAAATGCCTTCACTCTCTTTACATCTTAGCAAGGTAGAAAAAAAGGAGAATTAGACAGACCATTTGGATGGCCAAGTTATTGCCTAATACTATAACAAAGATTGTCAGAAATAGAATTTCTACTAACAAAATTATCTTTGCCACTCAAGATGTACAACTCTTCATACTTGGACAGTATCTAAGCCTGTGTGGGGTAAATAAGCTTCGTATTCCACTATTCCTCCTATAAAAAAATAGCGTGAGGAGGGCCTTCATCAAAGAATGACTTCTATGGTACATTATCTGCTAACAAGTCTGATGTTATGTTCCCTCTTCCACCTGTGGCTGGCGCTTAGGTCGACCAAATCACCTTCTAGCTTTACTTAGCAAAACCTTCAAAGCTTTTTCCATGGTTATGTCTTTGGGCTTTAAGTTCTGTCATCAAAATCAGTATAGGCAATATCAATTTCCATTTACAATTTCTATCACCAAATACCAAAATCTAGCAGCTATCCCAGCACCAACAACTTCTCGTGGAAAAAAGAAAGTGTTGGCGTGAAATTTTAATATTAATAAAAATATATTATATGCCACATTATATATCATGTTATGTCTATTGATGGACATTATATTTGTGCCTCTTTACTCTCATCAATTGTGAAAGAAAGTGGTCATTAGTATTTAGTAACTTATGTAATCACCGACTCTTCATTTCATCAATTATTCTATCTTTATGTCTTGTAACTTATGTAACATTTGTGCCATTCATTTGACAAATTTACTACCCACTATCTTCCTATTCATTGCAAGGAAGAATTCATCACCTATAAATAGTGTGGTATTCCTTTGTGTGGTGGGAGAAGAAAAAACAAGATAAGTACAAGATATATAGAGTGAAAAAGATGAGTAGTATTTTATTGTTTTTATATTGAGATTAGTGTTGTAGTTAAAGAGAGAGTTGAGACAAAGAATAATATTCTAAGTCTTCAACTATATTCACTATATACAAGAGAGTATTTATATGTTGAAGCAAGATGTTTTTATGTGTAGCTTCAAACTCTTCAATTAATCCGGAGTTGTTTGAATTGTACGACATTGTTGGGTTGTTGTATCCTGGAGGGGACAAGTCATGAGTATTACTGTTGGATCGATGTAGATTATGCTGCAGTGGGCTTGAATCTCCTTAAAAAGAGCGAGATATCCGTGCCTCAGCCTAAAGATTTATTTATTCAATTTTGTCATTTTATTTTCAACTGTAATATATTGTATTTGTGGTATATTACACCAACAATTTTAAGGAGATTCATGTTTTTGTTACAGTTGAAAAAGAGCGGATATCAAGATAGGGATCTCAACATTATTCCGCTCAAACGTCGCTCTCTTCAAGAGATGGAAGAGAAGAGATGTACGGGTAAAGTATTTTTCTACTTGCTCAATTAAAGCGGAGAAGAGGTAAAGTAAAAACTTTTTACCTAGTATTTTCATGAATAAATTGATACCACTTTTCATGAAAAAATGATATTTAAATTCTTAAAATAGTGGGGGTTTACGAAATGAGGAAAAAAATCATTGTGAAATTGTGATTTATCCATCTTTGAAAAAGGCTCTAAAAAGAGTATTACAAGTGCATATTATATTAATTGTGGAATAAATCACATGTTATTATTTGGCTATAATGTGATGATTTTTAGCTCTAACATGAGAGTTATAAATAAATTGTGAAAATCATGTTGAGTAGTCATTTAACATGAAATGTTATGGTGAGATAAATTTCATTCTTGAAATGAAAAAATACCATAAAACATGTGATGAACACTACACTATTTTAGGCCTACGGCCACCCCAGTAAAGTGTAGCCTAAACTAGCAAAAAGTGTGGCCTTTGATAAAAGGCTACACTTTTGGACTTTAAGCAACACTTTTCCAGGGGTGCCCGAAAGTAGCGTTACCTTAGAGTTTAGGCAACACTTTTCAAGTGTTGCCTTATTAGCTACGCTTAAAAGCGTAGCCTAAAAGGCAAAATGGCAACGCTTTTATGTACCTCAAATAGCAACATTTCTATCTCATACAACTACACTTTTAAGCGTGGCCTTAGCTTCCTTATTGCCCACAATTTGTAAGTGTTGCCTTTTCTATCTAATGTATGACTACACTTTGAAGTGTAGTCCTTGCACATGTGCATACCACAATTTACAGTCCTATGGCTAGACTTTTAAGTGTGGCCATATCATTTTGGCTATAAAATATTTATATGCCACAATTTCTAATTAAAAAACACCAATATTATTTTGCAATAAATAATCTCAAGCATTAAATTAGCTAATAAGTAATTCAACTATATAGATTTGCAATACACATCAAAAGATAGTATGTCTTGTGTACATACACATACTTATAAAGAAATATTCTAAATATGTGTACACAATAGTTCAAAAAGTACTCTTACAATTGTTCAATATATTCTAGCAATGAATATATTTCACAAAATCAAATATAATGTATTCAAACTTTTACAATAGTTCAAAACTCTTCATCATCCACTTCAATGAGATCAAATCGACTTGTGGCGACCCTTCAAATTTGATCATCTCCATTTCACTACACATTTAAAATGAAATTAAAAATCAAACAAACCATGTACAACAAATCGTTCGCGTTAGTCCAGTTGCGGATTCGTGTGCGTGACCACATATTTTTAGTTCGGGCGGACAATGTATTCTAGCATTGCGATTTTTTTGAGTTCGGGATAAAGACTTGTGTAAAGATTTTTTGAGTTGATTGTGATTTAGGTATTCTAGCAGTGCGAGATCCGGTATATGCTTGGAACACAAAAACATGAATATACCTAAGCATATAAATTGGTGATAAAGATCAACAAAATGAGAAAGAGGTAAACTAAAACAGTTTGTGCACATTCGCATTGCGGTGTCGGATATTCTAGAAGATTTTTTTTTTGAGTTACGATTTCTTTCTTTTTATAAGAAGATAAAATGAGACATTTAGGACTAAAATAATCACTTTTCTACAATTCTATGGCCACAAGTGAAGTTTAAGAAGGTAAGAGTATACACGGACCTACCATCTCATGAAAGTTGCACCATATAAATATATGAAGGATTAATATAATCCAACTACCACACATTAAGGACCAATTTAATCATTTTGTCATTCTATAAAAATAATAAAGACCTTTTAATAGAAACATTTAGTGGGCTTATACGGCTTAAAACAGAACAAGAGAGGTAAACTAAAACGGTTTGTGCTTTCTTAGACAATTTAACATACCTTCCAGTTTATGACGAACGTTGTTCAAGCTCTTTTTCCTCTCTCTCGTGATGAAGGAACATATGATTTAGAGGATTTAAGAACTAGAGATCGAAAACTATGATACCTTTCAATGTCTACTAGTATGACGATTAGTCCATATTAACTATAGCCAAATGAGAGGAAACTTTTTTGAACGGAAGCCTATTTGTTTTGCATAACAATGTGATGGAATGTGTCACTATAAAAACTTAAGTTCATATTGTTTTTTACCTCACTACCATAACAATTAACAATAAAAGAAAAAGTAGTACATACGATCAACTATAACTTTATGACTACTTACCGGCCATCCATTGACAGAGCTCAATTCTTTGACACCTTTTTTCTCGCCTCAAAAGAATTTCCTTCCTGCGAATTTGCTTCTTCATAAAGATCCTCCACTCATCGGAGTCACTCTTCCAGCAAAAATGTCTTCATCGGAGAGCTCCCGCCCGTGCTAATTCATCTTGAGGTACTAGATGATTCACGCCCGTCTGCCGCACACCAGCCCAATAATTTAGCTTTATAAGTTTCATAAGAGCAAGCTATTGCACCGAACCTAGATGAGCGTAGGACAACCGAAATTCATATACACGAATATGTAGCAAAAGTAGCCGTTACTCAATGACACCAAAGAGACCATCTTTTTCTCTATGCATTTTTTACACGCACCGAATTTTCAGGCCTTCAAATGACATCAACAAAAAAAAAAAATAGGAAAAGCAAAACTACATGTACATACATCCTAGATTACTTTGATTAGATGCAATTTTTAACATTTGTGATCTTCTCCCGTTTGTTTCTCTAGCCACAAGTATTGTTTCTTAGTGTTATATTCTTTCCTCTGAAGCATATGTATTCACATAGTAGTCTCGTCTAAATTCATTACTTGTTTTGTTTTGGCAAAAAATACTTATTGAAGATTGTGTAGCCTCTAAAAATAGTTGGTAGCTATTTTAGAGGCTTTCCGAAAAGAGCAAAACGAATTTCTTAGAAGGTGTTGCATCATAAACGAATAATAACATGAGTGTAATTATACTTGTGATTATTTCTCACTCATAGTTCGGAAAACGAGAAAAAACTTATATAATTGAGAGTACCTGCATTTGTCATTTACATGCCATTAACGTAACTATTGCTTCACATATTAGTTTTATGTTCCGAAAAGGATGATATGTATTGATTTCTGTATAAATGCGTAAGGCATCATTGACATTGCTTTGCCGGGTAAAACCACTTGCGGGTACATAAACAAATGTCCAAAAGATGCTACATCTAAATATGGCATATTTCAACAATACAATATATTCGGAGATTATATGAATGACTCATAAATTATGTGGAAGACGTTATTAAAACTATTACCTACTTGATTTAGTGCCTCGATTATTTAGAACCTTTAAAGGTAGAATTAGTGAAAGCTTCAGGTATCCATCATGCTATGGAAGGAACTATAATTTATTTATTGTGATGAAGCATGTGTGGACAAGTTTAAGCCTAGAACAAACTAATTAAAAGGTTAAAAATATTATCCTAAATTTACTCTCTAAGTGTGGACAAAGTTGCCATCCTTTGGACATGCCGGTTAATTCTTTCTTTTTAAGTTTGAAGAGCCGACTAATTTCATCTAAAGTTTCAGGAGGAAAATAGAATAAGAGTTCACCAACTAATGGTAAGCTAAGTTACACATGAATTTAAGATATACAAAGACCCAATTCAATAACAATTTGAGGAAGAAATTAGGCCTTCGTAAGTTACGTAAAGTTGAAAAAGAGCAACAACCAAGCAGGCATAGGAAAGCATATATAAAATATATATCATATAAGTTCTATTGCACAAAGATTTACCTCATCATTAGTTTGTCCAATCTGCTATAAGTGGCGCCACACCTCCTCATTTGATGGTGATACTATTGCGGGATTCAATAATCATGAATTGGGTTAATCACAAAACATTCCGATGGGATTGTTCGTCATTCATCTTTCTTACAAAGTAATCGATGTATGTGCAAAGGTGTATAAGCTAGCATTCTCCACTTGACGTGGTTAGTACCAAAGGTTCCATTCTTTGTATAGTTTTACCTTCAAACACAAAATTTGGATTCCCAACCTTTTTTTCATAAACTCAAGATTTTACTATACAATCTAGTTTCGAAAATATATAAATTGTTAACATGACAAACATAAAAAGAACTTTATCTTGCTCAAACTGTCTAAAAATGTTGTCGCGCCCGTGTTGGATCCTTAAAAATATACTACATTTGGAGGATCAACACACACCTAACGACATTTTTGAAGGGTCCAAGCAACATAGGTAATGAATGAACGAAACTATTCATCACCTACAAATCAACAATCAAAGGAACATGAATCTTTCCATTTTGGCCGCAATTGATAGGCGGACTACAACTAACAATTGAATTGCTCATGTTTTACCTCTATATATATCCAAGAAATGTAAATCAACGTAATGCTAACAATCGGTTAGCTACCAAACTTCAAACACTACGAAACGAAATGCTACAATGAACTATGTTACTCGGACCCTTTAAAAATACTGCGAGGCAACACCAATGTTGAATCCTCTTAAGTGCATAGGTTTTGGAAGATCCGACACACATTGAACGTAACAATATTCTAAGTCGACCAACATAGATTGTGAACTTACGGGCAATTCATAACGAAACCAATCCAAGTAATTAATGGACAAACAAAAAATCGGCTTCCCATATATGAAGTGCATACCAACCACAAATGCGAGTTGCAACGTGGTTAAGAATAAATGAATTTCATATTCGATTAGCATGTTGCAAAGTTCAAAAAGGTCTAGCGGTTCAAGTTATACTCATCCCCAGTCAATTTCTCTTGGCATATATGCGGTTGATATTGCTTAAGAAGTTATAAAAAATAACACCAACCGGTTGAAAATCTTCGAGTGCATAATTGACTTCTAAATTGTCAAATATGTAGCCCCTCACCTATAATAACCCCGCAACCCCGATCAAAATCTACCGGCACAGTAGCATAAACACCTAACACAACAAAGAAAGCACAACTTATTGTAACAACAATTCAAAATTAACTACGAATAATTAAAATCAAAGAAGAAGATGGGTGAGGAAAAAGATTGCCTTAAAATTGCGGCAATACTTGAAGTAATTGAAGATGTAAAGCTTGAGGAGATGAAACATTGAGGAAATTCGTCTTTTGTGTTGATGTGAAATGATATGAAGATGAAACGTGAAAGTGATGAAGATCGGTGGAAGCCCGCCACACACAATCACTAGACAACCACATGGAGTAATATGAAGGTAGAGCAACAACTTGTAATTACTATATACGAAACAAAAAGAATGGCAAAGTCGCCCGTGACTTTTTCGAAACAAAATGGAGCAATAGGCATTACACTCGTACTTATATATGAGAAATAGACTACGCTTTTGATATATTTGGCATGTTACTAGAGAAATGATCAATGTGAATTAAATATAGCTTCATACTTACTTTTCTCCTATATCTCCGAGTATATTGGTTAGTTGAGTTATGATCCCTAAAGCCAAGCGCATTATATACACTCTCCGTCGTTGCCTTTGATTCGGGTGCAATGCCCATATCTCGGAACACTCATCAATCCTACTGTACTAGCGACATAGTAACAATAGAGATATAGCATCGAAGTTGTTGTATAAGAATTTCCACAAGTTTACGCATTCCTTCAACCATATCTCGAATGGCTGCACCCGTTAGATGAATTATCGGACACTTCACATGGTTGCAAGTAAGAGATCGAGGTTATTAAACACAAAATAAATGTCGGCCACCGGTGATAGCAAATGAAAACTAGTTGCCTAATTTGCTAATCAAATAAAAAATATAAGTAGATAATGATATTAGAAAGAGATATAAATACAAAGAAGAGAAGTATATGGAAGAGAAGTATCGAATTCCACAAGTACTTGCATCCGAAAAGCACTTCAAGAAAAAGAATAGAATCGAACTGGAGAAGATAATGGTGATAGACTTAGAGAGACTAACTCGAATATCAACATGAAATCTAGAAACAAGATCGGATAAGGCTTTGCATCAAGCAAATGAAATAGCCGCCCATTAAAATATCTTCCGAGACTTGCCTCACACCTATCTAAAGCTTCGGGAGTTATGTGTGGCGCATTAGCCATCAACAAGCTCATCAATTCTCCCGCACCACACTATTTAAAAGAACACAGCTTTTTTTAGACAACAAGGTCATTTAAAATACTCTAGGACAAAAGCCGTTGTCAATTTCCCCAAGATTCTTAACTTGCTTGAACTACAAATTAATTTAACAAGCAAGCCGAAACACCACATGTTTTTTCAATCTTGATGGAAATTTCTCATTGGCAAGATCTAGTCCTTCTTGGAAAGCGTGAATACATGAAAGCACCAAAAGTACCGAGATATACCCTAATTGAATATGCACAAACCTAGACCACACTTTTAAGGCGCAAACAAAATGGTAAAGAGTATCGGATCACCGGTTTTACACCTGAGACCGAGAATGTTGTAAGTGGGAAGTGCCCATAATGTTAAATTATCTCGAATGCTACTTTCATAAACCTTTTGGACTCGTATAATGACATAATGTTTTGGTACATAAAGAGCATAACTACCGGCCAGCGAAAAGTTGAAATTTTTGTCAAAGATTCCCAAGAAAGATGATAAAACAAACGGTTAGCATGTTACACTTCGTGGATCCACCCTAATAATTTAGCACTTCTTCCACTAATTCAAACTCTTATGAGGCATCCGTTCGTAGAAAAGTGTCGTCAAAGATGTTGCCGCGGACACTTTAGCGAGACATTGTTCCTAGAAACTAAATTATTTATGTTTTCATTGCTAGTAACTACCAACCAATTTTTGTGCACAACCAAAAAAATCAAAACAATTGCCAACTAATAGCAAATAATATTGTGTATATAGGTCAAAAATAACTTTTTAGATATATCCTGAAGTTTTGAACACCCTTAAGCAAAAATTCGTAGCTTCGACATTGTATCCAACAGTTGCAAGCACATATTACCTTAAAAGGAAGTCAATTGCGTCTAAAACTACAATCGAAAAAAAATATGGAAGATCTAACATATCAAGAAACCAAATACCCATCAAATCTACTACAAACTACATCTAAAATTCCCAAAGTAATCCAAAGAAACACCACATAGAGATACTCACATTGTGCAAACAATCGAAGTTTTCCTTGTCAAGTCCCATAATATTGAAATAATTGTGAAATGCAATTTTGTTGGTTGTGTGAGTCTTGCAACTCCTTTTGATTCAATTATGTAAGAAAGTTGTGACAAATAAAAAAATGGAGTTTGCTAGCCTAATAAAAATATGAGCTAGGTGACTAACAACTTGACTTGATGTTGTGTTTGCAGTAAAAGTACTTTGAAGGTACAGACAAACTAGATGAGAAAAATTTGGTGTTATTTGGTGGGATGAGAGAAGCAAATTATGTTTTGCTAACTCTATTATGAAGGTTGAAGTAAAAAAAATTAAACTTCAACTAGTGAAAAAGTGAATTGAAATATTTTATTTTGAGAAAAATAATTTTTCTAATATTGATTAATTGTGATAGCACCAATATAATGGTTGAACACAAAATCGTTATTATAACAGTAAATTCAGACTCATGAGAAGAAAAACACAATATTATGAGATCGTATTGATCATTGGTATACCATCAATATTAATTGTGTTAAAATTTGTCATAATTTAGCAGATTTATAAACTAAGGCCTTAGCAAGATAAAGAGTCTGAAACATCGAAGGGGATGAAATTGAAGCTGATAAATTATGAGTCATATATGAGGAAACCCAACCTGGGATTAGAGATCCTATAACCAGGTTCAATGGGAAGAACGAATCATATGATGACTTGTTGTGAAATGCACTAATATTAATTTTATTCAATCCCTATGATGTAAGTGCATATATCCTATAATTATTTGTGGAGGTGGAGTCTTTGAACTCTTAATGAAAGTTTGTATCTCGTATGAGTGGGATGTCAAATTATAGGAGCATCCTTGACAGATTTCACCTATGTGAGTGTGAAAGTAGGTCGCTTTCTATGAGAATGGGCTTGTTTTAAAAAACACTCATGAAAATCGGAATAGCACAAGGTCGTAATGTGCTGGCTATTAAAGCTTATGTCAACACCTTGATTATTATGTGTAAGCGGTAATACTTTATTTTGCTTAAGCAGTCATAGTTCAAGTCTGAGACCACTACTGACTCTAGAGTAAAGGTTATTGTTTTACTAAGTGAAGGTCCAATGCAGAACACACCTTCATTATGCATAATGGTCTACCTTCAACTGAGTTGTGAAGAACTCTCTTATCTTAATATTAAAATGAGTGGGGGATTGTTGGTGTGACATTTTAATATTAATAAAAATATATTATATGTCACATTATATATCATGTTATGTCTATTGATGGACATTACATTTGTGCCTCTTTACTCTCATCAATTGTGGAAGAAAGTGGTCATTAGTTTTTAATAACTTATGTAACCACCAACTCTTCATTTCATCCATTTTTCTATATTTATGTCATGTAACTCATGTAAGATTTGAGCCATTCATTTGGCAAATTTACTACCCACTATCTTCCTATTCATTGCAAGGAAGAATTCATCACCTATAAATAGTGTGGTCTTCCTTTGTGTGGTGGGAGAAGAATAAACAAGATAAGTATAAGATATATAGAGTGAAAAAGATGAGTAGTATTTTATTGTTTTTATATTGAGATTAGTGTTGTAGTGAAAGAGAGAGTTGAGACAAAGAATAATATTCTAAGTCTTCAACTATATTACTATATACAAGAGAGTATTTATATGTTGAAGGAATGTGTTCTTATGTGGAGCTTTGGACTCTTCAACTAATCCCGAGTTGTTTGAGTTGTACGACGTTGTTGGGCTGTTGTATCCTGGAAGGGACAAGTCAAGAGTATTACTGTTGGATCGGTATAGATTATGTCGCAGTGGGCTTGCATCTCCTTAAAGAGAGCGAGATATCCGTGCCTCAGCCTAAAAATTTGTTTATTCAATTTTGTCATTTTATTTCAACTGTAATATATTGTATTTGTGGTATATTACACCAACAGAAAGAAACAGAAACTCAACCATTAACCTACTTCAAAGTCACTCAAGTAGTCATTGATCTAGTTGAGATTTTTACAGACCTTATTCACTTCTAAATTACTCACAAAAACAAAATGGACACTTCACAAAACATCTATTGTATTGTATCAATAATAAGCAATAACTAACAGGTAAGAAAACATACTGACATTCATTGATATAGAGTTAACAGTAGTTGCAGAAACCTTAGTTGTGCGGACTCTTCACTTTTGATGCCGCACCCGTCTCGGATTCTCCAAAAATACACTACTTTTGGCGAATCCGACACGCACCCGTTGACATTTTTGAAGAGTCCAAGCAACATAGGCAGAAACATTTGTAATTAGCAATCAGTAAAAGTAGCTGCTTCATCTCAATGTAACAGAATAAAATTATATAAGATTGAACCTTAAAATCAGTAAAATTATTGATGAGAAATAACAAATTTGAAGACAAAGACTTGGAACAAAAAATCTAATGAAAGATACTAGCAGAAAGCATTGCAAAAAATGTTGTCTCTTCAGTTAGGCACATATTGTTCTAACAAACAAATTTACCAAATATAATGTGGTATCAAGCAGTGGATATTGTGAGGTCATACAAATTACTTGCAATTAGTTCTTAAGGTCTTCAATTTTGCAGGGGCAGCAAGTGTGGAATATGAAATGGCAGAGGCTCATCAGCCATTGACATTAGGGTGATATACAGGAATATGAAGTCATAGTAATAAATGCTTGAACGAGTCTTTACATTTGCGACTATTCCCAATAGACAATTATGAACAACTGATTGTGGTCCCTAAAACGATTAAGCACAAAGCACTCAAGTGTGTGGCCTAGTCGGAGAACCATGAGGTCTCAGGTTCAAATCTCAGTGAAGGCTAAAACACAAAGTGATTTCTTCCCATCTTTCCCATCAGTTTGTGTGGCTGCCCAGACACCACCATCATTAAAAAAATGATTAAGCACAAATTATCTGATGTAAGAAACAAATGATACTGGAATTCTAGACATTACAGAGACACTTTTACAAACTCTTTTACTTCTCACTAGATTAAAGCACAAAGTCATACAAGTCTTTTAACATGAATTGGGAGGAAACGCTAGAGTATTCATCCTTGATGGATGTTTTTTCCTGCTTCGGTCTCCTGCATCATTAATTTATACAACCACAAAGGCACAAGCAGGACACCAAACCACACGCCAAGAGTAAACCGACAATTTGAAAACTGTGGAAATTAGACAACCACAAACCTCACTTTATCATCCATCAAGACTGCAGGAGACCATGCCATGCTGTCATTATGTCATAACTTTTTATCAGAGATCATTATTGATTCCAAAATAATTTTCTCTTATAAATACCTTCTAATTATAGTTATTATTCAGCAGAAGCTAGCATATCAAGACACAATGTTTGAAATTCTAGCACAGAGAGATTGCACCAAACCTTGGGTACTGGAGCAATTGTTCGCCTATGTCTGATTGTAAATCCAAACTTTGCAAGCTTTAAAATGACCAGCTGGCCATCATCGGGTGATTTCCCTATAGACATGACCCATTCATCTTTTGTATGCATACTCATAACCAGTGATAGCGATATTTAAAATTGATGATAGAAATATTAAATACACAAAACGAAGTACACATTGCAAACATACCAATGTTACAGGGTAACACAGTAACTCCAGCACATCTTCTAAGGTAACAGAATTAACATCCTTCACCTAGATCATGAAAAATGCATTTACATCACTAACGATCTAATAAGATAAATTTATCCCATTGAACAAAATGAGGAAGGCATTAAGTACAGTGATTTGTAAAGATTATACTCCAGGTGCAATTATATCAAATGCAAACAAAAGCAAAAGGTAATTCAGTTCAATGGGAAAGAGAAGGCTCCGCTCAGCGACTTTGGAGGAATTGTAGTATTTTTTTATTATAATAATATAAACGCGGAAAACTAGTATTTATACATGTGAAAGAATGCACAACCAAGTTCAATGAAGTGCTTATCAAAATACCTGTGAAAGCGAAGCCCGCTTGGGAACATATCCTTTCTTGTCTTCTCCAAGCTGAACATAGTATCCATACGGACCATTCTTCATAAGAATCTAAAGAGAAAGGGCATAAAGGTTTTTAACTCCGAGAACACACAACTAACTAATAGGTAACAAACAACTAGTAAAATCAATCAACTGATATATAAAGGGTTTGGATGTGGAAACCTTCTCATTTGAAGAAGGATGGACACCCAGCAATTTTGGCAGCTCAACATTTCTTTTAGTGTCTTCAAAGGTGATATCCTCATCCTCTTCACCATATAATGTCTTGGCAATATACCTAACAATCGATATCAAAACTACATCAGCCAATAACTTGAAACCAACGGCATAGAAAGAGAAGGAGTAAAGTATATAACTATACTTCTTTTCATTGTTCTGCACTATCAAGCTAATAACAGATCAGTTACACTGCAAAGAGGTTCATAAGTTCATGTGCTTACAACTTGCAAGGTGTGATAATTGAGAGGAAGATTTAATGCTGGAAAGAACGAACCTTAAGTTTAAGCAAAAGAATACACTCCAGATGCTTTAGAAGTGGCAACTCAATTGCAAAAGATGTACAAGTAAGAACCAGACAAAAGGGGGGAGGGAATTCTTTTTTCCCTCATTGCTTTGCGTGGGATAACAATATAATTTTTAGGAAGTTCCCTGGCCAGTGCTCGGGGAGAAATCTTTATGAGAAAAGGTAATGGTAGGAAGACAACTGGTCAGGCCAACGACCTCTAAACCAGAGTTTCCAAGAAATGTTTGTACTTTCTTTACAGCAAGAGGCAACTGTAGCTGATCTATGGAACATTCAAGGGTGGAACCTTATTTTCAGAATACCACTTAATGATTGGGAAAGCAAAAATTTGGTAGAATTGTTAAAACTTATTGGAACAATTCAAGGATATTTCTACTGTTGAGGATAGTTTAAGGAGGGATGGTGAGAGAGACAAGGTAATTTTACTGTCAAATCTGCTTACAAAGAGGGCAATACTTCCAACTTTCAAATTCACGAGTGGCCATGGAAGTTGATATGGAAGGTGAAAATACTTTACAAGGTTGCGTGTTTCACCTGGTTGCTAGCCAGAGGATCAATTCTCACCCGGGAAAACCTTGGTAAGAGAGGTTATCCTTTTCTATTCTAGATTTTTTTTATATGTGGAGAGGAGTCACAAACTATTCCATATCTCTTTTTTCATTGTAAAGTGACTTTACAATTATGGAGAATGTTTCTCAACTTTAGGGTATAAGTTGGGCTATGCCTAGGAACATTGTAGATGTTCTAGCAAGTTGGAACAGAGAAGGTGCCAACTCAAACCAAAAGGAGAGATGGAAGGTCATTCCAACTTGTATTTGGTGGACAATATGGGAAGAAAGGAACAAAAAATGACGTAATTATGGATTAGACCCCTTGTAGATGATATAGGAGCTGTAAGTTTGTTCTCTTTATAGTCCTGTAATTATGGATGATCATACTGTCTTTGTATAGTGATAGCATCCACGATGGCATGCCTCCATTAAAGTTGATGGATTCAATTAAAAATGAAGATGTTTACCGTGGAAGAAAAGCCCAAGAATTATAACAACAAGTGGACTAAGTGTTACATATATTTCACGGTCCAAGTTTGAGTCCAAGAGCCGAAAGAGTGGGGCGACATGAAGGCCAAGAGGAGGGCCACATGGAGCCCAACTGAACCATAAAAAAGAGCTGAAATTTCATGCCAAAAAAACTGTTGAAGTCATGTGGGAGTTTTGGTGGAAATTTTCCTCTTCTTTCCTTTTTCTTGATAAATAATTATAGGAAAAAGTTTGACATTATTTTCACATGCTTTCCTAAAAGTTTCCTAGTTATTCCATAAAAGTAGGATTTGAGTCTCATGCTACTAGGGATAAATTCAACTATATATAGAGGTGAATTTTGTTATTTTCAAGAGACATGATTAATATTATTTGAGAGGTTTCTCTTCTTTACACCTTTGTGTGTGATGACTATGGATTTATATCTTACAATCTTATAAGAACGATTCTTTTAAGAGAAAATAGTAGTTCTTAACTTGATATATTTGATTTCTATTAAAGAAGTTAATTAGCCTTATACTAATTGTTGTCTCTAATTTCTTCGAAATAGGGGTCTAAGTCACTTTTGATCTAAGTTCTTGAATTGACTCTATTAGTACCATAACTAATATTGATTCGCTAATTTGAATACCAAGATCAATTAGGGTTCTTAGCACTTTATCTTGAAATTTAGGAATTTTATTCTCGAATTTCACATATCTTTCAATTCTTGTCTTTAATCTTTGTATTTGCGCTTCCGCATTATTTTCTTATTTATTCGAGTAACCCGATTCTTATCATATAGTCTTACTATTTATACAAAATATGGTACCTATTTCAAAAAAAAATAAAAATCCAAATCATGCTAACTTGTTACTCACTTGCATTTTGGGTGTTGGTCACAACCTATAAAGTAGCCTGCACCAAACCTGCTCACTTTGAAGAGTAAAGTTCCCTGAAGACAGCTTGGGCATGCCCTACTTTCATTAGGAAGAGATGCAAACAGAAAATCACCAAATGTTTTCTGCAACAACTTCTCCACCTGATGAATATGCACATTACCAGTATGTTCACAATACTTGCTAAATCTAGTCCAGTAATTCTCTCAAAAGGCCTTTCCATTTAATCAAACCAGCAGAGACATTATCAAGTTCTGTCTCCATATCGTCAGTGAAGCTATAATCTGTTACTTCAGTAAAGTAATGAGAGAGAAATATTGATACCATACGCCCATGAAATTCAGGATACAGTGTTCTGCCTTTGGCAATGACATAATTCTTGTCCTTTAACACTTTTATTGTGGCTGCATAAGTAGAAGGTCTTCCAATGCCGAGCTCCTCCAGCGTTTTGACCAAAGACCCCTTAGAGTATCGTGGTGGAGGGTGAGTCTAGTGTTGCTCAAGTTTCACTTTACCCAAATACATTGGATCCCTAGTGGTTAAATTCCTAAAAGCCTCAAATACTTCAGAACGATCATCCCTCCCATTCTAATTATCTCTCGTTGAGTTAGTTTCTACATCCTCATAGATAGCTTGGAACCCAGGAAACTGTACTTTTGAGCTTGATGAACGGAAGATTATGGATTGGTCAGGTTTCCCAATATCAACTTGTATCTGTTCGATGGTAGCAGGTTCCATCTGGCATGCCATAGTACGGGACAATATAAGTTTGTATAGCTTAAGTGCATCATCATCCAGCACCCCAACAAGCTTTGAGGGTAGCCTTCGGATATCAGTGGGTCTAATAGCTTCATGGGCCTCTTGAGCATTCTTCACCTTCTTGAAGTAGTTGTGACCATTCTTTGATGCAAAATTTTGTCCATACCTTTCACTAATATAGGATTGAATGTCCTTGGCAGTTTTTTCTGAAATGTGCAATCCATCTGTTCTGATGTAAGTTATCAATCATGTTGCCCTGCCATCAGATAACTGGATCCCTCATAGAGCTTTTGTGCAAGTTTCATCATATATGTTGATGAAAAGTCCAATTTGTTTGCGGCATCTTGCTGAAGTGTTGATGTTATATAAGGAGGAAAGGAGTTTCTCTGCTTTTTGGTTATATTAGAGCTAACTTCAAAGTTTGATGAATTTATCTTCCCTTCAATTTCCATTGCTTCGGTATGAGAGCTAACAGAGAACTGACTTAATTTCTTGGTATCAAAATAGGTCAAGTGGGATGACAAAAAGTTTTTGGTTAAATCTAGGTTTTTGTTCTTCTTAAATTCAACCAGGACTGTCCAATACTCCTGTGGTTTGAATCCATCAATTTCCATGTCTCTGTCACATATAAGTGAAAGGGAAGAAGATTGAACCCGACCAGCAGATTGACAACAAGGTAATTTCCTCCACAAAAGTGGAGAAATGTTGAACCCAACCAGGTAATCAAGAGCACGCCTTGCAAGGTAAGCATGCACTAAATTTGCGTCAATCTCCCTTGGAGACTGGAGGGAAGCTTTGATGGATGATTCAGTAATTTCATTGAAAACAACCCTTGTCACATTAATATCATCACGCAGGCATCCTGTTGCTGTAACATCTCTATAATGTGCCAAGAAATAGCCTCTTATTCACGATCAGGATCTGATACAAGAACAAGATACTGGGTTTGGAGGATCAATGACAAACATATAAGAAACTAAGCATGACATGACATCGCTTTAAATAGTTCAAGCTACAAAACAACTATTTTATGAAGAAAAAAAAAGAAGAAGGAAATCTGGTGTGTCTTTCCATCATCGGTGTAACTGTCAATTTGTTAAGTGAACATTATGAAATGCAAAACTGATTTTCTTTTTTCATCATAATTATGATCATTGAATTGTAGAACAATTAAAAAAATAACTATGAATCACATAATCACTACTAATCCTCACCAACGTGTTAGCACCATGTTGATAGAAAGCTAATCAGAAGTTGGAACAACAAATAACATACCCACTTAGCGCAACCTTTATGCTTTTGAGATGAGTCCAGGCAGCAGAAGGGACCTCCCATACCATGTTGAAGTCATCATCTGGTCGGACAGATCCAGACCTTGCAGCCAAGTCCCTGACATGACCATAGTTGGGCAGGACATCAAACATGTCACTGAGGTACCCTTGAATAACTCCCGCCTTTGTGACAGACTCCACCAACAGTACAAATGCCTTAGTCTATGGATGAGGTGGATCATATGTCAAAGGTTCCTTATGCGAGCGTAATAGGCGGCATTATGTATGCTATGGTGTGCACACGTCCAGATATTGTACAATCTGTAAGTATGGTAAGCAGGTACATGGCAAATCCAGGAAAAAGGCAATCGGAAGCTGTCAAGTGGATATTGAGATATCTCAAAGGAGCTCCTGATGTTGGCCTAACCTTCCGAAAAAGTGAAGAGGTAGATTATATGGCAGCAACAGAGGCAGTGAATGAAGCTATCTGGTTGAAAGGTTTGGTAGCAGAATTGAGTTTCGTTTAGCTGGAATCAATTCTAAGATATGATAGGCAAAGTGCTATTCATTTGATTAAGAATCAAAGATTCCATGAGCGCACCAAACATATTGATGTCAGATTTTATTTCATTCGAGATGTCGTTGAAGAGGGAGCTATCAAGGTTGAGAAGGTTATCACAGACGATAATGCTGTAGACATGTTGACCAGAATAGTCCTGCTTGCCAAGTTTGCACATTGCAAGGACTTGGCGAGAGTATGCATCAATTGATGCAACTCTGAGGGAACAACTGCTAGGTGGAGCTAGTATGTTCAACAAATGTTTGATTCTTCTTGTTTCTTACAATGGGATTGCCGAGTAAGCTTAGAAGTTTTGGCTGGAGTTGTTTATACGCATGCTCGAAACGCAAATCAAGGTGGAGATTGAAATAGTGGTTTGGTTCTTGTGGAATCAAACTCAATGGAGGAAGATGAATTAATATGAAGATTTGGTAGGAAGATAATTAGTACAAAATAAAAGTCAAGATAGTACCTTGGTAGGTAAAATTTAGGTAAACTATAAAAATGGTTTCACATGCTTAACCTTGACATTTTTGAGACATAATGATGTCATGGCTGACATCAATAGGAAAAATGTATTCCTATTCTATAGGTAGCTCTTAATTCATTTTCAAATCATCCTCTCACTTGTCTTCTCACCTCTAAGGCATTTGATGTTCTCTCTTGTAGTATTTCACTTGTATTCCTTGTAGAGTGAAATAAATATTGGTGCAGTTGTTCTTTGGTGGACGTAGGATCATTTTGATTCAAACCACGTTAAATATTGTTGTTCTTCCTTGTTCTTTAATGTCACATTTCCGCTAACAATTGGTATTAGAGTCAAGGTTCTGTCTGAGTATGGTCTGTGGTTGCAGCACAGTCTGAACTTCCACATCAGAAAAAAATTACTTTGGATTTCTGAAGTTCCAAATAAATTGTAGTAGAAGAGGAAGAACAAGTAAAGATGAGTTCCATAAAGTTTGAAATTCATAGATTTAGTGGGCGCAACAACTTCAATATATGGAAGATCCAAATAATGGCGTTACTGCGGAGGAAAGGTTCAATCTATGCTATTGAAAGAAAGTACCTCGATAGATATCAGATTCCGACAAGGGAAAGGTTAAAGGAGATGTATTGAGTGTAATCCAACTCTCCATTGTACCTTACATACTTTGTGAAGTGAGTACAAGTACCGAGGAGACTGCCAAAGATTTATGGGAAAGGCTGGAAAGGCATTATCAGGACCGGTCAGTGACAACAAGGATGTTGTTACAACAAGGATGTTGTTACAACAATATCTTCACACATTTAAGATGGAGTCAGGTACTTTGTTGCAGGACCATCTATATGTGTTCAACAAACTTCTGATGGACTTATAAACTGCTGGAATAAAAAAGGATGAGGAGACACTAGTATGTGCTTTGCTATTTTCATTGACTTCAAAATATTGTAATATTGAGAATTCAATGAAGTATAGAAAATAGCCTATCACTCTTGAGCAAGTGCGGCAAGCAATTACATCTTGTGATGTGGTGATGCATTTTGAAGAATACAAAGGTGACGAAGCTAGTGGGCTCTTTGTGAGGTCATACTAGCCAACAAGGAATGAGAAAATTGAAGTACAGATCAAAGTCTCGTGTTAACAAAAAGAATGCGGAGTGTTGGGGCTGTCACAAGAAGGGGCACTTTGAATGAGATTGCCCTATTTCAAAGTCTAAAGAAAAGGCAAGTGCATCCATTATTGACAAGTACATGATTTTGATGATGATTATGTACTAACAACATCATGCAATAGTGGAGTCTATGACAACAAATAAGTCTTAGACTCTAGTTGTACTCTTCATATGACATTCGGAAGAGATTGGTTTAGCATTTATGAAACAAGTGGAGGAACCGTATTAACGGGCAATAATGCACCTTGTAAAATAGTTGCATTGGTTCAGTTTGTGTTTGTTGCCATGATGGAATCATGAGAACTATTAAAGAAGTCTGTCATGTTCCTGATCTAAGGAAAAATTTGATCTTCCTAGGTACTTTGGATAAACAAGTCTACAAGTACATGAGTGAAGGAGGAACTATGAAAGTAACTAAAGGGTCTTTAGTCATGTTGAAGGCAAGGCTGGAGGAAGGCCTCTGCACACTTGCAGGAAGCACCATTATTGGCTCTATAAATACATCTACAGTGCAGTTATCTAATCATGACAAGACAAAATTATGGCACATGAGATTAGTCCATATGAATGCATGAGGATTGGAGATGTTGAGCAACTGCAACCTTTTGAATGGTGAGAAGATCAGAAAACTTGAATTTTGTGAGCACTGCGTCTTAAGGAAGAAGAGAAAGGTCAGCTTCAGAACTGGCAAGCATAAGACGGGAGGGGTGCTAGACTACATCCATTCAGATTTATGAGGTCCTTCTAAGCTTCCATCGAAGGAAGGAAAGAGGGATCTTCTCACATTCATTAATGATTTTTCATGTAAGGTTGGGAGCGTTTCTTAAAGGCAAAAAGTGATGCTTTTGAAGCATTTAAAGAGTGCAAGATTTTGGTTGAAAGTCAAAAAGAGAGAAAAATCATGTATCTTCGCACAGACAATGGCTTGGAGTTTTGCAGTGAAGAGTTCAATGATTTCTGAAAGGTTCATGGGATCGCTAAACATTAGACGGTCAGGCACACACTATAGCAGAATGGAGTTGTCGAGAGAATGAACATAACTGTTCTTGAGAAGGCTCATTGTATGCTCTTACAAGCCAATATGTCTAAAGTATTTTGGGCTGAAGCAGTTCATATTGCCTCTCATATTGTCAATGGATCTCTAGCATTAGCGATTGACTTTAAGACTCCGAATGAGGTATGGTTAGGTGAACCCTCTAACTATTCATACTTGCAAATGTTTGGGTGTACAACTTATTATCATGTTAATGAAGGAAAGCTTGAACCTTGGCTAGAAAGCCCATATTCGTAGGGTATGTAGATTGAGTAAAAGGGTACAAACTTTGGTGTTTGTCCTTACTCATATTTGTAGTTAGTAGAGATGTTACCTTTGATGAATCCTCTATACTTGATCCTCATAAAGTTTCTGTGGAGTTATCAAGAACCATAACAACGAGCAAGTGGAGCTACCGGTGGAGCTTACCAAGGAAAAAGATCAAGAGACTCAAGTTGATGAGTCAAAAGATGCATATTTTGAAGAATTTTCTATCAATAAACCATACACAATTGTGAGGGAAGGGACAAAAGGCATATACGAAAACCAGAACGCCTTATAGAGCAAGAAAATCTCATTGCACATGCGTTTGTAGCTCCAGAAGAAGAAATTAAGGATCTCAAGCCCTCTTCGTATGTTGAATCGATTTCTTGTAAAGATGTTGCACAATGGTAGTTAGCCATGATGGAAGAGATGGAGTCTCTTCACAAAAATGAGACATGGGTCTTAGTTAAAAGGCCAAAGGGGAAAAGGACACCCTCTAACTATTCATACTTGCAAATGTTTGGGTGTACAACTTATTATCATGTTAATGAAGGAAAGCTTGAACCAAGGGCTAGAAAGGCCATATTCATCGGGTATGTAGATTGAGTAAAAGGGTACAAACTTTAGTGTTTGTCCTTACTCAAATTTGTAGTTAGTAGAGATGTTACCTTTGATGAATCCTCTATACTTGATCCTTGTAAAGTTTCTGTGGAGTTATCAAGAACTAGAACAACGAGCAGGTGGAGCTACCGGTGGAGCTTACCAAGGAAAAGGATCAAGAGACTCAAGTTGATGACTCAAAAGATGCAAATCTTGAAGAATTTTCTGTCAATGAACCACACACAATTGTGAGGGAAGGGACAAAAGGCAGATACGAAAACTAGAATGCCTTATAGAGCAAGAAAACTCATTAAACATGCGTTCATAGCTCCAAAAGAAGAAATTAAGGATCTCAAGCCCTCTTCGTATGTTGAAGTGACTTCTTGTAAAGATGTTGCACAATGGTAATTAGCCATGATGGAAGAGATGAAGTCTCTTCACAAAAATGAGACATGGGTCTTAGTTGAAAGGCCAAAGGGGAAAAAGACACTTGGATGCAAATGGGTCTACGAAA
The DNA here is from genome assembly GCA_029007595.1 of Solanum commersonii. Lineage (NCBI taxonomy): Eukaryota > Viridiplantae > Streptophyta > Magnoliopsida > Solanales > Solanaceae > Solanum > Solanum commersonii. The sequence goes on from JAJTWQ010000131.1 coordinate 1,082,599, forward strand.
GAAAGAGGGTATTCCAGAAGTGGAAGATGTTAGGTTCAAAGCGAGATTGGTTGTAAAAGGTTTTAGTTAGAAGGAGGGAATTGACTACAATGAGATATTCTCTCCAGTCGTGAAACATAGCTCAATTCGCGTGCTACTAGCATTGGTTGCACAATTTGATTTAGAGCTTCAACAACTTGATGTCAAAACTGCTTTATTACATGGTGATTTAGAAGAGACAATCTATATGGATCAACCTGAAGGCTTCTTAACTAAAGGAAAAAAAGATCATTTATGCCAACTGAAAAAGTCTTTGTATGGTTTGAAGCAATCCCCTAGACAGTGGTTCAAGAGGTTTGATGGATTCATGACTACACAAGGATTTTTGAGGAGTGCATTTGATAGTTGTGTGTATCACAAGAAGATGTCTGGTAACTCTATGATTTATCTATTATTGTATGTTGATGATATACTTATTGTTGCTAACAACATCACACAGATAAATATTTTCAAGAAATTATTGAGCAAGGAATTTGACATGAAGGATTTGGGAGTTGCAAAGAAAATCCTTGGAATGGAGATTTCAAGAGAATACAGTGTTGTACATCTTTCTCAAAAGAGGTACATCAAAAAGGTTCTTGAGAGATTCAATATGCATATGAGCAAGCCTATATATACACCGTTAGCTTCTCATTTCAAACTTTCAGGGTTACAAATGCCTCAGTCTATGGATGAGGTGGATCATATGTCAAAGGTTCCTTATGAGACCACAGTAGGTACCATTATGTATGCTATGGTGTGCACACATCCAGATATTACAAAATCTGTAAATATGGTAAGCAGGTACATGGAAAATCCAGGAAAAAGGCACTAGGAAGCTGTCAAGTGGAAATTGAGATATCTCAAAGGAGCTCCTGATGTTGGCCTAACCTTCCGAAAAAGTGAAGAGGCAAAATATATGGCAGCAACGGAGGCAATGAAATAAGTTATCTGGTTGAAAGGTTTGGTGCCAGAATTGAGTTTGGTTTAGCTAGAATGAATTCTAAGATGTGATCGGCAAAGTGCTATTCATTTGACTAAAATTCAAAGATTTCATGAGCTCACCAAACACATTGAGGTCAGATTTCATTTCATTCGAGATGTCGTTGTAAAGGCAGCTATCAAGGTTGAGAAGGTTATCATAGACGATAATGCTACATACATGTTGACCAAGATAGTCCCACTTGCCAAGTTTGCACAGTAAAAGGACTTGGCGGGATTATGCATCAATTGATGCATCTCTGAGGGAACAACTGCTAGGTGGAGCTAGTATGTACGACAATGTTTGATTCTTCTAGTTTCTTACAATGGAATTGCCCAGTAAGCTTAGAACTTATGGCCGGAGTTGTTTATACGCATACTTGGAATGCAAATCAAGGTGCATATTGGAATATTTGGTTTGGTTCTTGTGGAATCAAACTCAATGGAAGATGAATTAATATGAAGATTTGGTAGGAAGATAATTAGTAGAAAATAAAAGTCAAGATAGTATCTTGGTAGGTCAAATTTAGGTAAACCATAACAATGGTTTCCATGTTTAACCTTGACATTTTTGAGACATAGTGACGTCATGGATGACATTAATAGGAAGAATTTATTCCTATAAATAGGTAGAACTTAATTCATTTTCAAATCATCCTTTCACTTGTCTTCTCACCTTCTAAGGAATTTCATGTTCTGTCTTGTAGTATTTCACTTGTATTCTTCGTAGAGTCAAATAAATTTCAGTTGTTCTTTTAGATATTCTTTGTCCGAACCACGTTAAATAGAGTGAAATAAATATTTAAAGAAAATTCTATTTGAATTCTTTGGTGGAAAATGATAGCATCATTTTGATCGAGAACGAACAAACGTTCTTAAAAATAGCCGGAAGTTACCGGCTCTTCCTTGCTCTTTAATTTCATATTCTTGTTTTCAAATTGAGTGGGAAATGGGTCTAACCCAAATTTTACTTATGTTATTCCTATATACCATTAGTTCATTCCCATCCCTAAAAACATTTCCCTCACTTCTCAAATATTCTCTCCAACTCAAGAAGAAGAAGAAGTGGGAGCTAGGCTTTGGATTCAAGTCTTTCTTCATCAATTTCTTGCAAGATCATAGCAAAGGTATGGTGATCCTTCATCTAGGGTTAGCTTTCACCCTAGAGTCCATTCAAAGTTAGTTTTCAAAGGTTTCAAGTTCTTCAAAACCTAGGGTTTTTATTCTAACTCATGGGTTCCTTCTTCAAACGTTTTCAAATGGTTATTAATGACTTATTATGATTGTATTAGTATTTAAATGATGATTTATGACGAAAATACTCCATGAACCCATGATTTCTCTCCTGCATCATTACTACCCTATTTTTCATGTTCTTCGATTTCATTACATGCCTACAAGGTGTTTGACAAAATGTCCAACTATGGAGAATTGATGAATCGATGCTTTAAAGTTTGAGTTATGAGATGTATGGAAATCCAGAAATGTGTTGATGACACTCATGAATGTTGATGATATAATATGAAGGATTCTTCAATATAAAGTATACCTTGAATTGGTAGGGCTTATGCATCATTTTCTTGTATAAATGATTATATTGTTGATTGTTGAATCCTTGGATCGGTAGGCTTATGGCACCCTTCCACATATGCTTATAATGAACCTTGGATCGGTAGGCTAATGGCACCCTTCCATTAATGATACGAAATGAACCTTGGATTCGGTAGGCCTATGGCACCTTTCCATAAAGGTTAATGATGAGTCTTGAATCGGTAGGCCCATGGCACCCTTTCAAGAGGAGTTAATGAGCTTTCCTAAATGTACCTTGAATCGGCAGGCTTATGGCACCCTTTCATGTGTTAAATAATGTACCTTGAATCGGTAGGCTTATGGCACCCTTTCATGTGTGATGATGTCAAAGTAGTGAACTATTCTATGGGAATGTAGGCTAAGCACCGAGCGGATTTGGTTAGATGGAAACTCCCGAACGGTTAGGCATGAGTTTCAATGATCGTCTACCTTATCCCATAAACTATGTGCCCGCATAGGAAGCTAGTGGATCCATTAAGCTATTTATACCGGTCTTCCTTAGGCAAGTAGACCACCTCTTTTCGGTGTGGGGATTCATGACACCGGATTCCATGACAAGCTCTCATGGTCTATGTCGGTTAAACGCTTACTTCCCATCATGTGAGATTTCATTATGGTTTCTTGACGGGTTCTACAAAGTGTAGGTAGTAGTATGGGATGCTACCTATACATTGCACGAGTAGGCTTGGAGAGGGTCATAGTGAGTTTCTCTAAATCTAATGATTTGTGACATGAATGTACCCTAAATGAGGTTATTAAAGAATGTTGGCTCTTAAATGCTTAATATGTTATGCATGTTATACTTGGGTTATATTACGAGTTATTTTCTCTTGTCATGTCTTAATTAATGATATACCTCTTATGTATGAATATTGTGCAAAAGGTGAAAGAAAGGAATGATAAGTTACTTTAAGTGACCTAAATGTGGTGCCTTAGTATGGATGGTGGTATGGGACGCCATCCATACATTACACAGTATAGCATAAGGGTTTCTTGAGGTGAAGGTCCAAGGTAAAAGTTTTCATGTTGATATTGTTTAAAGGTGATATTATGACTTACTTGATGTTATGCTTGTCTTGTATGTCTTTTATGCTATTGTTCATGATATTTCAAAAAGGTGGCATAATGCATGGTCTCTAACTAAAATGTCCCCTTTAAAGCATGTTTTGCATGGTCATCATACTTAGTACATTTTTGTACTAACCCATATTCTTCATGTTTTTACTACAAGTGTAGGTTCCGGCAAGTGATCCCTCTTAGCTAGTTTGAAGTGTTGGATTGCTTTCCTCTAAGACTTGGTATGTCCTCATGGATTCGAGGACAAGACTTTTAAGTTCTTTTGTTCATGTAATAGACTTCTTTTGATTGTAAAGGGCCGTGCCCCTACTTATGTTTTTGCGACTGTGTCTAAGATGGCCATGTGAGACTTAGACTTCATTTTGTGTGTTTTTAAAGTTGTTTTAAGAAGTTTAAATGTGTGGATGTAAATAAGTTTTTTTTTTTTTTTTTATTTCCGCACTATTTTCATTATTGAATGCAATGAATGACTATGTGGCTTGTATAAGACCCCTTCGGGGTCGAGTACGCCTTGTTACGACTTGGGGGTGCTCCCGCGTCGTGACAAACATGGTATCAGAGCATAAGATTTTGGAAATGTTTTTTTAGGATCGATGTCTCACATGCCACATCTAGTAGAGTCTTGTTCATCGGTGTGAGTCGCGACACATCTATGAGCGAGAGGCTATAGGATGCTAGAAGTTACACTTCTTTCATATTCTTAAAGTCGTGCCTTAGAGTGTGGTTCTATAAGTGTTCTTATCCTTATCCTTCTCTTGTGTTTATAGGATATGAATACAAGAGGGAGACCCGCAAGGAGAGTAGGAGAAGAGGATGTGAATGAGGAAGTTCCTCCCCAAGTTGTGCAAAATGGTCAAGGTGTGCAATGCAATCAAGTTCCTATAGGTGAGCAAGAGAATGAGGTTCCGGTGGTTCCCCGGATATGACCAATGAAGAGATTAGGTCGGCTTTCTTAATCTTGGCCCGAGCCATGGCGGCTCAAGCGACTAGAGATATGGGGCCTAGGGTGAATGCTAATGAGGGTACTATGGCTTCTAAGTTGAGAGACTTTGTGAGGATGAATCCTCCGGTGTTTCTAGGTTCTAAGGTGGGAGAGGATCCCCAAGAATTTTTGGATGAAGTGTATAAGGTAGTGAGTGCTATGGGGGTGACTTCAAGAGAAAAGGCGGAGCTTGCCTCCTATCAATTGAAAGATGTTGCCCAAATTTGGTTCACTCAATGGAAGGCTAATAGGCCGGTGGGAGCGGATCCTATAGAATGGGAGGAGTTTAAGGAAGCTTTCCTTGGTAGGTACTTTCCCCGTGAGATGAGGGAGTGTAAGGTTGAGGAGTTTATCAATCTTCGGCAAGGTAATATGAGTGTGCAAGAGTATTCCTTGAGGTTTACCCAATTGTCTAAGTATGCCCCATCTTTGGTGTCAAACCCTAGGGATGAGATGAGTAGGTTTGTGACCGGCGTATCCGACCTAGTCAAGGAAGAGTGCCATACGGCAATGCTCCATAATGACATGAACATTTCTAGGCTCATAGTGTATGCTCAATCCATTGAGGAGTCCAAACTTAAGAGGATGAATAGGAATGTGAAGAGGGGTAGATCCGATGAGCAAAGTCAACCTAGGTTCAAGAAGAGGGCTCAAGATCAAGATTTTTCAAGTGCTCCTAAGGTTAACCAAGATAAAGGTGGTGGATCTCAATTTTCTAAACCTACTTGCACCACTTGTGGCAAGAGGCACTATGGGAAGTGCCTAGCCGGTACTAATGGATGCTATGGTTGTGGGAAGAATGATCACAAGGTGAAAGATTGTCCTACTTTACGGCTAGAGGAAGGGAGGCAAAGCAAGCTTCTAAAGATGGAACGGTTCCTATTCCTCCAAATTATGGTCGTTTCTATGCTCTCCAAGCTAGAAAGGACAAGGAAGCTAATCCGAATGAAGGCGCCGGTAAGTTTTAGTTCCTTATGGTCATGAATGTCTTGATGAGGTTTCTATGGTGTTGTTTTTCATGTTTGCCTTAATTGGGTTTTCTTCTAAGTGGGGGATGGTAGGTTGAATAGCAAGGTTGTTGAGAGTGTTGATATCATTATCTCATTCCTTCTATTCTTATTCAAGCTTGAGACCAAGAGTTCCTAGTAGCTTGTTTTATGTTTTGGAGTCTTGGGTGAAAATGAGTTTCCATGGTCTCCTTATGTTATGCATGTCCTATTTGAATTCTTGTTAAATGATAAAATGAGTTTTCATAAACGTGTTCCTCGTGTCGATGTGCATTTAGTTAAGTTGTCTATATGCTTCATGAGGATAAATGTTGAACATGCTTAAATGTTGCATGAGTCGATTTATTAGGCATGCTTAAATGTGTTCTTGAGAATGTTGCATAATTGTACTTTTGAGAAAATTGCATAATGTGCCTAATAATTTTGGGATGAGTGTGATGTAAATTGGAGAAGGAAATTCATCCAATGAAATGAGAAATGGTAAAGCTTGATGCATAAGAAATTGGTAGATGTATTCCTAATTTCTTGAATTGCATGAACTTGTTTGAGTCTCATGGATGTGGAGTTGATGTTTCCTCCGATATTTATGTACTTGTATTGATGTTGTATGCATGTTGATGGTACGTATACTTGAGTTGTTACCCCTTATGTGTTTAAAGTGTCATTCGAGGACGAATGTTCCTAAGTGGGGATAATGTAACGACTCGGAAAATGATAGAGTGAAACTAGAGCCTCACATGTGAGTTTGGAGTCGAGAACTTAATGAAATGATTATATTTGAATTTGACCCAAAAGTTCTTAAAAATGTGCTTCGGAAGTTACCGGAAACTTGTTTAGCTGTATATAAAAAGATCCGTTTCGTTTTTCGAAAATCCGACTTCATATTCTTGTTTAGGGGTCAAATTGAGTGGGAAATCGGTCTAACCCAAATTTTAGAGCAACCGTATCAAAATCCGAAATTTCCAAGTGAAGCCTTTTCGAGGGTCTACTTTGGAGGGTCATATCTCCTAGCACACAAATTATTTGGGTGGCCATAATATATCCATGGAAAGCCCTTTGAGTTAGCTACCTAACGCACTTTGTTTCACCTCATTCGGAGTTCGGACGAAGAAGTTATGCCCATTTTCGTAAAGTCTGTCCGACAGAAAACGTAAATTCCAGTAGCTAATGTTACTGTTCATTACTGTTCACCCGCCTGAAAATTTTTCTAAGTGTTGGACTATTTTTTTAAAAGACTTATGTTATTCCTATATACCATTAGTTCATTCCCATCCCTAAAAACATTTCCCTCACTTCTCAAATATTCTCTCCAACTCAAGAAGAAGAAGAAGTGGGAGCTAGGCTTTGGATTCAAGTCTTTCTTCATCAATTTCTTGCAAGATCATAGCAAAGGTATGGTGATCCTTCATCTAGGGTTAGCTTTCACCCTAGAGTCCATTCAAAGTTAGTTTTCAAAGGTTTCAAGTTCTTCAAAACCTAGGGTTTTTATTCTAACTCATGGGTTCCTTCTTCAAACGTTTTCAAATGGTTATTAATGACTTATTATGATTGTATTAGTATTTAAATGATGATTTATGACGAAAATACTCCATGAACCCATGATTTCTCTCTATTCCTAGTTTATGCCTTTATAAAGTGGGTTGCTTGATAATGAATGTATATGAATCGAACTTGTTTAAATGTCTTTAGATTGTTGAAGTATGTCATTACTCATGCTTATTTTATGGTGTATTGTTGGTGTATTGGTATGAGAGGCTTATGGCCTTAAAGGCATAGTATGAGAAATTGAAGTGTTATCATGACATTGTATGAATGAGAGTTCAATGAAGATAATGTGATCATGTTATGAATGTAAAGGTGTTGTTGTAGGTTGTTCCGTGGCTTGGTTGCATCATTACTACCCTATTTTTCATGTTCTTCGATTTCATTACATGCCTACAAGGTGTTTGACAAAATGTCCAACTATGGAGAATTGATGAATCGATGCTTTAAAGTTTGAGTTATGAGATGTATGGAAATCCAGAAATGTGTTGATGACACTCATGAATGTTGATGATATAATATGAAGGATTCTTCAATATAAAGTATACCTTGAATTGGTAGGGCTTATGCATCATTTTCTTGTATAAATGATTATATTGTTGATTGTTGAATCCTTGGATCGGTAGGCTTATGGCACCCTTCCACATATGCTTATAATGAACCTTGGATCGGTAGGCTAATGGCACCCTTCCATTAATGATACGAAATGAACCTTGGATTCGGTAGGCCTATGGCACCTTTCCATAAAGGTTAATGATGAGTCTTGAATCGGTAGGCCCATGGCACCCTTTCAAGAGGAGTTAATGAGCTTTCCTAAATGTACCTTGAATCGGCAGGCTTATGGCACCCTTTCATGTGTTAAATAATGTACCTTGAATCGGTAGGCTTATGGCACCCTTTCATGTGTGATGATGTCAAAGTAGTGAACTATTCTATGGGAATGTAGGCTAAGCACCGAGCGGATTTGGTTAGATGGAAACTCCCCCAACAGTTAGGCATGAGTTTCAATGATCGTCTACCTTATCCCATAAACTATGTGCCCGCATAGGAAGCTAGTGGATCCATTAAGCTATTTATACCGGTCTTCCTTAGGCAAGTAGACCACCTCTTTTCGGTGTGGGGATTCATGACACCGGATTCCATGACAAGCTCTCATGGTCTATGTCGGTTAAACGCTTACTTCCCATCATGTGAGATTTCATTATGGTTTCTTGACAGGTTCTACAAAGTGTAGGTAGTAGTATGGGATGCTACCTATACATTGCACGAGTAGGCTTGGGGAGGTCATAGTGAGTTTCTCTAAATCCTAATGACTCGTGACATGAATGTACCCTAAATGAGGTTATTAAAGAATGTTGGCTCTTAAATGCTTAATATGTTATGCATGTTATACTTGGGTTATATTACGAGTTATTTTCTCTTGTCATGTCTTAATTAATGATATACCTCTTATGTATGAATATTGTGCAAAGGTGAAAGAAAGGAATGATAAGTTACTTTAAGTGACCTAAATGTGGTGCCTTAGTATGGATGGTGGTATGGGACGCCATCCATACATTGCACGAGGTATAGCATAAGGGTTTCTTGAGGTGAAGGTCCAAGGTAAAAGTTTTCATGTTGATATTGTTTAAAGGTGATATTATGACTTACTTGATGTTATGCTTGTCTTGTATGTCTTTTATGCTATTGTTCATGATATTTCAAAAAGGTGGCATAATGCATGGTCTCTAACTAAAATGTCCCCTTTAAAGCATGTTTTGCATGGTCATCATACTTAGTACATTTTTGTGTACTAACCCATATTCTTCATGTTTTTACTACAAGTGTAGGTTCCGGCAAGTGATCCCTCTTAGCTAGTTTGAAGTGTTGGATTGCTTTCCTCTAAGACTTGGTATGTCCTCATGGATTCGAGGACAAGACTTTTAAGTTCTTTTGTTCATGTAATAGACTTCTTTTGATTGTAAAGGGCCGTGCCCCTACTTATGTTTGCGTTTGTGTCTAAGATGGCCATGTGAGACTTAGACTTCCGCTGTGTGTTTTTTAAAGTTGTTTTAAGAAGTTTAAATGTGTGGATGTAAATAAGTTTTTTTTTTTTTCTTTCCGCACTATTTTCATTATTGAATGCAATGAATGACTATGTGGCTTGTATAAGACCCCTTCGGGGTCGAGTACGCCTTGTTACGACTTGGGGGTGCTCCCGCGTCGTGACAAAAGCATAACCATTTAATTTGCGATACAAATAGCTTGATTAATGTAGTTGAACAAATAGTTATACTTGATTTATTTAATATCATGTTAAGTTATATATTTTTCACTTTTTCATTAGGCTTCTTGGCATATTATTAATGCTTAACCCTAAAATATCTTTAAATTCCATAAAATATTTAACCTAAATAATTATTTTACACAATAGTTTTCTTTCCAAGAAAGCAATGCAGATTTCCCTTGCTATATCTTTTTTTCTTTGTTTAATGAAAACCCCAAATAAGTTTAATATATATTTTTATAAGTCATGCAGTTTAGAATAAATCAATTTTCTTGTGAGTATTGTTGTATATCTAAATCATTTTATGATTGTGACTTTTACTTGCGAAGATCTACATATTTTTTTGTCTCCTATATATATATATAAATTTTATTCACTACCAATAACTATTTGCAATCTTAAATAATGGTCCCATGATGATGATACTGTGCATCCACTTCTCTTTTTTTTTTCTTGGATTACCTCGACTACAAGTAAGTAATTTGTTTTCACCTTTGAGTTCTTCTAAAAAATATTAGTTTGAGACCTTGTTTGATGCTTCCACATTTTATAATGAGACTGAATATAGGCTTCATCTTAATTGCATACATCTTTTTAATTTTTTTTATTAAACTCCCTTTAGCTTTTATCACTCTTTTACTGTATGCATTTTATACTCTATTTGATTTCATAATATATTTTTTCGAGATAACAAAAAAGTTACTCTCACCTTTTAAATTCAAAAAGGCACAAAATCTTTATACCTTATTTTAATAATATTAGGTAAATGTATTTGCTGAAATGTAAATGAAAAATAACATAATAAGTGAGAATTTATATCCGATCCCAACTTATTTAGGATTGAAGCATAGTTATTATTGATGGTAAATAAATTGCTTACAAGACAATTATTTTTTATGAGAATAAAGTAAAATAGAGTGGAATTGGATAAAGAGAATTCATATATTTCGTTCATACAAAAGATCCCTTCTGCTTGTTATCAAACACACACAAGAAAAAAACATCAAACATATTCACCAAACTATCCTTCATTTTCATCAGGATTTCTATAGAGAACTTTTATTTTTCTTCACTTCATATCTTTCCAAAACTGGTGGTACAAGTAAATTTCCACCTATACACCATTACTAGCTACTTCCTACCCCCCACCCTCAATAAAAGCCCTCAAAATATTCTTAACAATGACTTGCAAAAGCTATTGTGATAGATAAAGCTTTCTGGATAGCTGGAAATGGAACCATATTCTTGACGCCGTCTACTATGGTTATATGATTTCTGGTAAAGATTGCTTCATATCCTGCTATTTTTCATGTTTAGAACATAATCCTGTCTTGGTAAATTTCCAAGGCCTGTATAACCTTCTCTATCAGTAATTTTGGATGTAATCTATACCTACCAAACGAAAGCATTATGTAAATAAGATCTGCATTCACTTTGAAGTAAAGATAAGATGATCTATGCATGCAATGGCGAATAATAATTTATATATTACGTACTTTATTGATGCTTCGAGTGTTCTACTGCATTCAGGCATCAAATCTGTTCACAGAAACCGAGAAAATGAATACATTGTTGGACAACATTATGACGTGAACAATGACAACTGTTACAAAGTTAACCGATGAAATTAACAAAAAGTGGTAAACAGTGTTGGCCCATATGGGGCATGATGCCTACAATCTTTGTAATTCGTGGAAAAAGCCAAAACTTATGATGTTAGTCAGTACTAGGATTGATGGATTCTGAATTCAATATATCAAAATAAATCCACATTGTTTTTTAGCATGAAATACAAGTGACAACCATAGCGCATAAAAGATGGAGTTATATTTCTTCTCTAACATTCATCATTAGATAGAAGTACACAATCTAGGCTTACCTAGGATTTTCTGGTCTTCATCAGTTGTGGGAAATTCTGCAAGCATCTGGTGGCATTCTTCTTTCAGCTCCTTCACTACTTTCCTCTCTAGACTTGGAGTGGGAGGGAGATCTCCATCTGACCAAATGGGCAATGTTCTTGTGGTTGCTATTATTGCTCCATCGACGGACATGTCTCCATCATTTGATAGCTTACCTGCTTCAAGTTTTAAACAAGGATTCTAAATATTAAACGCAAACCTAGATCAGTGAAGGAGATCGTATATCAAAAAGATTCTTTAAGACCCATACTGTTGTGGTAATATTCTCAAGGGAGGCCAGATATGTTTAAGACCGATAAAAAGGTGTCTAAATGAATTTTGGCATCTCCGGTGAAATGAATGACATCCCAAGGATTCTACAATATCAAAGATATACATTATAGTTAGTGTTAAAAGAAAAAGAACAAAAAGGAAAAAAAAAGAAGAGACATCTCATAATCAAAGCAAAAGTTCAACAAAATCAATAATCATATATCTAAATTCATTTCCATGTTATGGAGATAGATGGCCCTGACAACTAATCAAATCATAAGCTTCGTTAGAATAATTCTTAAATGAACAATGTATATAACACTGTCTTTCTCTTTCTTTCTCTGATTCAGTACAAATATCAAAATGATTTGTACTATATGGAGCATCATTGAGCAATTAATCAAAACTCAATCCTTACTCAAAATTCTATGATTAAATTCCCAAATTAATCTATTCTCAATAACCGAAGATAAGGACATAACTGGAAGAAATTTTTTCCTCACTCTAACCCTTTCCCTTTCACTTTTTGGTTTATCTCATCTTCAAAATTCATCTACAATTGTCAGGGCTTGATAGTAGACAATGAATGTCCATTTACAACTATTTCTTGCCAGTCATTTACTATTACATCCCTACTTTTAAAAGGGACTACAACAATGAATATTACTACACAAAATCAGTAGTACTAGAGCCTTCGAGTTGGAATTTCATACTTTTCAACAGAAAAAGTATGACACAACTTCTATTTTCTGGGAAGAGTAAAGAAAAACGACATTACCATGCGATGAGAAACCATATCTCAGCATAAACAAGTGTTCTTCTGTCCAGCCATGTAATCAACAACCATCTGCAAGAATTCATAAAGGTCATGTTAGGTCATATTATCAAGATAATGCAATAGCAACAAAGACAAGCAGGGCCACATATAGTTGGATCAGCCATGAACCCAAGATTTGAAGACGACATGAACACCACCAAGGGCAAATGCACATCAATCAAAGTATGTCACACAATACCGCTTCGTCCGATAAGTTTATTAGACATGGATATATTCATAATCATATAAAATCAACATATCTAGGATGGCTACATTAGACATGGATGATAAAATGCTTTAAACAGTTCAAGTTCAATTACTATAAGCATAATCTATTACTTCACCTCCTTGAGGTTCAATCCTACTTCCAATCTTCACATCTAGGGTTTATGCACTAAACATGGATGTCATCCTAACTCATGTGATTCTACCACTTTATGTATTCAACCACTCATGAGACAAATTGGGTAGTAAGGTCTTATCATAACCTTTCTCTCTAATAGTCTACCATTATCTCATAAGTTTCACTCTTGGAGCCTTAACATACATAATTCATCATATTGGATTTTCCCTCAAAACCCTAGAACCATCACTATGTGAGAACCCCTTTCAGCTCATACTCATGCCTAATATCATGTCTAGAATTCTACATTAGACAAGGATATCATCATGACTCATATGATTCTATCACTTCCTACCATCTATTATTCATAAGGTGAATTAGGTATATAAGGGTCTTTCATCACCCTTCTATTCATTAGCCTTCTATTCACATGGAGGTTCTACTCTCAAGGCCTTGGCATCTATAGTTAGTCATCTTAGATTCACTCTGAAGCCTTAGTGATCAACATTCACAACTACAAGCCCTACACTCAAGCTTTTCTTCTTACTACCTTCATTCATACCTAGATTTCAAGGTATTTTAATCATATTCTTAATTACTAGGTGATTCTAGTCATAATTGATCATAAAGGTTCAATTTCAACTTTACAAGTCAAGATCAATCATATTCAATAAGGTCTAGTTCAATTCATGATTATGTGTTCCTAATCTTGAACAATTACTACACATGACATTGATTTAAGAAGAGTACCTCAATTTCATCTTTAATGTCATAAACCCACAAAATATCACATTCATCAAATAGACTAGGGTTAAGCATAGAAATTACATAAATTTATCATTATATCATAATTCAATGTAAATACTATCATAATTAGGTATTATCCACTAGATTGGAATCATACCTAAACCCTACCCACAATGTAGAAGGAAACCCTAGCTAGAATTGGGTTTTTTGACTTCACAATTGGGGGAAAACCTAGGGGGCTCTATGGGCGGAAGAACCCATAGATGATTAAGCTAACATACCTCAATTAAAATCCCTAATCAATCTTGAAACAATGGATGAAAATCAACCTAGGTTGCCGCCACAACTTCCTTTGTTCTTCTTCCTCTTCTTCACTTCTAGAGAGAGAATTATTTGGAGAGAATTTGAGTGTTCTGAAGAATGAGTTAAAATGATTTAGTTTAGGGGTCTATTAGGCTTATATAGGTGGTTAAATAACTCACTGACCGACCTCCTTTAATCCCTATTTAATTAATGACTTAACCCCCAAACCCCTAACTAAAAACTAAAACTAAAAATCTTCCCCCACTCACGAACCACCCACCCACGGACCATGGGTAGGTCCACGCTCCGTACTGCACCTCCATAGATGCTGGTTCTGGGGCTAAAAATGCAGGCCAACTCAGGCCTTGACCCACGACCCCAACCCACGGGGCGTGGGTTCACTCACGTCCAGTAGGTGCCAAGCGTGAGTGGCCTAATTTTTGACAGCTTTTAGGGCTGTTTTGAGGTCCTCCTCAAGGACCCCTTGGGTGGTCCTTGGGGGATCGTACCTTGACGCCCTAACCCTTAGACCTCCATTCTAAGTACGAGAATTATTTTTATGACTTAAACCCTCTCATCAAGCTCTAAAACTCTTACGAAAAGCTCTAGAACTCTCTAGTTCAACTTACTAGTTTTCGGGGTACTACAATAACGAAGGACTCTTTTAACACCTTTCCAATGTACATCAGTGGGAATTTGCATAAACTGACATAAGAGATTAACTGAGTGGGATATCTTATGTCTCGTGAGGGTGAGATATTACAGTGAGCCAACAACGCTTCGATAATCAAAGGCAGTGACAGGTGAGCCGGATGAAGAATGTAGATCATGTTTGAGAGCAAGTGGTGTATGAATAGCTCTTGCATCCATCATATTCATATGATTAATAATATTCGACACATATTTACGTTGGCTAAGAAATAGACCATCATAGTTGGGGTGTACCTCGACCCCAAGAAAGTAATGAAGATCTCCCATAACCTTCATTGCAAAGTGAGATTGAAGCTTGTCGACGATAGTATTCAAAAGCAGAGGATGGCTGCCCGTCAATATGATATCATCCACATAAAGGAGTAAGAAAATAGAGCCTTTTGTGGAATGGTAAATAAATAACGACGAATCTTCTTTACTATAGAAAATCCAAGATGAAGAAGATAGGAGCTGAATTTGCAAAACCATGCACTTGGGGGTTGTTTCAAGCCATAGATAGCTTTCTTTAATAAGCAATTATGATTAGAAAATATAGGATCAAGAAAACCTTGGGGTTGCTCCATAAAGACTATTTCATAGAGATCACCATGTAAAATTTCATTTTTGACATCGAGTTGTTTGATGTGCCATTTAAGCGTGACAACAACAAACAAGACTAGTCGGATCGTGGTAGCTTTGACGACTGAACTAAAGGTGTCATCAAAGTCGACTCCTTTAAGCTGATTATATCCCTTTGCAACCAAACACACTTTGAAATGTTCCACTGATCCATCAAGTTTTAGGTTAGTCTTGAATACCCATCGAGAGCCGACAACATTCATTTGAGGATGACGAGGGACCAATTTCCAAGTATTATTTGACTTCAGGGCTTGTAATTCCTCATTCATTGCAGCCAACCAGTGAGGCTTAGCCAGGGATGTTTTGATGGTTTTAGGCTCAGAAATATCACTTTGAAGTGAAGCTGCAAAGGTTAGGGATTGAAATAAGAGATTTGGAAGTATTTGGGTCTTTGCTCGTGTAAGCATATGATGGTTGTTTGCTACATAGTTAGGTGTAGCCAAGATGGTTGCAGATGTGGTAGGAGAACACGACAAAGGTGGGAGTTCAAAAAATAAATCAATATCTGGTATGGTCGAGGGTTTAAGACTAGACAGAGTGGAAAAAGATTTAGATGATGATGAGTAATCAGTTGTTGAAGATCGGCCCTCGGCAGTGGTGAAGAACCAATAATATGACTTGATCTTCGACTATATTGTGTTGTATATAGATGTACAGTAGAGTCATTTGAAGTACCAAATCCTTCAGATGTTGTAGTTATTTGTGGCTCCAAAGGTTGCTGGTTGATGGAAACTAGAGGACCAAAAACACCAAGTTCACCATCAATGTTTGAAGATAAGATGGACATATCAGATGGTTCTTTCTCAGTCGGAGATTGAGAAGTTTTATGCTGAAGAAATTCCCGAAAAGTGGTGAGGTGCTGGTTGGCCAAATCTGCAGAAAATTCATCATTACTAGAAACATAGGGTAAGTAGGACTCATCAAAAATTACATGTCGTGATATGAAAACCTTTCGTGTTTGAGGATGATAACATTTGTATCCCTTGTGAAGCAAATTATATTCAATGAATACGCAAGGAAAAGTTTTTGGTTGAAATCTATGTTTATTCTGTCCTTTGAGGTAGGGGAAAACAACGACATCCAAAAACTTTCGAAGTATTGTACTCTGGTTCTTGCTCATATATATTAGAAAAGGGAGATTGCATGCTTAAAGTAGAAGTAGGTATTATGTTGATAAAAAACACGGAAGTCATAAACGCTTCAACTCACAAAAATAATGGCAAATTTGCATTAAATAACAAGGTTAGACCAGTTTCAACAACATGTTTGTGCTTCTTTTCGGCAACTCCATTTTGTTCGGGAGTATGTGGACAAGAAATATGTTGTTTGATCCCATTCTTAGCCAAGTAAGTTATGAACTCCAAACTATTGAATTATCCACCTCCTTCACATTGGAAAACCTTAAGTTTCTTAGAAAATTGTTTTTCTACTAATTTGTGAAAGACAATGAAGATAGGTAGATAGTCGAATTTCTTTTTCAGCGGATAAATCCATGTAAAATGTGTACAAGTCATCCACAAAAAGTGCATAATACTTTATTCCTTGAGAGGATGCTATCAGGGCTAGTCCCCATAAATCGCTATGCATCTTTGCTATTGGTTCAAGTTCCTTTTTAGTCGATAATTGAAAAGATAGCTTACAAATTTTACCCATTTGACAACTAGTACAAACTGAAAACTTTTTATTTCAACTTGTGACATCAATCATCTTATTGCTATGCAAAAATTTAAGGATTCTAAAGTGTGGGTGTCCCAATCTTAGATGCCATAGTGTTTCTGAATTCGCCTCAATTTTTGTAAATTAAAACAAATAAAAAAAATGAAAAAAAGGACTACAAGTCAAAATAAATACTAAAGACAATTTCTAAGCCATATTCCCCACCAGCGGCGCCATTATTTGATAACATTCAAATATACTTCTTGAAAAGAAATATAAACGATCGTATGTAATATATTTACCCAACTATGAGTCGGGGTCGATCCCACAGAGAATATGGAAGAATATTTTCAATAGCAAATATTTAACTCGATAGTCGTTATATAAAAATTGGGGGGGGGGGTGTTAAATTGAAATAAAATAAAAACAATACAAAGATAGCTTTGAACTAAGTATTTATTTATATTGAGATTATTAAAAGTAACTAGGAATGTGTTCCCCATAAGCTCATAACGCGGTAATCCTAACAATAGTAATCTTTTTCTAGTGTATTACATGCAAAGTGATAAGTCAGGTATCTCTAAATCCTTGGTCCGGCATCTAGAGAATTTCACCCCGCACCTTAGTCCGGCTACATGTGTATAATATACTAACCCTTATCTTTACCTCATTTTAAACATCACATCGATGTTTAGCTTAGTTATTACTTCGCACCAATAGACACTAGACTATTAGATAGTATCACACTAAATCTATGTTGATAATTCTTTTCTTGTTGATTACCTCTTTGATCCGGCAAGTAGCAACAAGGCGAGTTCTAATGTTTGCAACCGCTAAAAAGACTTCTAAACGAAAGAATTATCAATGCATGCTTCAACACTATTCAAGAATTACTTAGTTATTATTCATACTTTGTTAATGGCTTATGGTTCCCACAGCCTTAGTTATAAAATTTAGCTTCTCATTATCTCAAAAACACAATTAAAATTTATTAAAATAAATATGCTTGTGTTAATCATAAAAAGTTAAGAAAAATAGCTAAACTCTCTTTTATTAATCACGAATACAAATAAATAATAAACGAGAAGAAAGAATAAACCACAATTCTCTGGCTTCCACGGCGGCTCTTCAAAAATTCCTAAGCTAGAAGAAAATTTATATTCTGTATTGTATCTTGGTTCTCCCCCTTAAATAATTATTTATATGCACTATTTATTGATGTAGGAAACCCTAAATAAAATAATTGAGTCCATCTTAAATTAGGAATCCAAAACTAAAAGGAATTGGATTCCATTTCCTTTTTCGCCACGTGAACAGTAATACTGCCGCCTCAACATAATTCTGCACAATTCACTTGCTGCCATGTGGCAGCAGCAAGAAGCAAGAATAAAAATTGAAATTCCACAATTTGCAGCCACCATTTCCTTTTATATATAAATATATTATTTTATTAAATTTAATCCATTAAGCTGTCTGCTTGATTTTCTTTTTCAACCTTCCATCTTCAATTCATTTTAGCTCCAAACTTCTTTATTTTTTCACCAATTTAATCCTATAACATTTAACACAATTCATAAAATTCATGCTCAAAAAGGACAAATATAAATAATAAATGTGAGGAAATAATGATTAAAAATATATATTTTTAGCCTCACATCAACACCCCACACTTAAATTTTTGTTCGTCCTAGAGCAAACATTAAAACTCATCCCAAAAAATCATACTAGCAATGTCATCACTTTGGTTAATACAAACAATTAGGCCATATACCAATTTCAAAACATCAAGTAGACTTCGGAATCATTATGCAAGTCATCCAAATAAACAACAAACCTCTATCTTTCTAACCTCAAGGAAGGACATTGAACTCATCAAATTTAAGCTTGCTCACCTACTCTCATCAAAGAAAGTTAATAAAATCACCTATCTATCATGAAACAAGTGTCCTCACAAGAAGAAATAGTCCACACACTCAAATCAAAAGATTGAATATAAATTAAGGTCTTAGCATCAAAGAACACTCTCATACTCACAAAGAAAATTCACATGTATGTACAAAGAACTATTTGCTTGCCTATTATGTACATTTCCACTAATTAAGCATGCTTGAATAGAATCAAATAGGACTTTAACGGGTTGTAATGTAGGCTAGGGGACGGGTAGGAAAACTATATAATAGTGACTTACACTTCCTTAAGCACTTTGCAATTTTAGACTTCATAACCCATTATTTTCTTCTCTTTATTTTCAGCCCTCTCTTCAACAATTATTTCACAAGTACTTCTCATCCTCTCAAGAATGTTTCAATCATTTTTTTTTAAAATTTTTTTAATCTAGTTTTCCTTGATAATAGCCACCCTCAACTTATGTATTTTACATGCGTTAAGGTGCACGATGTCCTTGGAAGGACCGGGGTCATCATCAAGGTAACTGTTTTTTTTAATATCACATTCTTTCAAATAGGGCTTTTAAGCACTTTGTAGCTATCATTGATTACCTTCTCACTCAACCATTCCTTTTTCTAAGAATTGATAATTAGAATAAGTCTATGCTATAATGCTCAAGGAAGCAAGGTGCAAAAACTAGGGATTCAACAAAATAGTTTGGGGCAAAATATGGCTACCGGAAAAAAAAATGGCTACAGGCTCAAAAGGGCTAACAAGTGATAAAATATCTGAAAAGGCTAAAATTTACCAGACAAATCAAAGAAAGTCTATTATCATCTCCTAAACAAAGCAACGCATTTTATTTCACTTCAATAACATGCAGGGCAAGTTCTAGACTAAGATGCAAAAACATGGAATAAACAAAATCTCACCACACATGGCACAAGTATCAATCAAGATGGATCAATTCCACTTCTAAGAGAGACAAGATCATAACAAACTACAAAATAAAATAAGATATATAAAAAGTCACAACCATGAGCTTAGATGTCAAAGAATTTGCATTTTTTTTAATTAAGCATTCACAAGAAAGTACTACTCAAAAATTAGGTCTAAATAGTAAGTATCACATAACTCAAAAGGTTTTTTTTTTCTTTTCTCTCCAAAAAAATAAAAATAAAAATAAAATTTATTCCTAAATAAATAAATAAATAAATGACACTCGGTTCAAAGGGACTATCCTTAGGAAAAGAACCAAAAACAAAATCTAAGGAACCCATCCTAAAAAAAGAAAAGACTCAACAAAATAGTAAAAACTAGGAATTATTCCTCCACCCCACACTTAAAAAAGATGTTATGTCCCCAAAGCATTTAATAAAATTTAAAACAAGGGTTAGAAAAACTCCCTGAGGCCTTTAGGCCTAACTAGTAGCATGTTCTTTTAATTTTCATCAAGGGTCGTCACCCCACACTTAAGCTCAAACATGCTCCTTTGCTTCAACAAATTTTGTTTTTGGGTACTCAGACTTCCCCTAATCTGCAAAAACAAGAAAAGAAAAAAAAGTGATACTAAAAAAATAAAAATAAAAATAAAATAAAATAAGAAGTTACACTACTAATTGGGTTGCCTCCCAATAAGCGCTTAATTTAACGTCGCGGCACGACACCATCAATTTTATTATTTTTTCTTCCACTTTGAAGATATGAATTGCACCCCTAATTTCACATCAATTTTTCTATTACGCTCAAGAGGTGGTGCTATGAAAATAAAGGTCCCAAACAATAGATATCGCATTATGCACTTCTTGGATCCTAAGTGAGGAATGTAATTCTCCGATATTGGAACAATAAATTCAAGAATATAGACACAATTTTCTTCCTCCATACACTCTTCTATAGGCTCAGATGGCTCAATTAATTTCTCATTATCAAAACATAATGTGGAAAAATGATTGGAATGAGGTCCAATGCGCCCTAACTTATGAATTATTTTATTATTTACACCCTCATATTTACGCATACTAGAGTTTTTAAAAATAATATTATCTACTTCATTACATAACTCTAGTGCACTCTTCTCAACAACGACAACATCAATAAAAGTACGATCAAGCCATTGACCCTCAGCTTTTAGCTCTTCAAGTTGTCTTATAAGTATTTTTTCTTCCTCACACATATTATTACTAAATTGTTAGGTGTCATATGATTTAATCTTTGCACTCAACTCAAAATTTAATTTATAGAGATCCCACTCATAATTATCTTCATCAATCATGCACTTAAATATTGATTTATAGCACAGTATCAATAAATCTTCCATGTCCCCACACAATTTATTTTGTTGAGAAAAAAATTAGCTTATAAGAATTCATAATATCAGAAGTACACAAATTGCAAGAACACTTAACACTACATACTTTTTCAGATGACATCTCAAGAATAGTAAAACATATAATAAAGAAGAGTAAATTAAAACAAAAAAAATGAAAAAAAGGACTACAAGTCAAAATAAATACTAAAGACAATTTCTAAGCCATATTCCCTGGCAGCGGCTCCATTATTTGATAACGTTCAAATATACTTCTTGAAAAGAAATATAAACGATCGTATGCAATATATTTACCCAACTATGAGTCGAGGTCGATCGCACAGAGAATATGGAAGAATATTGTCAGTAGCAAATATTTAACTCGATAGTCGTTATATAAAAATGGGGGGGGAGGGTTTAAATTGAAATAAAATAAAAACAATACAAAGATAGCTTTGAACTAAGTATTTATTTATATTCAGATTATTAAAAGTAACTAGTAATGTGTTCCCCATAAACTCATAATGCGGTAATCCTAATAATAGTAATCATTTTATAGTGTATTACATGCAAAGTGATAAGTTAGGTATCTCTAAATTCTTGGTCCGGCATCTAGAGAATTTTACCCCGCACCTTGGTCCGGCTACGTGTGTATAATTTACTAACCCTTACCTTTACCTCATATTAGACATCACATCAATGTTTGGCTTAGTTATTATTACTTCGCATCAATTGACACTAGATTATTAGATAGTATCACACTAAATCTATGTTGATACTTTTTTTCTTGTTGATTACCTCCTTGGTCCAGCAAGTAGCAACAAGGCGAGTTCTAACGTTTGCAACCACTAAAAAGACTTCTAAATGAAAGAATTATCAATGCATGCTTCAACACTATTCAAGAATTACTTAGTTATTATTCATACTTTGTTAATCGCTTATAATTCCCACAACCCTAGTTATAAAATTTAGCTACTCATTATCTCAACAACACAATTAAAATTTATTAAATAAATATGCTTGTGTTAATCATAAAAAGTTAAGAACAATAGCTAAACTCTCTTTTATTAATCACGAATACAAATAAATAATAAAGGAGAAGAAAGAATAAACCACAATTCTCTAACCTCCACGGCAGCTCTTCCAAAGTTCCTAAGCTAGAAGAAAATTTATATTTTGTATTGTATCTTGGTTCTCCCCTTTAAATAGTTATTTCTATGCACTATTTATAGATGTAGGAAAACCTAAATAAAATAATTGAGTCCATCTTAAATTTGGTATCCAAAACCAAAAGGAATTACATTCTTTTTCCTTTTTCACCACGTGAACAATAATACTGCCGCCTCAACATAATTCTGCACAATTCAATTGTTGCCACGTGGCAGCAGCAAGAAGCAAGCGTAAAAATTGAAATTCCACAATTTGCAGCTGTCATTTCCTTTTATATATAAATATATTATTTTATTAAATTTAATCCATTAAGCTGCCTACTTGATTTCCTTCTTCAACCTTCCATCTTTAATTCATTTTAGCTCCAAACTTCTTAGTCTCACATTAGTTAGTGAGCATGCATTATCCTTCATAAGTTTACTAACAGAAATAAGATTCTTCTTGAGTTTAGGCATAACAAATACATCTTTTAGGTGAAGGTTTTTCCCAATATATTTATCTCCAATGCTTGAGATCTGTAGGTTATCACCATTGCCTACCCTAACTAAATCTGTTCCTTTAAACGAAGAAGATTTTTCAAGATTACCTGAATATTGAAACATATGATTGGTAGCGCCTGAATCTATGTAAAGGTTATCATCCTTGTGATTACTAATCGTCAATGACGCAAGAGCCTGGGGAACTTCTTGTTGTGATTGATAAGAGTAATCCCATCTGTAAAAACAAGAGACTGTTGTATGATTGTTCTTTCCACAAATCTGACATGGGTTAGATTTAGGACTCCCCTTTTGTTGATTTCCTCTATCTTGAGTTGTATTATATTGTTTTTGATTGTATGACCGTCCTCCTCTACCCCTTTGGTGTCCTCATCCACAATAATGATTGTGATTCCCTCGTCCTTGTGAATTTTGGGTCCTGAAGGCCACGACTGGGTCAATCAAAGTTGGTGCTTCTTGCTCGTCTCTATCTTCTCTTATTTCGAGTCCCTTAAGAGCATTAAAAAATTGATTAAATGTGGGATAAGGAGCCTTACTTAACATAACAGTTCGAAAGGTCTTATATTTGCTTCCAAGACCTCTAGCAAAATTAATAACTTTGATATCTTCGTCTAAAGGACTATGTATAGCCATGAGGTTATCACAAATTCCTTTAAATTCTTTTATGTATTCATCAATGGATTTCATTCCCAGCTTCGCACTCTAAAGTTATTGCTTCAATTGGAACTCCTTATCCTTGCTTGCTTGTAGATAAGTATCTTCAAGACAAGCCCATATTTGTTTTGCCGTAGTACATCTTATGATGAGGAATATCGACTCTTCCGTCATTTTTCTAGAAAGCAAACTCCGAACTAGAACAACACGTTCTTCCCAAGCAGTGAACAGGGGATTGGGAATTGGTTTATCTTTCTCATCTAATATGTTTGCGGACAGGGGTTCTCCTTCGATAATTTCATCAATCTTCAAGGGTTTCATTAATTGAAGGATGTGTGTCCTCCAAACTAAGTAATTCGATGACTTCAACTTAATAGAACAAATCGCTATAAATTGATGAAGTGAAGATGGTGAAAGGGCTACGGTCGTATTTAAGGATAAGGCCATATCTAGTATTTAGAGAGGAATATCTTCAGAATCGTGTTAATCGATCCTAAGCTACTGATACCATGAAAAAGATTATAACAAAATAACTACAATTTATTTCAATCTTGCTTGATGATAATACGTTACAATGACATGGGTATATATAGTGTTAGTATGAGAGTTTACCTATACAAGTTTAGACGTATAATGACTCTTTCAATTAGTTTTTGTGTTGGCTAAGGACACACTACCAAGGACAGTATTCTATCCGGGTTGGGAGTGTCTATCATATATTATATAATTTTCCACCGAAGGGGGTTCAGATGAACACCGAATAGTAAGGTGGCACCGCCACTGAGCAGGGATACTAAGTTAATAGTGGACATGAGCATGCAAGATCTAAGTATATTGTAAACATATTAGGTCATACCTGATGTTGTAATGAATATGAGTAGATGATTTTCTAAAAGTAGGTAGCAAAAGTCCACGCCATTCCAAAAAGATTGTACATATTTTAGTGGCAACAAAAGAAAAAAATGATAGGCGGACAACAATTATTGGGGATATAGAGTGTTGATACATTGAAATACACATCCCATTTTTTTCATTTTCACCTTCTTAGAAGTCTATTACATGTTAATTCACACACATTCGAACATATTATATACACATCAATTAAAATACACAGAAAAATAAGGACACGCTACATGCAAAACACAAAAATACAGAATTAAAAATACTATGGGTCATAGACTATAACTTGTGTGAGTACATTTGCTTCAACAACCTCACGTTCTAACATAATACATACACCAATCAAATAGTGCAAAGCTAAAAACATGCTTAAATTATGCAGTACACATCCCAATTTTTTTCCATGGTCAGCTTCTTAGCATTGTATCATAAGTCAATTCGCACAAATTCTTGGTAGGACAAAAAATAAGTAGGTGTAATGCGGAAGCTAGCAAAGCAAACTTCGAAAGACTATGAGTAAGAAGACAAACGAGAAATATACCAAAAGACACAAAGATTTAACATGGTTCGGTCAATCAACCTACATCCATAAAGGAGATGAGCAATCCACTATAAATATGAGAGTACAAAATATAGAGAGAAATAACCTCAACCAATTCACTCAAAATACAAGGAAGTTCAAAAATTCTCCCCTATAATCGAAAATCTCAAAACCCTAGGACTACACTGTGAATGTTGATTAAGTTAGAAGGAACAAGCCTATATTTATAGAGTTTTAAAACCTTTCCTACAAGAAAAGGACTACCCAAAATATTAAAACCTTTTCCTAAAAGGAAAACCTATTTATGGTAAGAAATCAGGGAAAATAAACCCTAACAAATCTTTCCTTTAGCCTAAATTTCTGACAAAACAAATTTGTCCATCTTCTTCGCATAATCTTCAATAGCTTGCATCTTCTCTCCATAATCTCCTACATCAAATCTATGTCTCGACACATAGAACCTCTCTGAAATAATTTCTCCAACAAAACCTTCATTACTGTAAAAAAGGTTGCGGCAAGAACTACAAATGCCAAGATGAACACACATCTCTAACATGAATCCATCATTGAACCATGACTCTGATACCACTTGTTAGGACTGAAAATAAATAGGTATAATGTGGAAGCTAGCAAAGTAAACCTCGAAAGAATAAACGAGAAATACACCAAAAGACACAAAGATTTAACGTGGTTTGGTCAATCGACCTACATCCACAAATAAGATGAGCAATCCACTATAACTATGAGAGTACAAAATATAGAGAGAAACAAACTCAACCAATTCACTTGGAATACAAAGAGGTTCACAAAATTCTCCCCCATAACCGAAACTCTCAAAACCCTAGGACTACATTGTGAATGCTAATTAAGCTAGAAGGAACAAACCTATATTTTAGAATCATAAAACCTTTCCTAAAAGAAAAGGACTACTCAAAATAGTAAAACCTTTTCCTAAGAGGATAATCTATTCATGGTAAGAAATCAAGGAAAATAAATCCCAACACATCTTCTTCCTGGCCTGAATTTCTGACAAAATAAATTTGTCCACCTTCTTCACATAATATTTAGGATTTTGCATCTCTTCTCCATAATCTCCTTCATCAAATCTATGTTTGGACACACAGAACCTCTCTGAAACAATTTCACCAACAAAAATCTTCATTACTGTCAAAAAAATTGCGGCTAGAACTACATCCACCAAGATGAACACCCGCCTCTAACCCGGCTCCATCATTGAACCATGACTCTGATGCCACTTGTTGGGACCAAAAATAAGCAGTTGTAATACGGAAGCTAGCAAAGCAAAGTAAGAATACAAACAAGAAACACACCAAAAGAGACAAATTTAATGTGGTTCGGTCAATCAATCGACATTCACAAAAGAGATGAGAAATTCACTATATAAATATGAGAGTACAAAATATAGAGAGAAACAACCTCAACCAATTCACTCGAAATACAAAGAGGTTCACAAATTCTCCCCCATAACCGAAACTCTCAAAACCCTAGGACTACATTTTGAATGCTAATTAAGTTAGAAGGAACAAGCCTATATTTATAGAGTATTAAAACCTTTCCTACAAGAAAAGGACTACTCAAAATATTAAAACTTTTTCCTAAAAATAAAACCTATTTATGGTAATAAATCAGGGAAAATAAACCCCAACAAATCTCCCCCTTGACCTGAATTTCTGACAAAATAAATTTGTCCACCTTCTTCACATAATCTTTATGATCTTACATCTTTTCTCCATAATCTCCTCCATCAAATCTGCCAAGATGAATACCAGCCTCTAACCTGACTCCATCATTGAATCATGACTCTGATACCACTTGATAGGACCAAAAATAAGCAGGTGTAATAGGTGGACAAATTTATTTTGTCAGAAATTCTGGCCATGTGGGAGATTTGTTGGGGTAATTTTTGCCCAGATTTCTTTCCATAAATAGGTTTCCCTTTTAGGAAACAATTTTAATATTTTGAGTAGTCCATTTCTTATAGGAAAGGTTTTAGGACTTTATAAAAATATATGTTTTTTTCTTCTAACTTAATTAGCATTCACATGTAGTCCTAGGGTTTTAAGAGTTTCGATTATGGGGGAGAATTTTGTGAACCTTCTTGTATTCCGAGGGAATTAAGATTGTTTCTCTCTATATTTCGTACTCTCATAGTTATAGTGAATTGTTCATCTCCTTTGTGTTTGTAGGTCGATTGACCGAACCATGTTAAATCTGTGTGTCTTATGGTGTATTTCTCATTTGTCTTTTTACCCATGGTCTTTCGAGGTTTGCTTTGATAGCTTTCACATTACACCTGCTTATTTTTGGTCGTAACAAGTGGTATCAGAGCCAGGTCTAATCATTCACTGATAGAGCCAGATTTAATGATGGAGTCAATTTAGTGGTTCGATAATCGATGATTGAATCAGCTTAGAAAGAGGTTTTCATCTTGATGGGTGTAATTCTAGCTGCAACCTTTTTGACAGTAATGAAGATTTTTGTTGGAGAAATTATTTCGGAGAGGTTCTCTGTATTGAGACATAGATTTTGTAAAGGAGATTATGGAGAGGAGATGCAAGTTGTTGAAGATTATGTGAAGAAGGTTGACAAATTTATTTTGCCAGAAATTCAGGCCAAGGGGGAGATTTGTTAGATACTTTTTGCCCTGAGTTTTATTTTTACCATAAATAGACTTTCCTTTTAGGAAAAGGTTTAAGATTTGACTAGTCCATTTCTTGTAGGAAAAAGTTTAGGACTCTATAAATAGAGTCTTGTTCCTTCTAACTTAATCAATATTCACAATGTAGTCCTAGGATTTTGAAAGTTTCAATTATGGGGAAGAATTTTATAAACCTCCTTGTATTCCGTGAATTGGTTGAGATTGTTTTTCTCTATATTGTGTACTCTCATAGTTATAGTGGATTGCTCATCTCCTTTGTGGATGTAGGTCGATTGATTGAATCACGTTAAATCTTTATGCCTTTTGGTGTATTTCTCCTTTGTCAACTTACTCATGGTCTTTCGAGGTTTGCTTTGTTAGTTTCCGCATTACACTTGCTTATTTTTAGTCCTAACAAGTGGTATCAGAGACATGGTTCAATGATGGCGCCAGGTTAGAGGCGGGTGTTCATGTTGGCGGGTATAGTTCTAGCCACAACTCTTTTGACAGTAATGAAGATTTTTGTTGGAGAAATTATTTCAGAGCGGTTCTTTCTGTCCACACGTAGATTTGATGAAGGAGATTATGCAGAAGATATGCAAGATCCTAAAGATTATGTGAAGAAGGTGGACACATTTATTTTGTCAGAAATTCAGGCTAAGGGGGAGATTTGTTGGGGTTTATTTGCCCTAATTTCTTACCATAAATAGGTTTTTCTTTTAGGTAAAGCTTTTAATATTTTGAGTAGTCCTTTTCTTTTAGGAAGGGTTTTAAGACTATAAATATAGGTTTGTTGCTTCTAACTTAATTAGCATTCACAATGTAGTCCTAGGGTTTTGAGAGTTTCGATTATGAGGGAGAATTTTGTGAACCTCCTTGTATTCCAAGTGAATTGGTTGAGGTTGTTTCTCTCTACATTTGTACTCTCATAGCTATAGTGAATTGCTCATCTCTTTTGTGGATGTAGGTCGATTGACCGAACCACGTTAAATCTTTGTGTCTTTTGGTGTATTTCTTGTTTGTCTTCTTACTTATGGTCTTTCAAGGTTTGCTTTGCTAGCTTCCACATTACAACTGCTTATTTTGGGTCCTAACAATTCTTACATCATGTATAAATAGTGATCAAAATGCGTCGAAAAAGGAGGACACAACACACATAAAATTCAAAATGACATTGAGAAATAACAAATTAAGGAAAACTGACTTTTTTAAAAAATCTCTTTTTTGGGTAATATAGTAGAAATTAAAGTTGCAACTTTGATAACAATTAATGGGTGTGAAATCAAGAAACATTGTTCAAGAGAAAATGATGTATTTGTTATGTTCCTTAGTATGATGAAGAAGCTTAGTTTTATTTGTTCTTCAGTTGAACATTCAGGAATTGTCCCAAGCTAGAGGTGATCGCTGTTAGAGGGTAATCATATTGATAAACCTTATGTGGACCTTACCCTTATATCATGGCCATAAAGATGATTGTAAGAATTATTTATTATTTCTTACTTATAACCCAAGTTTACTTGTGACCCAAGTAATACCATGAATAATATTTAATGAATAATAGATCTCGTCCGTACATTAGTTACTTGATGGACGTAGCAAATTAAATCTTAACTTCTTTAAATTGGTCCTCCCTCCACCTAATAGGGTTACCACATATTCTCTACATGAATTCCATTGCTGATGGTTCTGTTAATGTAAGGTTAGGGCAAGGAGGTAGAAACCAATATACGACTAACACTTCTACTTTTCTCTGTGGTAATGTCTTTCGCATCAGGTATGTGCCCCTAACGATCTCTATGTAAGATTATCGTGTTTAAGATCCTGATATTATGTATTAAAGTATTTAATCTTACAAGTGACATCCGAGCCTGGATTGTTTGAACTGATAATTTTCAGAAATTATGTAACCGCAGCAGCCTTGGTAGGGTAATAAAGAGTAATCACTTCCCACCACCCCTAAATAAATAAATAATTATGTTTTGTTTTACATTGCACAAATTTTGAAATTTTTTAATCTTCCC
The DNA here is from genome assembly GCA_029007595.1 of Solanum commersonii. Lineage (NCBI taxonomy): Eukaryota > Viridiplantae > Streptophyta > Magnoliopsida > Solanales > Solanaceae > Solanum > Solanum commersonii. The sequence continues at coordinate 1,112,065 of JAJTWQ010000131.1, forward strand.
ATAATGTAATAGTTATGTTTTGTTTTATATTGTGCAATAAATTAAAGTGGTCGTTATACTACGCAATAAATAATAAGTGTATAGTTAGTGCAATATAGTTTTTTAGTCACCAAAATGGCCAAACTAGAGATAGTAACGTCTACAAATATAATATTTATGATCACTTGACATATGTGGACTAGAACAATTAATTATTTATTGACATATTCAGTATTCCAAGAGAGACTGAGTCTGGTTTTTCAATCTGATGCATGTATTATGTTTCTATAATTTTTTTAGTCACCAAAGTGGCCAAACTAAAATGTATAAAATTATTCACATGCACATATTTTTTTATATTATGTACGCATTTGTATTTATATAGTTTGTTAGTCACCAAAGTGGCCAAACTAGAGAAATTAACATCTACACATATAATATTTATGATCACTTGATGCATGTATTATGTTTATATAGTTTGTTAAACACCAAAATGGCTAAACTAAAATGTTTAAAATTATTCACATGCACAAAATTTTATGGGATTATGTATGCATTTGTAATCATATAGCTTGTTAGTCACCAAAGTGGCCAAACTAGTATGGTTAAGAAAAATATGCACTCATAAAATTGTCATTTATCTATAAAGGTTAATTAAATGCCTATATTGAAAAATAAATAGATAAATTGACTTTCACTATTTCTAGAACTTAAGAATTTACCCAAAGGTGAATCTACCATTCTACTAATAGTGAAAATTATGAGGTAAATTAATATTTTAGTCAAACATATATTATATATTAGGGGTGCGCATTAGTCGGTTCGGTTCATTTTTATGTGCTATTGGTTTATCGGTTTATCGGTTTTTGGTTTGTAAATACGTCAAACCGATAACCAAACCAATACCATATTTCTTATTGGTTTTTGGTAAATTGGTTTATGTTACTTAACGGTTCGGTTTTCGGTTTAACCAATAAGAAATACCCATATATATTAATATACACGATAATTTTTTTTCATATAAACCATATGATTTTTCTAGCATTTGGCATGGATGTAATAATCATAAAAGTAACAATCATGTTTCTTGCAAGTTTAGACACTAGACACATTTAAAAGAAAAAATATGAAAGTAACAATCATTTTTCAGCAAATCTAGGCAATTGGCACATTCAAGTTAGAAGTCTACTTGCAATTACAGAATGAAACAAGATAAACTATTTCTTGATTCATTATGTGCTGCCAAAATCCTCCATGGTAACTGATATGCTTCAAGCTTCTCTTTTTGTTCCTTGTTTCTCCAGAAATTTACAGTGCAGTGAAAACAAAATATTGTAATATATATAATAACTTCTACTACACAAAAGTATACATTGATCTTACTATTTACCTCTCTCTCTTTTGAACCTAAGAGGATCATCATGTATTACTATTACAATACCACAAATTATTTTGAAATTAACAGAAACATTACACATGATAGCACTATTCATTAGGCTCAATAGTTTCAACAGAAATAAAAAGGCAAGATTATTGTAGGAATGATCTAAATAGGATTCCCTACCAAATGTCCAGATCCAAGTTCCAACTCCACGTCAATCATCAAAAATTCTACTATTGGCCAAATCTAACAAGAATTTATGTTAATCAGTCACAATAATGTTTAAAAACTATTTACAATAATAAAACAAAATAAATACAATTAAAATATACTTACCTTGTTCAAGTTGCTTGAAGATATCTAAGTCCTCCTCAACACTAACAGGTCTTGATTCACTATGAATCCAATCTTGAAGGCACACTAGAGTTTGCACCAACTTAGGAGTCAATGAACTCCTAAATGAATCCAAGATACGTCCTCCTGTGCTAAATGCACACTCGGATGCTACACTCGAAATAGGAATAGCTAACACATCTCGAGCCATCTCAGCAAGAACATGAAATCTAGGTGAATTTATTTTCCACCAAGATAAGATCTTAAAGTTGCTGCTTTCAACTTCATTTTCTTCACTAAGATATTTTTGCAATTCTGTTTTAGAAACAGCTGCTCCATTTCCAGCTTTGTGTTTCATTAGATCATCCATGAATGACCCCAAAGATCATGTCGATTGTATAGTACTATTTCAACTTAAAGGCAGTGAGCTAGAATTTTCAAATAAAGAGCTAGATAAAGATGAAGAGAGATGATTGCCTTTATCTTTGGAAAGAGACTTTACATACTCAGCAAACAATAAAGTCATGTAGTCTTCCACTCCCTTCTTTAAAACTAGTCCTTGTTCTTCCCCAAACATCATCTTAATTGCAAAGCCAACCGAAATAAGCTTGTGCCGAGGATCCAAAACACAAGAAATAAAGGTCATTTTATTCATTTTGCTTGGAGTACCCCAATACTTAACAAATTATTCTCTCATATCCTCTGCAATTTTACCCAAAAGAACATCTTCACTCGATATCAATTGTTTCAAATAACAAGCAATCTCGCAAATCTTAAGAAAGTGAAAATTTGATGTGATGTAGAGTGATCATATATCTTTCCAATGAGATCATAAAAGATTTGAAGGAATTTTGCAACTCTCTTTACTTGGTCCCAATTATTACTGAAGAGTGTACCGGCAGGAATTCCATCTTCATCATCAACAAACTCAAGCTAATGTGACAAGCCAATATCATGATCAACATAACTCAAAAACACATTTTCATACTCAATAGCCCTATTCAACATCAAGTATGTGGAGTTCCACCTCGTAGAAACATCTAAAATTAAAGATTTCTTACAATTGATATCAACAACTTCACAACATTCTTGGAACTTCTTCCACCTCACCGGAGACTGCCTAATGTATATCACTGCTTGTCTTACTCGTTCAATAGACACGAAAGTCTCTTTCCTACCATCTTGAACAATAAGATTTATAATGTGAGCCATACACCTCACATGGAGGTTATTTCCAGTCATGAAATTTGCCCCTCGTTTAGTGAATTGCTTAGACAACTCTTTTATAGTCACGTCGTTTGAACTAGCATTATCGACTGTGATAGTAAATTTTTTATCTAATCCCCATTCACGTAAATGCTTACTAATCTCGTTAGCCATATCTACACCTCTATGGCTAGAAACTAGACTAAAATTAAGTATCCTCTTATGCATAACCCATTCACTATCGATCCAATGTGCAGTCAGACACATAGTTAATTCGCTGCAAAAAGGTCCATGTATGAGTGGTTAGGTAGACTCTCTGTTGTGCTTCCTTAAAATATCTCCTCAACTTTTGTTTTTCTTCATCAAAAAATTTCAAACAATCACGCGTTATAGTGCTATGAGAAGGAATCTTAAAATGAGGTTGTGCTACTTTCATAAAGTTTCTAAAACCTTCCTTCTCAACAAACTTGAAAGGGAGTTCACCCAGAATCACCATGCGGCATAAAGCCTTCCTACATTGTTCTTGTTCAAATTTCCAAGAAGCAACTACTACATCACCCACAGCACCCCCCGAAATAGGTTGAAAGCCTATTTGGTTTTGGCTTTTATCAACATCTTGAGGCATATTTGGACATGTTAATAAATGAGAAAGCATAGATGGCGTACCATTTTTAGTTGAATCAGAATAATAATCTTGACTGTAGTGCTTACACTTTGATTTCTTATTTCCTTCTTTATCAACAAATGATCCAAAGTGTTCCATGCACGAGATCTTTTTTTCCTTTCTTTCTTTACCTTTGATTGGACAGATTGCGTTTGACTCATATCATTTGAATTAGAAGACTTACTTTCGTCTACCATGGCCACCGCCTTATTAGTCATAATATTATCAGCAATGTGAATCAATGTATGTCACTGTAAAATGTGATTTAGACAACAATTAATTATAGCAAATCATCAAATAATAGAGTTTCAAATTATTTAATGCATTCTAAACAGTGAAGTACAAATAATACCTCCTTTGAGCCTTGTGGAATGAAGAGAACCTGTCGTTGTATCGCAAAGGCAAGAGAGGCAAAGAGGTAATATGGTTTTAAGTAATACTGAGATTAATGTAATAGGGTTTGTGAAATGTTATATAACTAGGGTTTACTGGTCAAGGGATAAAATAGTAAATTTAGTAGAGGCAAAGAGGTAATAGGGTTTTAAGTAATACTGAGATTAAAGTAATAGGGTTTATAAAATGATATATAATTAGGGTTTACTGGTCTAGGGATAAAATAGTAAATTTAGTATAGTCTAATTGGATTATCGGTTTAACCATTAACAAAAACCATAAAACTGAAAACCAAACCAATAACCCAATAACAAATTTTGCAAAACCGTTTAAAACCCGTTAGCCCAATAACCCAATATCAATAAACCAATAGAATTTTTTTCAGTTCGGTTTGTTGGTTAAATTGGTTTTTGCACACCCCTATTGTATATCCAAAGATATCGTATATATTTGATAAAAAATATGCAATTACCTATTAAAGATAAAAATGGCATTTAAATTATGATAATGTGTCGTAGTATCTACCCAAAGGAAAATTATGATATATTTTTATCATTTGTTGAATTCACATTATTTTCTGATTTGTGAGCATTTATATTTACTTTGCAGTTATTCCTTTTCATTCGCATGCTTCATCTGTTGCTGTGTTCAATGGATTGAGTTTCTCTGAATGGAATGAACAAGTCTAGTTCCACTTAGGTGTGATAGATCTTGAAATCACAAACTTACTACCATTATTGATAAGAGCAGTGATGATGAGAAGTCTTTTCATAAATCATGGGAACGCTCTAACAGATTAAGCCTTATGTTTATGAGAATGACTGTTTCTAACAACATTAAGAGTACTATTCCACAAATAGAAAGTGCTAGGGAATACCTGAAGTTTGTGGAAGAACATTTTTGTTCTGCTGATAAGTCTCTCACTGGTACACTAATGGCTGAACTCACAATCATGAAGTTAGATGGGTCTCGCAGTATGCAAAATCATATCATCGAGATGACTAACATTGCAGCAAGAATTTCGACCATGGGGATGAAAGTGGATGACACCTTTTTGGTTCAATTTGTTCTAAAATCATTGCCTCTTGAGTATGGATAATTCCAAATTAACTATAACACTATTAAAGATAAGTGGATGTTAGTGAATTGTCAAGTATGCTTACTTAAGAGGAGTCAAGACTTAAGAAACAAAGAGGTTATCCCATTAACCTCATGGGTCAAGGAGCTAGTAAAGGACTTAAAGTGAAGGCCAACAAATTTAAGAAAAATAAAGTACCTGCTAAAGTTCCACAGGATGCTCATAAGGAACTCAAGGCTGATGTGTGTCGTTTTGTAAAAAGGAAGGACAACTATCAGAAAGATTTTTTGAAACATAAAGCTTGGTTTGAAAAGAAAGGTACATTTAGTGCTTTTGTATGTTTCAAATCAAATTTAGTAGAAGTTCCTAATAATACTTGGTGGCTTGATTATGGTGCAACTATGCATGTATCCACTATGTTGCAGGAATTCACTACGATCCAAACTACAAATCCAAATAAGGATTTCTTATTCATGGAAAATCGCATGAAGGCTAAAATTGAAGGCATAGGGACCTATCGTTTGATCTTGGAGACTGGACATCACCTTGATCTATTACAGACTCTTTATGTTCCTTCAGTTTCTAGGAATTTGATTTGTCTTTCAAGACTTGATGTTTCTGGATTTGATTTTAAGTTTGGACATGGATGTTTCAATCTATATAATAATACTAATTTTTATGGTTCTGGTGTTCTTATTGATGGTTTATATAGATTGCAACTCGATAATAAATTTTCTGAATTCCTTCTTACTGTTCATCAAAATGTTGGAATTAAACATAGTTCACTAAATGAAAGTTCTGCTTATTCGTGGAATAAACGTTTGGGTCATGTATCCAAAGAACGATTAAAAAGATTAGTAAAGAATGAAATTCTTCTGAATTTGAATTTTGCTGATCTTGATATATGTTAGGGCTGCATTAAAGGAAAGCAAATCAAACAGACCAAGAAAGGTGCCATAAGGAGCACTCAACTTCTTGAAATTATACATATTTGCGGACCCTTTGATGTTCCATCTTTAGGTGGAGAAAAATATTTTATCACCTTTATCAATGACTTTTCACATTATGGATTTGTCTATTTGTTGAAAGAAAAATCTCAAGCAGCAGACGCTCTCAAAGTGTACGTTAATGAGGTTGAAAGACAATTAGATAGGAAAATGGAAATCATTAGGTCAGACAGAGGTGGTGAATATTATGGAAAGTATAACGAATCAGGACAATGTCCAGGTCCATTTGCAAAATTCCTCGAAGAGCATGACATATGTGCATAATATACTATGCCAGGAACACCTCAACAAAATGGTGTTGCAGAAAGGCATAATCAAACACTTATGGATATGGTTAGGAGTATTATGAGTAATTCCTCATTTCCCAAATCATTGTGGATGTATGCTCTTAAAAACGTTGTATATTTATTAAACAGGATTCCTAGTAAGTCAGTTCCAAAGACCTATTTTGAATTGTGGACTGAAAGGAAGCCTAGTTTAAGACATCTGCATTTTTGGGGTTTTCAAGCGGAAGCTAGAGTTTATAATCCACATGAAAAGAAATTAGATTCTCGAATGGTAAGTGGTTACTTTATTGGTTATCCAGAGAAATCTAAAGGGTATAGGTTTTACTATCCAAATCATAGTTTGAGAGTTGTTGAAACCGGTAATGCAAAATTTATTGAGAATGGTGAAGTTAGTGGGAGTGTTGAATGACAAAGTGTGGAAATTAATGAGGTAAGGATAAATATTCCATTGCCCACGAATGTACCTATTTCCACACCAATAACAAATGTTGTTCCTCTTGTTAAAGAACTATTTAACAATGTTGAACAATATTTGGGTGAAACACTTTAAGAAGGAACTAACTCACAAGTATCTGACGCAAATGAACCACAAACAATGCAATTAAGAAAATCTAAAGAGAGAGAAAATCAGCCATTTTAGATGATTATGTGATTTATTTGCAAGAGTCAGATTTTGACATTGAAATTAATAAAGATTCGATTTCATTTTCAAAGGCCATAGAAAGCACTGAGTCTGATAAATGGATTGATTCCATGAATGAAGAGTTAAAATCCATGGAATACAACAAAGTTTGGGATCTCATTCAATTACCAGAAAGTTCTAAAAGAATCGGGTGTAGATGGGTCTTCAAGACCAAACACGATTCAAATGGTAATATTGAACGATATAAAGCCAGACTTGTTGCCAAGGGATACACTCAAAAAAGAGGCATTGATTATAAAGAGACCTTTTCACTGTTCTCAAAGAAAAACTAATTAAGAATTGTTTTGGTTTTGGTAGCTCAATATGATTTAGCGTTACATCAAATGGATGTGAAAACTGTCTTTCTTAATGGAGACCTCAAGGAGAATGTTTATATGGGTTCCGAAATTAAAGGAAAAGATCAAATGGTGTGTAAGCTAAAGAGGTCAATATATGGACTCAAAGATCTTTTGGATTTAAGGAGATTACCATTGATCGGTGTATATACCAAAAGATCAGTGGGAGTAAGTTTATATTTTTAGTCCTGTATGTTGATGAAATGTTACTTGCTGCTAATGATTTAGGCATATTGTGTGAGACGAAAGACTTTCTCTCTATGAAATTTGAAATGGAAGATATGGGTGAGATAACCTATATGATAGAGATAGAAATATTCCTTGATAGATCACAAGGATTATTGAGACTGTCTCAAAAGGTTATATCGAAAGAGTTCTAGAGAAATTTAACATGAACAATTGTTTAGCGAGAATTGTTCCTATTCCAAAAAAGGGGACAAATTTAATCTCATGCAATGCCCAAAGAATGATGTAGAACGAAAAGAAATGGAAATAATTCTTTAATCTTCTAATGTTGGAAGTTTGATGTATGTTCAAACTTGCACAAGACCGAATATTAGTTTTGCGGTCAGAATGTTATGAAGATATCAAAGTAACCTTGTAATTGATAACTGAAAAGATGCAAAGAAATTTTATGGCATGTTATAAATCAACAATTCATGCATTATGGCTGCAAAACTTTATTTCAGGACTTGGGGCTGTTGACACCATTACCAAGCCGCTGAAAATTTATTGTGGTAATACTGCAACAATATTCTTCTCCAAAAACGATAAGTACTCCAAAGGTGCCAAACATATGGAATTAAAGTACTTTACTATTAAAGAAGAAATTCAGAAACAAAGAGTGTTACTTGAAATTATTAGAACTGATCTCATGACTGCAGATCCATTAACAAAGGGCTTACAATCAAAGACATTTTAAGAACATGTTTAAAGAATGAGTCTTGGTTGTACTTATGATTGATACATTTATGATGTTTTTACACTCTGAGCTCAATTATGTGTTCCTGATATACATTAATGAATTTCTTATTTCTCATAATGGTGTACATATTATTTTTTGAGATATTACAAGATAAGTCTCTATGAGACATTATTGTGGACCGTAATGTTATATGTTTTTATAGCTTATGGACCTAGTATGATAAGTTGCTAATTTAGTAGTATATGAAAGGAAGTATGTAGCTTAAAATTTATGTACAACTGCCATAACTCACATTTAGTAGTTTGTATATTGTGGTATTTATGATGGACATTATAGAAGAGATTTATTGTATGCGCAACTAATGTTTATGAAATATTAATGTTATATGGTCATTGGGCCAAGTGGGAGAATGTAAGAATTATTAATTATTTCTTACTTATGGCCCAAGTTTACTTGTAGCCCAAGTAATACCATAAATAATATTTAATGATTAATAGATCTCGTTTGTACATTGGTTACTTGACGGAAGTACCAGATTAAGTCTTACCCTCTATAAATTGGTCCTCCCTCCACCTAATAGGGTTACCACATATTCTCTACATTTAATTTCATCGTTGACGGTTGTGGTAACGTAAGGTTAGGGCAAGGATGTAGAAACCAATTTATGACTAACGCTTTCCACTTTGCTCTGTGATAATGTCTTCCGCATCAGGTATGTGCTCCTAACGATCTCTATGTAAGATTATCATGTTTAAGTTCCTGATATTATGTATTAAATTATTTAATCTTACAATGATTCCTGAATTTAGAATTGAGAGGAAGAATGCAAGTGAGCATGTACTTATTGTGGAAATAAAATAGGAAGGATGCAAACCGCTTATGACTCCATTATTTTCATGATTAGCAGATTTGAGCAATTTAATTTTCAATCTCACTGATTCAAGATTTTCTTCAACACTATCATTATTAGTTGGATAAGCAGTAGAGTTGACTTACAATAGGCAAGTACATAATATATAACTTTGATATTACTATAGTAATTCAATATTAATGTCCTTGGTATGCTTTTAAAGTCTAATGGAGAATTGAAGATGGCTATTCCAGCTAAAGGTATGTACAATCGAATTATGCTTTTTGTAAAAATATATGCTTTAACTAATTGTTTTGTCCTTATAACTAAAATGTTGTGGTGGCTAACATCTCCATAGTAACCAATTATAATGGATATCACCAGAGAATGAGGTTTTATCCTTTATTGATACCTAGTTTCGAGTCTTTCTCCAATCAACTTACAAGATGCTATTTTTTGAGGGAGTCCAAACTCTTCACGCATCTCCTGGCCCTCTTTTGAGTAGATATTGAATTAGGATGAAAGAGTTTTTTTCGTTAAGGTTCAGTGGCAATGCATAACTTCTCTATGTACACTCGATGTTGTACCAATATACCTCACATAGAACTTATCTGACATCATGGAATGGGATAAATGACATTCTCGTTATTGAAGGTGTAACCTCAAACACCTCAAGGACACTCCACCCAGTATACATGCCAACACTCTCCACAAGAGACGTTCCTCACCACTAAAATGCTCTACTTGTTTTCATTATATATCGACACTAATTGATCATTGGAACTTCTCAGCTAGAATGATTTTCACCCAACCTCTAACATAACTTTCCTACAGAGTCATAACAACCTCAAAGGCTTGTCCCAGAGAACAACATGGAAGGACCACCATTAGGTCATTTAATCAAGTGGTATAGTATAAACCTTAATGTTGTAGACCTTAAGCAGGCCAACTTAGTGCCCATTTGGATCGACTTATTTTAGGTGTTTTTAAATCAAAATAACTTTGAAGCAATTTTTTAGTGTTTGGGTGAAATAAAAAATGAAAAGATCTAATTTGCATATCCTAAATATCACTAACCTCAACCATGTGATCAAAAGAAAACAAAAAAATGAAACCAAGTTTGCTGACTACATTAGAGAGATCTAATAGCTACTAAATAGACGTAAAATAGCTGAAGCTATGACTACTGCCACCAAAGGTACAACAGTAATAGTTGAGGTTGTTTGATTTAAACCTTCGTTATGGTAACATATTTAAGAGACTTCTCTAAAATCAGAGAAACTGATGCTACTAATGTTCAGGGTTCTTACTTTTGATGCTCAATTTCTTTGTTTGTTATTCAGTGCATAGAGTAAAATAAATTTGCGGTAGCACTCTAAAATAGTGATAACTAACCAAATCACTCTCTAAGAACTAAATATAAATAGAGAAAACTAATGCACAATAAAAAGGAAAGATGATATAAAGAGTAAGGAAAAATATTTGTGGACATACATGTAGTTGAAATTATGGTACAAGTAGTTGTAGATCATTAACTTCACACTGCAAGCGGAAATAATTTCAAAACATTACTGCAATGAGGCAAATCTTTAGTGAAATTTTCTTTCGTTTGATTTCATCGGAAATCCATTTATGAACAGAAAGAAGACCAAATTAATTACTGCCAAGAAATCTTTGATGGGCAACATGGTAGAATGAAAAGACGAAACAACAAAACATAAATTGAAGTTTCAAATTAGTGGGGTCTCCAAAGCAAAAACAAAATTGAACCTCAACAACAAACCCAAATCAAAAAAACAAAATAAATAACGTGAAAGATGGGACAAATCAAAAAGTGATATTTTTTAGACATAAAAATGGTGAAAAACCGAAGCTTCAAAATGGTGAGTAACCAAATCTTCACACCAGATTCGAATCTATTTTTTCTCAAAAATTTCAAATTATATAAAAAATAATTTATATATTTATATATATATATATATATATATATTACCTGAGTTAATATTGAAATCTTGGGTAGAAGATTAACTAAACAATATATATATATATATATATATATATATATATATATATATATATATAGAGAGAGAGAGAGAGAGAGAGAGAGAGAGAGAGAGAGAGAGAGAAGAAGAAGATGAACAATTGGGACTCGATCTACAAATGGAAGAATAAAAAATAGGAATAATACATATATTGGACCCTAAACTTGGCTTCAAATTTTAACTTTGACCTCCACCTTTTATAGTGCACAAACATGCACTTTAACTATCCAACCTTTAAATAAATAAACATGCGACTTTTGCAACCAAAGAGCATGAAATGCAAACACTCCCATGTGTATTAGTAAGCCACTCAATGGCTGCCAACTAATTTAATATTTTACACATCAAGTTTAGAACTAAATAAATTAAAATTAATTTCAATTAATATACAAGGGTAAAGGGTAAAACCATTTTAATTTTACCCGATTGTGAATCAAAATCGTTCATCTCAAAGGTCAAAACCCTAGGTTATTTGGTGAATAAAAGGGAAAATTCGTTCAATATTTCTGCTGAAGCTGATGTTCATCTGTTCATCTTCCTCGATTCAGTTCAGGTATGCCTCAATTTTGCCCTTTTGAAAGTTTATATTTGATACAAGGTAGAATCTTTTTGTCACCGTGGGTGTAAAATCATTATTTTCTTACAGCTTTATAAGTATGGGTCATATTATAACTATTTTTCACCATGGAGGTCGCTTTTATAAAGGTCAATATGTGTCGACATTGGAAAACATCGTACTTAGCATATAGAACGACCACTTCTCTTTGACCAAACTAAAATCGTATGCAAAAGACATTGGGTATGATGAAGTTGATGCTTCTTTTACTGATGACTGATGAGTCCGAGATTTGGATTCATTTGGAGCTTTGTTTATATAGATTTAGTTTCCTCAAATGCTTAATTTGTGCCATAAATTGATATTAAATCCTTGATTTCCAGGTATATGGATTGAGGAACAAAGTAAGGACACAAACAGGCAAAAAGGAACAAAACCAGCAGAAGAAATGAAGAAGGGCAAGCCTGAGGATCGCCAAGAGCACTTGGCGTGTCACCAAGTGGCTCATCTGACCGCCTAAAGTTCCAGTGTGCCAAACCCTGAAGGAAGAAACCATGTCGGCGAAGAAAAGAAGAAGTTGGCGAATCGCCGAGCGGTTCTGCGAAGAAAAAATAGATTGCCCAAAGTTATAGGCCTTGAGGATGCTGAATGCCAAGGCAAAAAGGCAATGGAAAAGGTCAAAGGGCGGCTCGCTGAGTAGTTCAGCGAGCCCAACATACTTTGCCGAATGGTCCTTCGTGGCTTATTTTTGGTGACTATAAATTAGATTTTGAACATTTAGCTATCTATCAATCTATCTATCTTTTATTTAGAACATTCAGAACACTTTTCTCTATAGTTTTTCATAGTTTTGAAGAATTTTAGAGATCCAATTTGGAGATTTTGGAAGTGGGTTTTGAAGATTCGACAAATTAAAGCATTGTAGAGAGTTAATCACTCTTACCCAGGTGATGGATAATCGATTCGGTAACTATTTTTACCTTTTTATGATGTTTGGCTAAAACCCAGTCCTTGGGGTGTGATCATGTGATTATGGGTTGAATTAGTTTATGGGTATTGTTAATTACTAGTTTGAATGTTATTTTGAAGTGAGTTTAATCATTAATTGTAATTTAATTTATGAATTGTAATTGCAAATGTAGTTCTATCTTTGTGTTCCTGGCTTTCTCGAGAGAGAGGTTTTAGAATTAAGATTATTGAATAATGATATGTGGGTATTGGGTTGAGCTGGGTTTAACTTGATAGAGTGAATCCTAAGCCCAATTCCACCCATCTAGCTCGAGAGAGTGGATCAATTAAGGTGTGGGCTATTCTTCATTGCTATGCTTGTTGATGTTAGAACGAAATCACTTGATTCGGGATAGTTGTTCGAAAGAAAACTATCTTCCTTATAGTCTAGCCTACTCACTGATCTTTAGCTGTTTACTAGTAGTTTCAATTACCATCTATCTATACTTGCCTATAATTGATCACATCCCGAGAATCCCTCTCCCTATTGTTATCTCAAAGTGTTTGTGACTGCTGTGTAGTTGATAATTGCGAATTAAATCCCCATCTGACATTCGTGTCACCCTTTAATTTGATTAATGTCTTTTTCGATAATTTCAATTCCTATGACTGATTAGATCACATTTGTGCTTTCTAATTAAATTTGAAACACGTATCGTGGGATTTGACCACAACTCATTTTGTTTGGTTTTATACTAATTTATGATTTTTGACATCTAGAATTGGATGAGGTGTGCTTGAAATGTTAAAAATCAAAATGGCGCTGCTGCCGGGAGTGGTGTTGTTTGAAATTCTTTTGGTGAAGTTGAATTGTGTTCTTTTTAGTTATAGTTGGATCTATGATTAATAACGTTTCAAAGACACTTCATCCAATTCTAAGCGTCAACGATCGTTAATCAGTATAATAACCCAACTAAATGAGTTGGGGTTGAATCCCACAAGGAGTGGTACATGTTTAAGAATCAAGAGCAAAGTACAAATATGTTCAAGTCAATCATAGGAATAGACATTATCGAAGAAAAACATAATTTCAAATTAAAAAGTAACACGAATGTCAAATAACAGGGGGCTTTTGACTGTAATTATCACCTACAACAGCAGCAAGTAACACGAAGCAACAAATATTGAGACGGGTTCTTGGGATGTAATTGGATCATAGGCTAAGGTAGACAAATGGGTAATTGCAATTGTTAATAAATAGCTTTAAATCAGTGAATAAGCTAAACTTTAGTGGGGATAAACTTTCTCTTGAACAATTTACCCTGAATCAAGTTGGTTTCTCTCGAACACCAACAAGCAAGCAATTAAGAACAACCTACGCTTTAGTCCATTCACTCTCTTGAGCTGAATGTGTGGAAAAGGGTTTAGGATTCACTCTCTCGAGCTGAACCCATGACAATCCAATACCCATAAACCATCAATTCAGTAATCTTGGTTTTAAAACTTCTCTCTCGAGCAAGCCAAAAAAATGAAGGTAGAATTGCATTTGCAAGTACAACTCTTTAAATTAAACCATGATTACTGAATGCAATAACTTCTAAACAATATTTAAACTAACAATTAGAAATACCCATCAACTAAATCAACCCATAATCATATAATCACACCCTAAGAATTGGGGTTTTAGCTAAACATCATAAAAAGATAAAAATCGTTATCCAATGGTGTTTCCATCAACTGGGTAAGACTAATTTCATCTTTACAAAGGTCCAAATTGAAGAATCTCAAAGACCCACTTCCAATTTCTCAAAAATGAAAAACTTCAATTCTTCAAAGCTAAGGTAAACTTAGTCTCAAAACTCAGGAATTTCAAAATGTAAAGAAAAACATGTCTCTTCTGAAAACTGATTAACAAAAGATATTATTAATAATATTTGAAAATGTATTTATAGTCGCCAAAAAATATGTTGCGAAGGGCCATTCGGCGCAATAAGTTGGGATCGCTGATCAACTCGGTGATCCACCCTTTGGTCAGTTTCATTGCCTTTTTGCTATGGCCTTCAGCATCCTTAAGTTCTGTAACTTTGGGCGATCCAACATTGCATCGCGAAACCACTCAGCGACACGCCGACTGCTCTTTTCTCTCACCGACTAGATTTTCTCCTTTAGGGCTTGGCACACTGGAACTTTAGGCGAGATAGTAGCCATTCGGCAACTCGCCCAATGGATTAGGCAATGAACATGCCTTATTTTCTTCATTCTTTCAGCTGCCTTGTTCCTTTTTGCTCATTAGTGTCCATGCTTTGTTACTCAATCCAAATACTTGGAAATCAAGGATTTTACATCAGTTATTTGTACAAAATAAGCATTTGAGGACACTAAATCTATCCAAATAAAGCCCTAAATGAGTCCAAATCATGGACTCATCAACACCCCCAACTTAAAATTTGCTTGTCCTCAAGTAAAACTCAAGTTCAGCAGTTCAAAAAAGAATGTCTCAAGCAATGCTTCATAAGAGTCAATCATGAATGCACACAAAAAGACTCAACTTACTCATGAAAGGATCAATTGTGCACTCAAAGATTCAAGTTGTGACTCACCATTATGAAAGATTCTCAAGTTCACAATACTTGCTTCAAATGCAAGTTCAATCTCAACAAAGGTACTAACTGCCCTCACACAAAGAATGATTTCATATTCACACACAATGGTTTAACAACTTATAGCTCCGGAATCACTATCAACACTCCCACTCAAAAAGATAAACACAATGCATGATTTCACCCATAGGTTTGCCCTTATTTTCCAACCAACAATTGATTGAGCTCACTTAAGATAAAAAAAAAAGGTCTTTTTAAGGCTTCTAACGGGGTTGCGTGCTAAGGTATGGTCATTTAGGCTCAATGGCTATAATCCTCATGAAATGTGGTATGAACAATTCTTTCTTCCCTTTTCTTCATCATTTGTCACTCATGCTCAAAAGTCATCCCCTAATTCACTTTCAATAGACTATTGGATACCCCATTTCTGTTTGCATTTTCACGACTTTATTCAACAACTTTTTCACTCTTTTTCTTTTTCATTCTTCTTTTCTTTTTTTTCTTTTTTTGTATGTAGGGGTTCCATATTTCTCAAAACCATGGGTCAAAGGGGACTTCTTTGCATTTCTTGATTTACCTTCTCTTTTCACCACACCCCCAACTTAGATTTTTGGCCTAAGTTGGCTATTCAAACAAACCACAAATCATGAGGATTAAAGAAAGGTCACAATTTGCATCAAGTTTCTTCCAAGAAAAAGGGTAAGGCGCAAAGGGTGTTCAAGCAAGGGTCACACACTCACAAGGTTGGCCACAAAAAAGGTAGAATGTCAAATTGTTTCACTCTTCAAAGTTGCCTAAGATCATTTCAAGAGATTGCATCACTTAGTCAATTGGACCAACGGGGTAAATTCTAGGTGTCACACACATAGTTCACGGTAAGCTCATCACATAAGGCATTGACACCAATGTCAAACAAGACTCAACACTTTCGTTACTGTGCAATGGTGATCACAAGAGACTTATTCGATAATTGGCTAGTCACAACAAGATGCAAAAAGTTCACATATTGCCTATGCAACTTCATTTGGCCTCATCGTAGCCGCATATTTATTTTTGTTCGATTATGAGAACTATTCAAGTCATCGATATTGATCAAAACCGATACTCAAATTTTCAAGAGAACAGCCACATTCAAACTCAAACAAGAGGTGGCACAAACTTTTTTGAAAGGGACCAAAAATTATTTACATTCAAAATAAGGAGCCACAAGCTCAAACATCCACAAAACAGTGCCAACACACAAATAATAGCGTAAAACCCAAATATATAAACAGAACAATCATCACAAAAGGTGAGACTCACCCCACCACAAAACAAAAGCAATTTGTCCTCAAATGCAATAAAGTATCCAAAAGTCAATAAAAAGATAAGACAGAGAGGGAGGTAAAGAGAGATCTTGTCTACACAGTCGCTCTATCTATCTGGGCATCAATTCCCAGTGTAGTGCTCTGAACTTAGGTCTCAGTACCCGGAGTCACATCTACAGTATCACCAACTCCACTAGGGTCAGCCAAAGGCGTATCTGCCAAAGAAGGTTGCATAGCTACATCGATCCTGGCTTTCTCAACCTCTGTAAGGCCCTCGTAAAAAACCTCCTCAGCAACCCCAAACATCTCCTCATTTGTCTCCACCTCAGACTCGGTATCAACTGCCTCCTCAACTTGAACATCATCTCTGATGGTAGCCGAAGGCATAACTAGCTCAACTTGCACATCTGGGATCTCCACCATCCCAAAAATCATGGACGTGTTGGTGGACTTTAGCTGGTCCATATCTCTCCTCAGCGCAATAATATCGGCCTTTAGAGCCGTCACCTCCTCGGTGGTCCCTTGGTCATACTCACACACCATTATCCTAGCCGCAAGGGCATTCAAGAGTGTCATAGGATCATCGAGGGCTTTATGAATCATGCCTGGAATGGAGGCTTCAAGTTTGGCGCCACGATGATCGACAGAATAAGTGAGTTGCCCCATATGGAGTAATGCAACCTAAGTGAGCGGGGGCTGGGAGGCAGTAAAAGAAGCAGTACCAGATCTGGGAGGCAATGAAGCAGTAGAGGAACTAAGGGTATTAGAAGGAGCAACACGGGATGTACCTGAAGGCCCAGGGGCCGGAGTGGAAAAAGGTGCGTCTGCAGGTAATGCATATGTATCTACGACCGAGGAAGAGTCCACCGAGGCTGCCTTATTCCTCTATGCTTCATCCTTCAAGTATTCTGCCTCGATCCTCCGAATGTCAATAGAAGATGTGGGAATCAGTTCCACATCCCTCTTCTCATCTATATAGGCACCCGAGCTCATTTGCACAACTCGATAATTAACACCAGAAAAGGAATGGAAGTCTGGCGCTGCTTGGCCCTCATGGCCATATCTTGCTCAACGATCATACCCAAATTTATGCACTCTCGTGCAATGATCGAGCCAAGACAAGACGCCTTTTTATGGCGAATGACAGACTCATTCTGGGATAGCATGACAGTGTTGCTGATAAAGCCAAACCAATACCTCACAGCTACATGTAGGTCCTTCTTTTCTATCGAAGCCCCTGTCTCTAACCACCTCGAAGTACCATCACATATGATAGGGGCTAGCCAACTTTTCATGCTCACAAAAGACTTAGTCTTTACCCTGTACTGGTGGGTGTCAGCAATGTTGTTGGTACACTCTAATACTGCATTTATATTAGTGCTGTCACACAACACTTCCTTGCCCCGTACAACCACATAATCAACCGGCTTGAATTTTGCCACCAATTTTTTCCTTTGCGGCACCAAGGCTCCGTAAGCGGTGTAGAACTCCCGGACCCAATTTGGAATGTACGGGCCATAGGGCTTGGTGTACAACTGGACCCTGTGAAATCTCAGGCAGCTCATAATCTCCGGGTACTTGTCGATGAATCCATCAGTGGGCAACCTCTTTTCTTCAATGATTGTCCTTAACCCCTTCAGTTTTCAGTCTGTTCATAAACTTGGGAGAAGAACCCTGTACCGGTGGTTCTAAGACCACAGTTTGTGCTGGAGCAGGAGAAGGAGTAGTGGTTACCCGAGGAGTCCTAATCCTAGACGGATCATTCATGTTTTTGGATCGCAACTCTTCCCTCTGTGCCGTTACTAGCTCATCATCCTTAGGCTTAGAAGTTGCAGCCTGATGCTCCTGGTTCTCGCCCTCACTCTCATAAGTGGTGAGGTGAGTATCATAGATACCATCACTATCGAAGCTAGCCTCCAGTGATGCAGGTCCCTTCCCTTTGTCCTTTCCTTCCCACAAATTGTGAGAAGTTTGATGGCCTTGGCCCTGGATGCAGTTGCATCTTCGTTGATTGCTATCCCCTTGGCTTTCTTGCAAGGTGGCATGTCTCTACCAGCTACTTTAGGTCTAGCCATATCTATAAACACATTGTAGAAAGTTAGAAACAGTTCAAGAAAATGTGCAGAAAAATAATTGCAAACAGACTTGCTGGACCGGTCGACGAGTCATCGAATTACTTTGGCGAGCCAAATCAGGCTTGCCGAAAGGATTGGCTAAAAAATTTCCAAGATAAATGGCATGTCGAAAATGGGAAGGGCCTTTCGGCAATAGCCGATAGCATTCCGTGAGCAAAGACTAGCCCGCCGAAAGTTACTGTGCATTTAAATAGTAGGGGCATAGACAAAGGCTATCAAGGAAGATCTTCGGCGAACTCAGGCTTCTCACTGAAAGTTACAGAACCTTATTCAAGATTAAGCAAGAAATTAAAGGCGATCAGGGGAACTTCGGGGAATCACCAAGTGATTCGGTGAGCTCAACCCAGCTCGCCAAATGACCCAACATGCCTACTTTCAACCCCAACTTCCAAATTCAACCCTGCAACCCCCGAAATCAAAATCAAAGCATTCACTATTACAATTAAACTAAGACCCATACTACCCATGCCCCCGGGGTACTTAGACTTCTCTTGGTTTGCCAAATTTCGCCATTTGACAACTTTTGCCCTTAAGAATAACCTCAACCGCTCCATCATTGGGCAAAATACGTCATTTGACACAAATGCGGGTTACTTAGACTTTAGCCGACTAGACTCAACAACATTCAAGCAACACCCAAAAATTTGAATAACTTTTAAGCAAGAAAAATTTGGGAATTTAACGATTTAGGCATTATAGGCATGATATTCAAATTTAAAATAGACACATGCATAAAATTACAATCAGAGAGGCCCAACACACATCACTAAGATAAAAATCATTTGCAAAAAGGGTACAAATCACTAAATATAAACTCAGGGTTTGGAAAACCAACCTTAGATGCTAAATAAATACTTTGAAATTCTAGGCGTCAAACTAATCCAACTCCGAACACAAATACGATGACTAAAATGCAATAAAGATGCAAAAATATGAAAAATATTGTGCGGGTGTGAGTTTGGGAAGTTCAAAAGTGAGGGAAAGTGAAAGAGTTTGAAAGTTTAAACCTTTGGCCTTTAAAAACCATCCAATCTCACCTATTCAGCGACATTAGTATTGCTCGACGACCCACTCAGTGACTCGCTGAATGGGCACTTACCTTGCCGAGTTTTACAGGATCTCCAGTTAATGTGGGGGTCCAAACGGCGGACTAAGTCATGATCATTGACCTGGTCGGCGATTCGCCAATATGCTCCTGGGCTCGCCGAGTTTTACAGACTCCAATTTCAAAATTTCTTGATTCCAACGACATTCCAAGTTGGGCTGGCCGACCTTTTAAGCGAGTCACCGACTAGACTTTCTAGCTCGCCAACCTGCACTTTTAAAACACCTTATACACTCTAACCTACTGTCACGACCCAAGCCTAGGGCCTAGACGTGACATGGCGAATGGGGAACCCGAAGGAACCCCAAACAAGCCTCTCAAACTTGTCATCACACTTCATCGGTCGCGAAAGTATATTCAACATTAAATAACGGGAAATAGGGACTAAGGGCAACCATTTCAAAATAACATCATAGAATAAGAGTCAAGCTCATTTACAAAATACTTGTCCAACGTACACCTCTACATACATAGATAGGACGGGGGCCATGACATATTACCGGCTCCCCTCATAGTCAAAATACAATGGCAAGCTAAAGTCTCAAAACATAAGAGTAAGAAACATAACGTAGCCCTCGAATCATTGAGGACTCACCAACAATCTTGGGTAAGCACCGTACTAGCCACGTGAATGGAGAGAAGGATCAAGATTAGCTTTGGTCCCTACATGGTGACATCATGTAGGCAAAATATGCGTTAGTACTTTGGAATGTACTAAGTATGCGGGGTGCAATGCAACAATAGACAAGGACACAATCGAAATGCAAGAGATAGTTCCATAGGCATAATAAATGATAATATGAGGATGCATGATCAAAGTTATTTTATAACATGTTTAACTAAAAGTATACTAATAGTAGATATCATATGTGTGTGCATAATCCGACCAATCTGTAACCCCAACTTAGGATGGGGATGCCGTTCACACCCGGACACCCTGGTGGCAAGGTATAAACCCCTCACATGGTTGATGTTGGTCACACCCCAAGCATCCTAGGTGGCGAGATACAAACCTCTCACATGGTTGATGTTGGTCACACCCCAAACATCCTAGGTGGCGAGATATAAACCTCTCACATGGTTGATGTTGGTCACACCCCAAGCATCCTAGGTGGCGAGATATAAACCTCTCACATGGTTGATGTTGGTCACACCCCAAGCATCCTAGGTGGTGAGATATAAACCTCTCACATGGTTGTCCGGTTCTTTTCCCCGGACCGGGCATGGTCATGCAACACTTTATATAGGAAATTCACCTTAGGCTCTAATGCAATCTCATGTATGGAATGAACATATACATAAGCTTAGTTTGTCATCAACACATTTCTGGAATGCCATACATCTCGTAACTCAAGCCCTAAAGCATCAATTCATCAATTCTCCATAACTGGACATTTTGTCAAACACCTTGAAGGCATGTAATGGGATCAAAGAGCATGGAAAATAGGGTAGTAATTATGCAGCCAAACTAGTGAACAACCTACAACAACACATTTTAACACCCACAAGACCACATGAAAATCTCCGCATCCATTCCGAATTTAGATTCAAGTTCTAGAGTCACAACATGCTCAAAACAATCACTCTTCATGTTTAAAATTCACTTGTGCAGGAAATTTATACAAGGAACAAGACTAATTTATGAACCATGAATTAAACTATGAATTAAACCATGAATTAGAGAGTAGGATAGAGACTAGGCACTATGGGTGGAAGGACCCATGAGTTCAACACCACATACCTTGAGTTTTTATGAAGGCCTTGAGAGTGTCTTCAATGGAAGCTTGGAACTTGGGAGCAAGAGTCTCTTCAATCTTGATGAAGGTTTTGGATTAGGGTTCTTGAGAGAACTTTGAGAGAAAATGTGTCTAAGTATGGAAGAGGTGTTTTGGAAAATGTTTTAGAGATGGGAATTGAGTTAATGTTATATAGGAAATAACATATACCCTTTGGAAAAAATGGAACAAACACTTAGAAAAAAAAAAGTGAGGCGGGTGAACAGTAACTTTGGTTACTGGAAATTGCATTTTCTGCCCGGACAGGTTTTACGAAAATGGGCATAACTTCTTCGTCCGAACTCCGAATGAGGTGAAACGAAGTGCGTTGGGTAGCTAACTCAAAGGGATTTCCATGGATATATTATGTCCACCAAAATTATTTGTGTGCTAGGAGATATGACCCTCTAAAGTAGACCCTCGAAAAAGGCTTCACTTGGAAATTTTGGATTTCGATACGATTGCTCTAAAATTTGGGTGAGACCCATTTCCCCCTCAATTTGACCCCCTAAACAAGAATATGAAGTCGAATTTTTGAAAAACGAAACGGATTCTTAGATATAGTTAAAACAAACTTCCGGTAACTTCCGAAGCACACTTTTAAGAACTTTTTGGGTCGTTTCACCTACACAATCAACACACCATTATTTCAAAATAAAAAAAAGCAAATAGAAACTTGGGTTGCCTCCCAACCAGCACCTTAGTTAACGTCGCCGCACGATGCAAGTCTACACTAAAACCTCATTCTTGGGGTTGGCCATAGTATCACTAGGCAACCCCTCTTGTTGTCTCAAAATTAAATGAGATGAGATATGACCCATTGGGGTCTCCAACTGTTTGATCGATACAGAATGGGAGGTAACCGTCTAGCTAAGGGTTGACACATCTTCTTCCATTTCTTTCAAAATCTTGTCCGACCCTAAACTTTGTTGAGGATACAAGAAAGTATAACTTTCGACCGACCTCCCTGGAAATCCTTTGGCTTTTGGGCCTCATGGGGAGGAACATATATATCCTTCTCCCTGTTTCTCTCTTTCCAAGTGGGGTTACAGTCCCTCCACTCTTGATCACGATCCTTCCAACCTTCATCCCTGCTCCAACCTGGGTTACCACCCTGCCTCGAGTAGTTTGAATGATAACCACCACCTTGGTTGGCTAGGAAATTCACCTCTTCGTTGTACAAAGCCTCAAACTTGGCTTCATTAGGATTAACACACACGACATCCATAACATCGACACTTCGAGCACCAATTTCCATGACATTTTTGGACAAAATGTCAAGTTATTTCATAATCTTGGCCATGTTTTAGTCCCTCTTTTGGTCTTTCTCCATCTGCTCCTTTGTCAATTTAAACGTGAGAAGGGAGACCTGATCTTCGTGAGTGTACCAAGCCCAATTGATTGTGGTCATGCAATCCAAGAGCTGAGCTACTATCACATAAGGTTTCTACATTAAACCTCCCAGAGAAAGTTGGTCAGCAACGCCCTTGTTTACCGAGTCAAGGCTCCAGTAGAAATACTGCAGCAAAACGTTGTCAGGTAACCTATGGGTTGGGCATTGTAGCACCAACTTCTTGAATCGCAGCCAAGTCTCATGAATCGACTCACCCTGAAGAGTCACTATCTTGGAAGGAGGGAAAAATCGCACTTGAAATGTGATGACCAGCTCCTCCCATGAAGTGATTTATTATCGTGGCAACTCAACTAGCCACTTACATGCTTCTCCCATCAAAGAAAATGGGAATAACCTCAATCGAACCAACTCTTGGGATATGTTTTTGAAGGAGAATGGTCCGCAAACATCCGCAAAGTTTCTAATATGCTCATGGGGATCCTCATGAGCGAAACCACCGAACAGCCCCTTAAATTGCAAGAGTTGCAACATAGTACTTGTGATATGGAACACAACATTCCCTTCCGCTGGAGGCAAGTGAATGTCACCAATTCCACCAATTAGATGGGGGTCATTAGCATTAGGCTCATTGACATCATTGAGGTTTTCAATGTCATCTTGTGGCCTACTTGGTTACCATTGCTTCCGTTCACACTGTTTCAAAACACAAACAAACCAAAACTAAAATTAAGTAAGTTCAACTATGACTAACAAGAACAAAATTCAACTTAACTAAAGATTTGCATAATCCACAATGAAGACCATAAACATCACAAAAATAATGCTAGAAATGGAACACAGTACACACCATATAGCTATAGGTATCACAGACAAGAACTACAGGTGCAAGGCTAGGACTTCTACAAACGCTAACAACCCATCCCCTCGTAAGGAAAGACAGCACGCTAACCCTACTAACCTTCAACCTTAATACGCGACCTCCACTCCTTCCTATCTAGAGTCATGTCCTCGGTAATGTGAAGCTGAGACATGTCCTGTCTAATCACCTCTCCCCAATACTTCTTAGACCTACCTCTACCCCTCCGCCTACCCTCTATATCCAGCCCCTCGCACCTCCTCACTGGGGCGTCTGCGCACCGTCTCTTCACATGTCCAAACCATCTCAGTCTCGCTTCCCTCAGCTTGTCCACCACAGAGGCCACTTCTACCTTCTCCCGAATAACCTCATTCCTAATCTTATCGCTCCTAGTGTGCCCACACATCTATCTCAACATCCTTATCTCCGCAACATGCATTTTTTGAACATGTGCGTTCTTAACTGGCGAACACTCCGCTCCATACAACAAGGCCGGTCTAACTACCACTCTGTAGAACTTACCTTTAAGTTTATGTGGAATTTTCTTATCACACAAGACTCCAGAGGCAAGCC
This sequence comes from Solanum commersonii, assembly GCA_029007595.1. NCBI lineage: Eukaryota > Viridiplantae > Streptophyta > Magnoliopsida > Solanales > Solanaceae > Solanum > Solanum commersonii. Next base: position 1,136,457 of record JAJTWQ010000131.1, read on the forward strand.
TCCATTTCCTCCAAGCAACCCCAATGCGATGTGTGACATCGTCGTCGATGTCTCCACTACCTTGGATTACAGATCCAAGATACTTAAAACTTTCTTTCTTAAGAATGATTTGTGTGGCAAGTCTCACTTTCCCATCTGTCTCATCCAACGTATCACTAAATATGCACCCCAAATATTCAATTTTGGTCCTACTCAACCTAAACCCTTTGGACTCCAGCGTTTGTCTCCACACCTCCAACCTCGCATTAACTCTGTTCCGCGTCTCATCAATCAGTACTATGTCATCCGCAAATAACATACACCATGGGACCTTCTCCTAAATAGACCGTGTCAACTCATCCATCACCAACACAAATAGAAAAGGGCTAAGGACTGATCCCTGGTGCAACCCTATCTCAACTAGAAAATGTTCCGAGTCTCCTCCAACCGTTCTAACCCGAGTCTTGGCTCCACCATACATGTCCTTTATCGCCCTAATATACATCATCGGGACACCTTTAGCCTCCAAGCACCTCCAAAGGACATTCCTCGGTACTTTGTCATAGGCCTTTTCAAGGTCAATGAACACCATATGTAGGTCTCTCTTTCTTTCTCTATACTTTTCTACCAGTCTTCGCATAAGATGAATGGCTTCGGTAGTCGATCGTCTCGGCATGAATCCAAACTTATTCTCTGAAATGGGCACCCCCCTTCTCACCCTCATCTCCACCATTCTCTCCCAAATCTTCATAGTATGGCTTAGCAATTTGACACCCCTGTAGTTGTTACAGTTTTGGATATCACCCTTGTTTCTATACAACAGAACCATTGTACTCCATCTCCATTCATCAGGCATCTTCGCTGTCTTAAAAATAACATTAAACAGCCCAGTTAACCACTCTATACCTGCCTTGTTCATGCTTTTCCAAAATTCCACCGGAATCTCATCGGGTCCGGTCGCTCTTCCCCTGCTCATCCTACTAATAGCACGTAAGACCTCCTCGATCCTAAAACACCTACAGTACCCAAAGTCCCGAAGTCTTTCCGAGTGCGCCAAATCTCCCAACACAACCTCTTCGTCCCCTTCTTCATTTAAAAGTTTGTGAAAGTATCTTTGCCATCTTTCCTTGATGGAGGTCTCTTCCACCAATACTTTGCCTTTCTCATCCTTGATACACTTCACTTGGTCCAAGTCGCGAGCCTTCTTCTCTCTTGCTTTTGCGAGCCTATACAATTTCTTATCCCCACCTTTGTCCCCCAGCTCGACATACAAGCGTTCGAAGGCTGCCGTCTTAGCCTTCGTGACTGCTATCTTAGCTTCTGTCTTTGTTGTATTATAAGCTTTCTTAAGCGTCTGCTTCTCTTCCTTGTCTACACACTCCACCAACTTTGCGTATGCAGCCTTCTTCTCTTCTACTTTGCCTTGGACTTCCCCATTCCACCACCAATCTCCTTTATGGCCTCCAAAGTTACCCCTAGATACCTCTAACACCGTTGAAGCAAATTCCCTAATGCAACTAGCTGCTTTATTCCACATGGTGTCTGCATCCCCGCTACCACTCCACGCCCCCATCTCCATCAACTTCTCACCCATCTCCCGAGACAAGGTAGGGGTCAAGCCACCCCATTTAATCCTCGGTCGATCAGATACCAACTTCTTCCTCCTATCCCTCTTAATTTCTAGGTCCATCACCAAAAGCTTATGTGGGGTAGTAAGATTTTCACTTGGGATAACCTTGCAGTCCTTATAGAGACCTCTATCACCCTTCCTAAGGAGTAAGTAATCTATTTGAGTCTTAGCTACCGAGCTACGAAAGGTGACCATGTGGTTCTCCTTCTTCGAAAAGCATGAGTTAGCAATCACCAACTCAAAAGCTTTAGCAAAATCCAGAAGCGAAGTTCCACCTCTATTTCTCTCCCCAACACCAAAGCCTCCATGCACATCATCAAATCCACTAGAAGTCGCCCCGATATGGCTATTAAAATCTCCGCCAATGACAATTTTCTCAGTGTTCGGTATACCTCTAACTACCTCATCCAAATCCTCATAAAAGAGCTTTTTGGTCTCCTCATCCAAGCCTACTTGAGGTGCATAAGCACTAATAACACTCAAAGTACATCCTCCAATGACTAGCTTAATCGTCATCAACCTATCACTGATCCTCCTAACCTCTACCACTTGCTCCCTCAAATCCCCGTCCACTAAAATACCCACTCCATTTCTATCCCTTGAACCTCCTGAGTACCACAACTTAAACCCGTCGACATCCCGAGCCTTGGAACCTACCCATTTAGTCTCTTGGACACAAGCTATATTTATCCTTCTCTTCTTGAGAATCTTCACTAGCTCTACGGACTTCCCCGTCAACGAACCTATGTTCCATGATCCTACCCTCAATTTATGGGAACCCGTTACCCTTTTACCACTATTTTCCCTCGCCCTCGACCTCAACCGAAGACATGACTCACTATCACCATTAGCTACCAAATCCACTAGGAAGATACTGAACCTAATGTAAAATCTATACAAGAATACACTTACAAACTGCAACAGATGTATAATTTACAAGACAAGATAGCACCAACTATACTATAGGATCAAGTATAGTTTAAACTCTAAAAGACACGATAGAAACAACTACACTATCTGCTGAAACACTGATCCGAACTATACTAGAAAACCAGAAAGAACTGATCTGTAATACAAAAGATGCAGCCCTAATCTAAACTAAAATGCCAATCAGAAACAGACAATCTTGATAATCAGAATGCAATGCACACTGCACATTCAGATAACCTTAAAATCCACTCCTACGCTCCTCAAATTACTGAAAGTTGGGTGTAACTACCTACCAAGCAAGATTAAATTACCTAACAAGAAGGCTACAAATAAAAAACAAGAACACGAAATCTGCTAGGGAGAGCTCAGAAAATCAATTCAGAGCAAGAAAGAAAGAGATACACGATAGATAGAACATGGTCGGCCAGATCTGGTTGGTCTCCGGCGACAAACAGTAGAGCTGTTGTCTCTCTTCTGGGCTGGTCATCGGAGAAAATAGAAGGGTCGTCGGAGAAGCTGAAACTTGTGAAGATCGAACAAAGCAGAAGGGGCGCCCCCTGAAACCCTTGTCAACGATCATTAATCAATATAATAACCCAACTAAATGAGTTGGGGTTGAATCCCACAAGGAGTGGTACGTGTTTAAGACTCAAGATCAAAGTACAAATATGTTCAAGTCAATCATAGGAATAGACATTATCGAAGAAAAACATAATTTCAAATTAAAGAGTGACACGAATGTCAAATAACAAAGGGCTTTTGACTGTAATTATCAACTACAACAGTAGCAAATAACACGAAGCAACAAATATTGAGACGGGTTCTTGGAATGTGATTGGATTATAGGCTAAGGTTGACAAATGGGTAATTGCAATTATTAATAAATAGCTTTAAATCAGTGAATAAGCTAGACTTTTGTGGGGATAAACTTTCTCTTGAACAATTTACCCCGAATCAAGTTAGTTTCTCTCGAACACCAATAAGAAAGCAATTAAAAATAGCCTACACTTTAGTCCATTCACTTTCTTGAACTGAATGTGTGGAAAAGGGTTTAGGATTCACTCTCTCGAGCTGAACCCATGACAATCCAACACCCACAAACCATCAATTCAGTAATCTTGGTTTTAAAACTTCTCTATCGAGCAAGCCAAAAAAATGAATGTAGAATTGCATTTGCAAGTACAACCCTTTAAATTAAACCACTATTACTGAATGCAATCACTTCTAAACAATATTTAAACTAACAATTAGCAATACCCATCAACTAAATCAACCCATAATCATATAATCACACTCCAAGAATTGGAGTTTTAGCTAGACATCATAAAAAGATAAAAATCGTTACTCAGTGGTGTTTCCATCAACTGGGTAAGACTAATTTCATCTTTACAAAGGTCCAAATTGAAGAATCTCAAAGACCCACTTCGAATTTCTCAAAAATGGAAAACTTCAATTCTTTGAAGCTAAGGAAAATTAGTCTCAAAACTTAGAAATTTCAAAATGTAAAGAAAAACATGTCTCTACTAAAAACTGATTAACAAAAGATATTAATAATAATTTTTTTAAATGTATTTATAGTCGCCAAAAAATATGCTGCGAAGGGCCATTCGGCGTAGTAAGTCGGGATCGCCTATCAGCTCGGTGATCCGCCCTTTGATCAGTTTCATTGCCTTTTTGTTGTGGCATTCAGCATCCTCAAGTTCTGTAACTTTGGGCGATCCAACATTGCATTGCGGAACCACTCGACGACACGCCGAGTGCTTCTTTCTCTCACCCATTGGATTTTCTCCTTTAGGGATGGGTACACTGGAACTTTAAGCAAGATAATAGCCACTCGGCGACTCACTCAATGGACTAGACAATCAACAGGCCTTCTTTTTTTTTTCTTTCTGCTGCCTTGTTCCTTTTTGCCCATTAGTGTCCATGATTTGTTCCTCAATCCAAATACCTGGAAATCAAGGATTTTACATCAGTTATTGCCACATAATAATCATTTGAGGACACTAAATCTATCCAAATAAAGCCTAAATGAGTCCAAATTGTGGACTCATCAATCTACTTACTTTTAGTTTTGGTTTTATGTGGCTTGTTAAATTAGAGGAGGAAATGAGCGTTATTGGAAGAAATGGTAGCCAAGTGGGCCACCAAGATGATGTCGGAAACCTTAACGATGTTAATGACCCAATCCAAATAGGTGGTGTTGGGGCCATTTGTTTGCCTCCAGCTGAAGGGAAAACTATGTTTCACATCACAAACACCATGCTTCAGCTCCTACAACTGAAGGGCTTGTTTAGGGGTCTAGCTCATGAGGATCCCCATGAGCATATTAGAAATTTCATTGATGTCTGCGGACCGTTCTCATTTAAGAACATATTGCAAAAATTGGTTCGGCTGAGATTGTTCCCATTTTCTCTGATAGGAGAAGCAAGCAAGTGATTGACTGAGTTGCCAATAGATTCTATCACTTCTTGGATGGGGCTAATCATAGTGTTCCAAGTTCATTTCTTTCCCCCATCGAAGATGATGACTCTTCAGGATATCATCCAAGGATTCAAACATTTGGAAGTAGAGCCCATACATGAGGCGTGGCTAAGGTTTAAAAAATTGGTGCTGCATTGCCCAACTCATGGACTTCCAGATAAGGTGCTGCTAGAATAATTTTATAGAGGTCTTGATTCGGTAAACAGAGGAGTGGCTGACCAAATTATTTTGGGTGGTATAATGCGATAGCCTTATGCAATAGTGTTCCAACTCATTGATTGCATGACCAAGATAAATAGGGCATGGTATACTCATGAAGGTCAAGTATCTCGTCTCATTTATGAAATGATGAAAGAACAAGTCATAAAGGATCAAGATAGAGACCAAAGCATGGCCAAAATGATGATCTAGCTGGATATCTTGGCCAAATATGTCGTGGAATTTGAAGTGATGTACAATAAGGAAGTAAACTTCCTCGACAACCAAAGATGGAATAGAAAAGGAGAGAAGGATAGGTCTGTTGCTTCCCATGAGCATCGAAAGCCTAAGGACTCTAAGAGTGGCAAGACAGAAGATATGCTCTCACGCATTCTCAACAAAGTCAAAGAGTCTGAAAAAGTGTTGAAAGAAATAAAAAAGGATGTTTTGACTCTAAACCAAACAATGACCTCTCACTTAGTCTCTATCAAGTAGCTGGAGACCCAAATGGGCCAAATTTTGTCTCATCTGAACCCAAGTCAACAAGGGGGGTTGCCTAGTGATACTATGGCAAACCCCAAAAATGAGGCTTAAATGAGTACTTGCGTCGTGCCACGACATTAACAAAGGTACTTCTTGGGAGGCAACCCAAGTTTTTAATGTTTTGTATTTTTTTTGAATAACGAGTATTGATTGTGCAGGTTGAAAAGTTGAATGTGTCTAAGAATGTGCAGATTGGTGAGCCAAGAGTCCAGTCGGTGACTCGTCGAAAAGGTCAGTAAGCCCGACTTGGACCACCGTTGGACTTACAGAAACATTAGGTAGGAGTCTGCAAAACTAGGCGGCCAATGACTGAATCAACGACTTGCTGAATTGGTCGGTGAGCCCAATTTTATCTGTCGTTTGGACCCCTAAATTGACTGGAGGTCCTATAAAACTCGACAAGGTAAGTCACCACTTGGTGCATCACCGAGTGGTTCGGCGTGGTCGACTAATACCATCCAAAGGGCAATGAACTGGAAGGTTTTGAAAGGCCAAACGGTTTAAATTTTCAAAATCTTTCATATTCTCTCATTTCTAACCCTGTGCACTCACACCCACACTTTACTTTCCTATATTTTGCTATTTCTCTTTGTTTGCGTGATTGATCTCGTGTGTGGATTTGGATTACTTTGCTGCCTAGCTTATCCAACTATTTATTCAGCACTCAGTTGGTTTTTCGAACCTTGAACTTTTGATTAATTGGTTGAACTCAAATGCCTTCGATAATTTTATGATGATGTGTGTTGGGTAATGATTGAAATCGTGTTTTATGTGTTGGTTTTCCTTAGTTGTGTTTCGAAATTGTGCCTAATTGCTTAAAATGATGAATCCCTGTGTTTAAAGTATTAAAATTCACTCTAAATTGTTGGGTTGTGGTTATGTTATGTTAGGTCTAGTTGGGTGAAGTCTGAGTAACCCTTAATTGAGCCAAATGACATAATTTGCCCAATGATAGAGTGGATGACGTCATTCTTAAGGGCAAAAGTCATCAAATAACCAATTTTGGCCAAATGGGGAGAAGTCTGAGTACCTCGGAGGCATGGGTCTTGTGGGTCATGTATGAATTGCATAGTTTGTTAGTTTGATTTTGATTTCAGGGGCTGCGAGCTTGATTTTGGGATACAGGGTTAAAATTTGGCACGTTGGGCAGTTTGGCGAGCTGGATCGAGCTCATCGGGCGGTTTAGCAGTTTACCGACATCCCTCTTTGATCACCCTTAATTGCGTGATTTGGTTATTTGGTGTTTTTCATTTTTGGAGAGAAGCCTGAGCTCATTGAGTTCACTCGGCAACTCGTCGAAAAGTCCTTTGATCACCCTTTCTGCACCCTTAACCCCTAAAACACATTGTAATATTCGGCGGGCTAGTCTGAGCTCGCTAAAAGGCCCTGAATATCACCAACCTGCCTGATTTCTAAAAAAATTTCATGCTGGTCCTTTCAGCGAGCCCGATCTTGCCTGCCAAAGTGACTCGTTGACTCACCGATGGGTTCGGCGAGTGTTTTTGCAAGTTGAAGTCTGCAACTTTCTTGGATATTTTCTAACACTTTTCAGTGTATTTTGCAGATATTGCTAGGACAAATTTGGATGAAAGTGGTATGTTCCCCCACAAATGAGCACGGGGAATCATAATAAATGAGGGAGCAACTGCCTCCACACAAAAGAGCAAGAAAGCACCTCCGAAGGGAGGTAAGGGAAAGGGTAAAGCACCCGTAATTGAGAGACCAGAGCACAACTCTGGTAGTGATGGGGATTCTTTTAACTCTCAGGCCTCACTCTTCATTCCTGAGGATGACCAACCACTACAGACCCGGCGAGCAGAGATTTGTGCATGAGCTCATTAAGTTTCGTCTAGGATCTCTGAGTCTACCCCCTGCTGCTGATACTGTGCCAGCTCCGGCATAGACGGTGGGACTAGCACCACCAGTTCAGGGTCTTCTTCCCCGATTACTCAACTGGTTAAAGGCCGAGGGATTGAGGACCATTCTGGAGGAGAAGAAGTTGTCCACGGATGGTGTGATAGATAGGTACCCTAATGTGTGGGACACCATTTGGTACCATAGGTTCTAGATCTTCAGTAGGCCTTGTGGCCTGTACATTCCCACATGAGTCCAGGAGTTTTACATGGCGTATATTGACCTGGCACCAAAGGGAAAGAGAAGGCCAGTGCCTTCAGACCGGTAGATTCTGTGGTGGTACAGGGGAAGACAGTGAGATGTAGCAGTGATTATATTGATGATGTATTTGATAGAGGGTCAAATTTTAACCACCCGAGTTTGGCTACCACTGTGATGACTCTAGATGACCTAAAGGGATGGCTAGCTCCCCTTATTTTTTATACCACCCCGAGGTGGATCGAGGTCGGAGTCCCTATTGAGAAGAAGGACTTAAACATAGCAACTCAGTATTGGTTTGGGTTCATCAACATCTCCATCATGCCCTCACATAATGAGTCCATCCTCCGCCACCCAAAGGCGGCCTGTCTCAGATCAATCACAGCCCAGAAGAGCATCAACTTGGGGCTAATCATTGAGCAGGAGATGTCCATGAGGGCCAAACAGCGCCATACATCCCTTCATTTCCCAGTGCTCATTACAGAGTTATGGCGGCGGGCTGGAGTTCCTCTTGACCAAAAGAGGGACATTGAGGTTACACCCACATCCTCCACCAACATCCGACACATTGAGGCCGAGTACACACGGGATAAGGCAGATAGGAGGAGAGCAGATCTGGTGGATACATCCCCAGAGGTTGATGTTGAGTCTATACCTACAGAGGCAAATTTTCCTACTCCAGCCTCCGAGCCTTCAGGTATATCTACTTTCTCTCTTTCCCAGGCCCCATGTTATTCTATTACCTCCCAGTCTCCTAGAGCTACTTCAGGTACCACTGCCTCAAGGACTCTAATAACTCAGGCCATGCTCCTCAAGATAGGGTACCTAGCCCATTCTACAGATGTGTGGGCTTCCCGGCTAGAGGCTGAGGTGCCCTAGATGATTGAGCGAGCCATTTTAGCTACTTTGACACCTCTCTGGTCCTCCATTGATTCTCTCACGATGAGAGTAGATATTTGTGAGAGAGGATAGGGGGTTTCCACTGAGGTTACTAGTTTAAAATCTAAGGTTTTCGAGTTGAGGAAGGATGTGGATCATATGAAGTCTACACACTTCACTTCACTGTTTGAGTCAGTTGAGGCTCCTGCTGATTCGAGTGCTGAGATTCCTGCTCTTGATGAGGTACCTTCGGCTACCGCCGAAGATGATATTGTGAAGGATGTTGTTGCTGCTGAATCTGAGGCTGACACCAATGAGGAGCATCTTAAGGAGTGAGATGCGGTTGTGTATAATCATCTGGCTAACTTAGAGGGTGTAATGTTCGAGACTACCTGGCAAACCTCCTTGATAGATACTTCCATGGCAGGCTCCAGTGGAGCCAGTGTTGATGTTACCCCGGGCACTGATGCCCAAGACCCACTACACCAAAAGACACTTTTAGTGGCAATTAATTTTCCTTTTAGCGGCAATATTTATTGCCGCACAAACTTATAGTGGCAATTAAACTAATGTCATTGCATCCAGTGTCGCTAAATACTTTAGAGGCATTTATTTAGAGTGTCGGTAAAGACCCATATTATTAATGCTAAAAATAAATACTTCTTGCTGCATTTATTTAGTGGCAATTATTAATCACTTATAATGGCATTTATTTAGTGGCAATTATTAATCACTTATAATGGCATTTATTTAGTGGCAATTATTATTGCCGATAAAACTTCCATATGTTGCTGCATTTGTTATTACCAATAAAAATACAATAATTGCCTGTAAAGAAAACCTATTTTAGTGGCAACTACTAGTGAAACTTAAGTTACCATGAATTCACCTTAATTCATATACTTAACTGGAGAATTAATTAAACGATAGTAATAGGAAAATTATCAAACTCAAACATCAACATTTATATAAAACAAGAACAATCAATATGTCCACTATCTTGTCTTCGAGTAGTAAGAAATAGTATGAATCTTCAAAATAATAAGAATGCAGTCAAGTTATCAAAAAAGAGAGAATTTATTCAACAATAGACAAACAAAGAGATTGAACCATTATTTCTTTTCCTCCGGTCAAACTATGGCAGCTTGGATCACGACCAATGTCACAGATGATACGCTGATGACAATCTGAATCAAGACAATTAGTACAAATCTTTTCCATAATCCATGCAATTTCTCATTTTTCTCTATCATCCAGGCCAAATCACTGTAAAAACAATAACTAAAGTTAGCAATGAACTTGATTCAATCACGACAAGTAAGAATTATACAGAAAGATATTGGATCACCTGCAATGGATAAATATATTGGTGATTGAGTTCCACTTAGATTGGCCAGCTCTACACATTATCCAAAACATACACTAGTTTATCTATAAATATCCTACTTCTCACCACACATTTTATGAATGAAACAATCCTACTTCTCACCACACATTTCACAACTTTTAATATACAGAAATCATCAATTACTTGTATACACTCTTTTATGATTTCTAACACTAACAAAATATCTTTTAGAGAAGAAGGAAGCAAGAATGGCAGCAAGCTTATGCTATAAACACAAATTAAAGTGAACACTAATAGATAACTAGCAGCCTAATAAGACATGAGCTGTTATAAGCACAAATTAAAATGTAAGAAATTATCAATTTCCATGGTGTCTTCAAACCCAAAGTCTAGTGAGCCCAAAACTATCTACTGTTAAGCTGCGTTCCACCGATATTCGTACGTGATTAGTCCACCGATGTTGAACAAGTAAAATAGAGGGAATATATGTTTGTGAATAAAGAAAAGAACTTACACTACTCCGAATAGACTTTCCCCGTTCCGTCTTCTGAGAACCACCACAACTCTTATAATACCCATGATAATTTTGTCTAAATTCCTTTACTATGTCTTTTCTTCTATGGCTTCCTTTTGTGTAACTCTATCAAGTTTATGCATTTGCAAAAGAGTTCACTTTGTTTGGTACACTTATAATGTACATATTTTTTGGATAACATATAATTGCAAAAAAAAAAACAACCAAATAAAGAATCAGACATATGGTAAAAGTGATTACCCTACAAGAAGAAAGAACTTGTGGCCAGTAACGACTTGAGGCGTGCTTATATTGCTTGTTCATTTTCACTATTGGCATCAGAAACCTAAAAAATCAATACATTAGATGACAAATTTTTCTTGTGAAGCTAAATTTTAAGAACAAAATTTTAAAACTTTAGAATCTGATAACATGTCTAGTACTGCTTCCATTGTTTTGAGGTCGGCTTAATTCAGTAGGAGCATATTTCCACATAACTTGTCTCATCCATGATAATTCTGAAACTAGCTATAGAGAAGAAAACAAAATCTAATTAAATACAAAAGAAAGAAAAATCTAATTAATATATACATGTTTTCTAAGCTATGTTAGTCAAAGCTATATTACGCTAATCAAATCAAACTCAAGTTTTGAAAAAGAAAAATCTAAAAGGAGTCAAATTAATGAAAGTAGAGCGTAGTACAATGCACAGAGTACAACTCTCTGAAAACTACATATATCAATTCTTATATATCACGATTTTATAGTCATACACAAAACAACCATATTAGTAAAAGAATGGTTTGAAAAAGAAAATCATAAAATGATTGCATTAAAGCATGGTACAAATTGCTGCATTAGATACCAAGCAAACTGAAATAGGGCAAAGGCAAATACGAAGCAAAATCCTTTACAAATTGAGCTTATCACAACACGCCATGCACAAAGTACAACTCTATCTCAACAAACTACAACTTCACTGCAAGAATGCAATTCTCATATTTGGCAATTTCATCACTCATACACGAAACATTCACCATCATCCAATCACATTAAAAAAAAAAGAATATGGCATACCTTGAGGAGGTGGCAAAGGGTTAGAAAATTGATGGGAAATGAAGAAGATGAAGATGCAAACGATGAAGTCAAAGATGGAGAGGATAAAGCTTCAGAGAAATTACTTCGGATGAAAAGGTCGACAGAGAGTTGAGCCTTTTGGAATTTGGGGATTTTGGAGATGAATGGGTTTAGCTATAGAACGTAGAGAATTTGGGTATTTTAGAATAAAAAGTATATTTTTAATGAAATGGTCTATTAAATATTTTAAGTAATTGTCATTAATGGGTCAAGTTTTACCGACTAAAGGTCAATTGCCGCTAATAATTGATTGTAAAACATAATTTAGTGGCATTTATATTATTGTCATTAAATAATTGCCACTAAAACTAATTTTTATGGTAATGACCAGAGTATGACCCCGGGCATTGATTCCCCGATAGCCGGAGTGACTGAGTAGACATGATCATTTTTACCTCCCCCTCTGTTGTTTTATTGACTATATCTGTTTTTGTTGCATTTGAGGATAACTGCTTTTCTTCTGTGGGTGGGATGAGATATTTCTATACCTACCTCTTGTGATTACATTTTGTTTGTATATATTGGGTTTTATGATCTATTTTGGTTTTGATCTTATCCTGTGGATGTTTGAGCTTGTGGCTCCTTTTGAATGGAAATGGTTTTTGACCTATTTTGAAAATGTGTGCCACCTCTATTGTGTGTGATTATGGATGTTCTTGTGCAAATTTGAGTATCAGTTATAATCAATACAGATGACTTGAATAGTGCTCTTAATTGAACAAAATGAATGTGCGGCTACGACGAAGCCAATGATGTTGAATAGACAATGTGTGAACTTTTAGCCGGTTATAGAATGTTCCTCTTGTGATGAACATTGCACACTAGCTTGAAAGTGTGAAGTCTTGTTTGATATTGGTGTCAATTTCTTGTGTGATGAGCTTACCTTAAATAAAGTGTATGATGACACCAAAAATTTGCCCCGTTGGTCCGGTTGACTAAGTGATCCAAGTTCTTGAAATGATCTTCGCCAACAAGTTTGAAGAGTGAAACAATTTGACAATATACCTCTTTTTGTGGCCAACCTTGTGAGATGTGTGAACTTTACTTGAACCCCCTTGAACCTTATCCCTTTCTTGGAAGAAACTTGAAAAATTCTAATCCCTTTTTATCCATTCACCCATAACTCTCATGAAGTGTGGTTTGTTTGAATAGACAACTTAGGATAAAAGCCTAAGTTAGGGGTGTGGTGAAAAGAGAAGGAAAATCGAGAAGTATGAGGAATCCCCCTTTGAGAATGGTTTTGAAAAATATGGAACCCCTCCATATATTAAAAAAAAAAAAAAAAAAAAGCAAAGAAAAAGAAGGAAAAAGCTGTGAAATAAAGTGATGAAAATTGCAAAAGAAATGGGGTGTCCGATAATTCATAAGAAATTGAATAATGGGGTGGATTATGAGCATGTTTGAAATGTTAAAAAAAGGAGGAAAGTGATGTTCACGTCACACTTCATAAGGGTAGAAGCCACTGAGCCTAAATGACCATACCTTTACACTCAATTGGGTTACAAGCCTTGAAAAGACCTTTGTGATCTTGAGTGAGTTGAAACAAATGTTGATTGGAAAATAAGGGCAAACCTACGGGTGAAGTCAGGCATGTGTTCAACTTTGTGAGTGTGAGAGTTGTATGTGATTCTGAAATTAGAATTTGTAGAAGAAATTATGTGTGAATATCAAATCATCTTTGTTGTGAGGGCATTTGAGTACCTTTGTTGAGCTTGAACTTGTATTTGAAGCAAATATTGTGAACTTGAGCATCTTTGATAATGATGAATCACAATTTGAATCTTTGAGTGCACAATTGAACATTGCATGAGTAAGTTGAGTCTTGTTGTGTGCATTCATGTTGAGCCTTATCTAGCACTGTTTGAGACATCCTTTTTGGACTATTGAACTTAAGTTTTACTTGAGGACTAGCAAAAGTTTAAGTTAAGGGTGTTGATGAGTCCGATATTTGGACTCATTTGGGGATTTGTTTATATTAGATTTTGTGTCCTCAAATTCTTAATTTATGCCATAAACTGATGTTAAATCCTTGATTTTCAGGTATATGGATTGACGAACAAAGCAAGGACACTAACAAGCAAAAAGGAACAAAACCAACCGAAAAAATGAAGAAGGGCGGCCTTGAGGATCGCCAAAAGCACTTGGCGTGTCGCCAAGTGGCTCATCTGACCACCTAAAGTTCCAGTGTGCCAAGCCTTGAAGGAAGAAACCAAGTCGATGACGAAAAGGAGCAGTCGGTGACTCAGCAAGCGGTTCTGTGAAGTAAAAATAGATCGCCTAAAGTTACAGGCCTCGAGGATGCTGAATGCCAAGGCAAAAAGGCGATGGAAGAGGTCGAAGGGCGGCTAGCCGAGTAATTCGACGAGCTCGACTTACTTTGACAAATGGTCCTTCGTGGCTTATTTTTGGCGACTATAAATTAGATTTTGAACATTTAGCTATCTATCTATCTTTTATTTAGAACATTCTAAACACTTTTCTCTGTAGTTTTTCATTGTTTTGAAGAATCTTAGAGGTTCAATTTGGAGATTTTGGAAGTGGGTTTCGAAAATTTGACAAATTGAAGCATTGTAAAGACTAAATCACTTTTACCCAGTTGATGGATAATCGATTCGGTTAGTGTTTTTACCTTTTTATGATGTTTGGCTAAAGCCCCAATTCTTGGTGTGTGATCATGTGATTATGGGTTGAATTACTTTATGGGTATAGTTAATTACTAGTTTAAATGCTATCTTGAAGTGAGTTTAATCATTAATTGTGGTTTAATTTATGAATTGTAGTTGCAAATGCAGTTATATTTTTGTGTTCTTGGCTTGCTCGAGAGAGAGGTTTTAGAACTAAGATTACTGATTAATGATTTGTGGGTATTGGATTATGCTGGGTTTAGCTCGAGAGAGTGGATGAATTAAGGAATGGGCTGTTCTTCATTGCTATGCTTGTTGATGTTCGAAAGAAATCACCTGATTCGGGATAGTTATTCGAAACAAAACTATGTTCCTTATAGTCTAGCCTACTTACTGATCTTTAGTTGATTATTAGTAGTTTCAATTACCCATATATCCATATTTGCCTATAACCGATCATATCTCGAGAATCCTTCTCCCTATTGTTATATCAAAGTGTTTGTGACTGCTGTGTAGTTGATAATTGTGAACTAAATCCCATCTGACATTTGTGTCACCCTTTAATTTGATTAATGTCTTTTTCGATAATTTTTATTCCTATGACTAATTAGATCGCGTCTGCACTTTCTAATTGAATTTGAAACACGTACTGCTCCCTGTGGATTCGACCCCAACTCATTTTGTTGGGTTTTATACTGATTTACGATCGTTGACACCCAGAATTGGATGAGGTGAGCTTGAAACGTTAAAAATCAAAGACCCTATTACCCATAGTTTTGTCAAGTTAGAAAGTGACAGCCAACTATATAACTTTGTTAAAGATTTGTGGAGTGGGTCATGTTTTAAGTTGTTTTTAAAGCATGTGACTGTTAAAGAAGGGGGCCCACCGCTACAACTAGGACCATATTTTGTTGAAAAAAATAATCAAGAATTGGGAAATTGCTCTAGGGTTTCACACATTGAGCATGGTATAAATAGGGTAGATTAAGTTGAACAACCATTAGAGGAAGAAAATGGTGATTCTCTTGACTTTGAAGAGGATGACTTAGATGATGTTCCAGATCAAGATGATAGTGAAGGTGATGAAGAACTGAGAGCTTTTAGAGAAAAATATAGGGAAGGAAAAAAAATGAAACTGCAAAGAAAAAAAATAGAACTTAAAGACCCTCAAAGGATCAAGATGTTGAGCTTGGAGAAGCTGGCATAGATAAGGGATTTGAGAATATCTTCACCAATAAGGCAACCAAATATAATGGGAATTTTGGACGTGATGAAGTGGTTATTGATTCATCAGATGAGCCAAGTGAAGATCGTGATGAGGATCTAGATGTTTTAGCACAACCAAGTGTTCATTTACCTTCAAGAAGAAAAAGCAACAAGCTGAGGTCTGGTTCTTCTTCTTCCATTTCTTTCTTTGAGTTAGGTATGATATTAGAGAGTACAACTCAATTTAGAAAGGTTGTTGCTGATTATGTTGTTCAACATAAGGTTCGGTTAAGGCTTAAACCAAATGAACCTCATAGAGTTAGGGAAAAATGTGAAGGAAAGTGTAAATGGGAAATCTTTGCAAGCTTGAATAAAGATTCTAAAAATATTTTTGTAAAGAAATACTATCCTGCTCATAGATGCACTACAAAGAATAGGAACATGTTGTGCTCAGCCAAATATATGGAAATGAAGATGAGGGATAGAATAATATCGCAGCCTAACATGAGAGTTCATAAGCTTCAAGAGATACTAAGAAAATAACGGGAATTAAAAGTGAGAAGATTGATATGCCGTGAAATATTGGCACATTAGATGCTCAAATCTAAGGATTCATATTAGAATTGAGTGTATTTTTGTAAGCTTTGATGTATTTGTTGAATGTGTAGACAAATTCTAACCTGTGTGGAAACAATGGAAAAAGGAGCAGAAGATGAGTGTGATCAGGTGAAGACCACGGGCACCTAGTCGAGCCGTGGTCCTTGAAACAAATGGTGGTGACGATTGTGATGGATTTCCAGTGAAGAGACATCGAGGAGCTGAAATGGGATTGGACCAAGTAAAGGCCATGGACGACCTCACGGACCGTGGTCCTCACAAGGGTCCATGATTGTGATCGTGAAGTGGATCCAATGTTTGGGTTTTGAGAAGATGAAGTGTAATGGCGACAAAGTGAAGTCCGCGAAAGGCCTCACGGGTTGTGGACCCATAACGGCCCGTGGTGGTGATCGTGACGTGGATCTAGTGTACAAGCTTTGAAGACTCACATTTTGTTTGGGCCAAGTATAGATCACGGTAGGCTTCGCGGACCGTGAAGCCTTTGACGGTTCGTCATGTTGCCTGTGAAGTTTCCCAATAGTTCAGTCCTGCTTTGAGTAGGACTCATTTTAGACACTTTATTATTAGGTCATTTTAAGTTTTTATCTCGTCATATCTGGAACAAGCGACATAGTTTTGAATACTTTTGGCTTTGGTTTTTATCTATTAACATTGAATCAATTTTGGAAGTTGGATTTGGATTTTCTCAATATCAATCGTTCATTGAATTTGCAAATTGTCGTAAGTAAACTTTCTTAATGTTTTCATTACTAATCTCTGTTCATTTAGTGGAAAGCATAAGTGGCTAAACACCACAACTAGGGTTGTGGATACTATGACAGAAATCTAATTGTGAATTCGTAAGATGAGTAGAAGGTGAATTATATTTGCAATATTTAACCCATCTTTCATTATTCATTTGTTCTAATGAATGCATGCGTTAGAGTCAGCCTGTATCTATCAATTGTTCGAGATAAAAGAGATAGTTGGGAAAAAGTGGAGTTGATATGATAAAATGGCGTTAAAGGTCGAGTTCGAGAGAAGAGAACTTTAACATCATTGTACGCGAGGGTAGAACTTGTTAACACTCAAAGACCGAGAGAAATTGAGTGAAAATTATCTAACTAAACTAAGAAGTGTAAGATATAAGAACTCGCTTAGAAATTGCAAAGACTAAATTACCTGAAACTCAGTTACGAATGAACAATAGATTTACTATCATGGCAAACACAACTGTGGTTTTATTTATATATCGAAACAAGTTTAGGATCAATACTCTGTTAATTGTTAATCTGGATTTTGCTTAACAATCTTAGTTCTTCCAACTTTACAGCTGAACCCAATTTACATTTCGTAATTGTTTTATTTAGGAAATAATAACAGCATTTGGGTAAATGCGATAGTGAAATCATTTCTGTAAAGAAATTCTCTGTGGGATCGACCTCAACTCTCGTTGAGTTCTGTTAATTGACTTCAACCATTTATACTTCTTAATTGAAGTGTAAGTTTGGACATATCAAAATTTGGCGCCGCTGTCAGGGAATTTTAATTCATAAGTTTTTTACTAGCTTTTATTCAAGGCATAGTTATATTTCCTAATTTTACGTCTTGTTCTCTGTATGTGTCTCTTACAGGTGAGTTCAACTGTGTATGCCAAATACCAGAAGTAAGGGAGCTCCATTGATTCCTTACGATCAGAAAATTTGAAAGACTAACTGCAAGATGGTCAACGCACAGGAACTTGAGGCATAAAGGAAAAGATTAGGATTGGAAGTTGAGATTGCTGCAAGAGGTGCTCAGCAGAATGCTGTGAACAACCCGCCTAAGGTGGTGGACGAACATCCAGGAGTGAAAGAAATAGCTCCTCCCTACCGCCAACCACTAGCTCCAAGGGGTCGAGCACAACATCCAGCTCACATGATGTATGAAGAAGATGACTTAGATTTGGACAGAGCTGGAGCCACTAGAGTGATAGTATTACCTGTACTACCTCCAGGTGTAAAATTTACTATCACTAGCACCATGATTAAGTTGCTAAATTTGAAAGGTATATCCAGAGGTGCAGCTGGTGATGATGCGAATCAGCATGTAATGAACTTTGTGGCTATATGCAAATCACAGGAAATTCCTGGGGTTAGTCAGACAACCATGAGGTTGAGGCTATTTCCATTTTCTCTTATTGGGGAGGCAACCAATTAGCTAAATGAGATGCCACATGACTCAATCAGAACCTAGAATGACCTAAAGGAAGCTTTCTTCAAACGATTCTATCCTGAATCGAAAGAGTTGCAGATGAAAGACAAATAAGTGCACACAAGCAACTACCAGGGGAGGCAATGCATGATACTTTGTGGAGATTCAGCCAAAAGCTGAAAAAGTATCCAAACTATGGTCTCGCTGAGAGACATTTGAAATAGGCCTTCTATAGATCACTTAATTATGTTACTAAGCCTGTTATTAATGCAGTTTGTGGTGGATTATTCATAAGGAAGCCTTTTGTTGAAATCATGCAGCTAATAGATGAAGTAGCCAAGAAAAATAGAGCATGGCACACCAGGGATGCTGAAGTGGAAGATCTGGGAGTAACTTTTGGGCTATCAGATGAACAAAGGAGACGAGATGAAGAAAGGGATTAGTACATGGGGTATATGCAAACTAAGATGGACCTACTCACAAAGCATATCATGGCAGGTTCTGAGATGGTGAATGTTGTAGGGACCCCAAACAAGTATGAAGATCAGGACATCAATCTAGATGAGAAGGCTAAATATTTGGGCAACCAATGAGGTTTCTGGAATTATAAGTTGGGAAACCAAGGTTATAATTCTGGATATGCAGGTCAGAACTATTCCAGGGAAGGACAGTATGATCAGCCGGCAAATAGAGAGAAGGGAAACTGGCAGAACCGAGATGGTTACAAAAATGATCGCAGTGGTATGTACGTTCCCCTATGTAATAAAGATTGTGCAAGTGGTAGTTCCAGCGGGTCTAAGTTGGAAGATATGTTGGCTAAGGTGCTCTAAAAGGTTGAGTCAACTGATGCTGGGGTGAAGGAGATGAAAGGTGATTTCTCCAGTATGACTCAACTGGTAGACTCTCACACCACCTCCATCAAACAAAGAGAGTAGCAGTTAGGGAAACTTTCAGTATCACTGAACTAGAGGGAGAATGGGTCACTACCAAGTGACACTATGCAGAATCCCAATAAGGACGAGCATTGCATAGCTATCGCCACCAGGAATGGTAAGATTCTTAATGAACGAATTATCTCAGAGAAGAGAATAAAATGTGAGACGCGAAAAGAGCTGGTTGTCTTAAAGACAAGATGTATGGCTTGGAGGTCTATGTCCAAGACCAGTTGCAGGTTGCAGGTTGCAGGTTCAGTCAATACTGATGAGTTTAAGACGCAATTGGTTGAGATGCGAGCTCAAGTTACTAAACTAGTAGAGAAGACGGTATAGGTTCCCACTTCGTTCATGCCAAAGCCCTTGATGAACTTGCTCAGTGAGGCACCTACCACTCAATCCATTGACAACCTCCGGGGTGAACTCTCTACAAGAAAATCCGGCAAGAGAAAACACAAAGCTGGAGAATCTGATGAGGAGCTACCGGGTGACCTATCCAAGGAAGAAAGATGACAACACAAGAATGTCCTCAAGGCATCACAGAAAAAGGCAAGAGAAGAAGAAGTACTTGCACAAAAATATCGAGATACAGTGTTAGCTAGCGCTTCTGGTAGTGGAGTACCTGTCCCGGTTAATGTTAACCAGCCTAATCGAGAGATGGTGGTTTCTAAGAGTGCACCAGTTGATAAGGGTGTCGATGCTGATTCGGCTACCAACGGCTAGTGCGCTATAGGTATGACCTCTCCTCATAACCCTGTCTTGTTTTTCTTTATTGACTTTAAGGAAAAGTCTTTTTGTTTGGGGAGGGGGTGGTGAGCAACCTGCCATTTTAAGCTGTTAAAATGAATGGAGGATGACTCTGTGTTTGTCTGATAAACTGTGATTGGTGTGTTTGGGTTTTTTGATGAAAATGTGAAGTTTTTGTGTGTTGAGTTGTGGAGGAGCTAGTTATGTTCGAAATGATGGACTTAATATGAGATTTGACTGTTAGGCTCTTTAAATGACATTTTAGGTACTCATGAGTTGAAAATTTCTACTCTGAAAATAAATTGGTAAACTAAGAAATTGGAGAATGTAGTCATGTGTCATGTGTGTGTGTGAGTTTTGCTTAAAGTCTAACGCTAGGAGCAGAAACTAGAACTTGCCTGCGTAGTCTTGCTTTAATTTGAGAATAACTGGATAGGAAAGGATTAGTTGGCCGTTTTTGCAAAACCAATGAAAAACCAAAAATAAAATAACCAAATAAAAAGCATATCATTTGAACCCGATTTGAGCATGTAAACCAATTTTGTTCCTACCCATTAAATATCATAGCCTTGGGTCCTCGAAGATACGATGTCACAACTAAGGCCAAAAGCCTGAGTTGAGGGTGATTACAACACGAACAAATAGGAAAAGTGAAAAAGAAGATTCACCCAATTAGCTAGGTGAAAGCAAAAAATGTGCAATAAAAACAAAGAAAAAATATTAATAAAAAAAAAGAAAAAGAAAATAATGGTTGTTGGGATGTACTGAAATGAAGAAAAAGAGGGAATCGCTCAGAAAGAGTTGTGTGCAAACGAAACTTTGGAGAACCAAGGTACTAGTCACTCACAAACCCAAAAAATCATTCCCTAGCCTGAGCCTATGTTACACGCTGATAAAGTCCTAGAGTGCTCCTATTATTGTTGTTCAAAAGTTGAAGCGTAGAAAACAAGGACAACCCTATGGTCTTTTGTTGTTAGTGTTAGCAATTCGTTGAGAGTGTGAGCGTAGAACTTAGTCCCAGTCCCAGTTATCATGAGTGAGGGACTTCTTTGGTGTGAGGACACAGAGATTGCATTTGATAGTTAAATTGTGTTAGCTGATAGAACACAGGCATAAGCATGGTCGATTGTGAGTAATGGGATGTCATATATTGATCTTTGCATGTTAGATTGATGGTTTTGGATACAAATTGTGGTTGAGAAGGTTGTTGCATGATTAGGCTAATATCTATGGGGTTTGAAGAGTTGAATGCTTGTCTTTATCATCACTTGAGAACAAGTAATGGTTCTAAGTTAAGAGTGTTGATGTGCCATGAAATCTTAGCACATTCGATGCTCAAAACTAAGGATTTATACTAGAATTGAGTGTATTTTTATAATCTTTGATGTGTTTGTTGAATGTGTTGACAAATTCTCACCTGTATGAAAAAATGGAAAAAGGAGCAAAAAATGAGTGTGATCAAATGAAGACCACGGGCACCTAGATGGGTCGTTGTCCTTGAATCGAACCATGGTGACGATCGTAATGGATTTCCAGTGAAGAGACATCGAGGAGTTGAAATAGGATTGGACCAAGTAAAGACCACTGACCACCTCACGAGTCGTGGTCCTCACAATGGTCCATAGTTGTGGCTGTGGAGTGGATCCAGTGTGTGGATATGCAGAAGATGAAATGTAATGGTGACCAAGTGAAGACCACGGAAGGCCTCACGGGCAGTGGTCCCCATAACAGCTCATGGTGGTGATCATGAAGTGGATCTAGTGTACAGGCTTTGAAGACTCACATTTTGTTTGGGCCAAGTATAGAGCACGGCAGGCTTCACGGATAGTGAAACCTTTTACGGTCCATCATGTTGCATGTGAAATTTCTCGATAGTTCAGTCCTACTCATTTTAGACACTTTATTTGAATTAATTAGGTCATTTTTAGTTTATATCTCATCATATCTGGAACGAGCAACTTAGTTTTGAATACTTTTGACTTTGGATTTTATCGATTAACATTGAATTGATGTTGGAAGTTAGATTTGGATTTTCTCAATATCAATTGTTCATTGAATTTGCATATTATCGTAAGTTAACGTTCTTAATGTTTGCATTACTAATCTCTGTTCATTTAGTGGAAAGCATGAGTGGCTAAACACTACAACTAGGGTTGTGGATACTATGATAGAAATCTAAATGTGAATTTGTAAAATGAGTAGAAGGTGAATTATATTTGCAATATTTAATTCAACTTTCATTATTCATTTGTTCTAATGAGTGCACGCGTTAGAGTCAACATGTATCTATCGACTGTTCGAGAGAAAAGAGATAGTTAGGAAAAAACGGAGTTAATTTGATAAAATGGCGTTAAAAGTTGAGTTCAAGAGAATAGAACTTTAACATCATTGTACGCGAGGGTATAATTTGTTAACACTCGAAGCCTAAGAGGAATTGAGAGAAAATTATCTAACTAGACTAAGAAGTGTTAGATATAATTAACCCGCTTATAAATTGGAAAGACTATATTACCTGAAACTCAGTTACGGATGAACAATAGATGTAATGTCATGGGAAATACAACCCTGGTTTTATTTATTTATTGAAACAACTTTAGTATCAATACTCTATTAATTGTTAATCTGTATCTTGTCTAACAGTCTTAGTTACTAGAACTTTACAACTGAATACAATTTACATTTCGTAATTATTTTCTTTAGGAAATATTAACAACATTTGTGTAAACGCCACACTGAAATTATTTTTGTAAGGAAATTCTCTGTGGGATTGACCTCAACTCACGTTGAGTTCTGTAAATTGACTTTGACCATTTATACTTCTTAATTGAAGTGTAAGTTTGGACGTATCAAACACCAATATGTTATAGAGAAAAAATGAATGTTATTGCCAAGTTCTTGGGTGATTGGAAGATTGAATTTTCAAGGTTGTTAGACTATTCTGATATGATTAAGATTACAAATCCTAGGATTTCTTGTTGGGTGAGAGCTGATAATGAACAGTCCATGGCTTACACTTGTTCAAATATTTCTATGTTTGCTTCATTGAAAAATGGATGGCTGGAAAGTTGTAGGAAGATTATAGGATTGGATGGATGCTTTCTGAAGGCTGCTTGTAGAGGAGAATTATTATTGGCTGTTGGAAAAAATGGAAACAATCAAATGTATCCAATAGCTTGGGTAGTGGTTGATCAAGAAACTAAACACTCTTAGAGTTGGTTCTTAAGCTATCTCATTGAAGATTTGCAACTTGGTGATGGAACTGGCATAACAGTCATGTATGACATGCAAAAGGTATTTATTCTTCCACTTCTTTTAAACATTTATTTGTTGATTTACTGTCTTTGTTTCTTTATGTTAGTTACTGCCTTATGTTATTGTCTTTTGGGTATTTACTGTCTTTGTTTATTAATGTTAGTTGTTGCCTTATGTGGGAAATTTGTGGATATTGTTAGTGTGTGAAGTAAGTGAAGTTGTTGAAGACTGTCAAGTTTCATTTATACTTGCATTAAAGATGCCTTTGTTTATTTCTCTTAGTTATTGTCACTCTCTGTGAATGTTGTTACTGTGTGAAGTAAGTGATGTTGTTACTGTGTGAAGTAAGTGAAGTCGTTAGTGTGTGAAGTAAGTGAAGGGTGCTAATAGATGCCTTAAAAATGTTTATTTCTGTTAGTTATTGCCACTGTTTTGTGCTAATAGATATCTTAAAGATGCCTTAAAGTTATTGATTAAATATTTCTTAGGGTCTTGAGATAGCAGTTAAAGACTTACTTGTTAATGTTGAAAGAAGAATGTGTGCAAGACATATTTTGGCAAACTAGCAAAAAACATGGAGAGGTGAGGAAAGGAGAAGAGCATTTTAGAGGTGTGCCAACGCTAGTTTTGAGGTTAAATTGGGAGATGAATTGGAATATATGGCCAAATTGGGTGATAGAATATGTGAGTCATTGCTTGGATATAACAAAGAATGCTGGTGTAGAGCTTTATTTAATGAAAGATCAAAGTGTGATGTGGTGGAAAATAATATGTGTGAAACATTCAATACATGGATTGTTTGTCCTAGATATAAATTTGTGATTAGTATGCTTGAAGATATTAGACATAAAATGATAGATAGGCATGGAGATATGATTAAGTTTGCAGATACTTGGATCAGTGACATTTCACCTATGGCAAGACTGATTTTAGAAGAAAACAAAGAGATTGGCAGGACACTAAGGGTGAATTCGAATCATTACATTGGATTTGAGATCTAACAAGGAGAGTATAGACACATGATTGATATGACTAAAAAGACATGTAGTTGTACGTTGTGGCAGTTGAGGGGCATACCTTGCCAACATGTAGTTTGTGCCTTGTATCACATTGGGCAAGAACCAGAAGATTATGTGGAACATTGGTACAAAAAAGATACATTCCTAAGTGCTTATAAGTACTTTTTACAACCCATCCCCAATATGGTAATGTGGCCTGACACCAATAACCCAGCAGTTAAGCCTCCTGAAGTGAAGCCATGTCACGACCCAGGGGTACACCCTATATGTAACATGGCATACTTGACACCGAAGGGGTCTCATATAAGCCCTTAGCATATCATAACATGAGATACTAGATAAGTGCGGAATTTTAAAACATTTTTCAAATAATCAAAGTATTTATAAAAACAAAGCGAAGTCTTATTACACATGTCTCAAACCATCTAGAACATGAACATCTTAAGGACCAACCCCATACAATAGTCTAAAACATAAAGAAAGACATAAAAAGGAAATGATGGCTATATCCTCGATGCTATGAGGACTCACCAATCTTCAACTCCTTGCTCCTATTAAGAACCTAGCCTCATATATGGAACTCAATATTATCGGACCATACATTTGATAAGAATGTAGGCAAGAGTATGCGTTGGTACAAAATGTACTAAATATGATAGCTAGCATAACATCATAAGAGCATAACATAAGAGTTAGTCAATCATAAGATATATGCCATAAACATAAGAGACAACAACATAATCATAAGCATAATCTCCAATATACGCATAATATAAGCATTAGTCAACATAAGGCATAATCCATAACATAAGAGATACATCATATCCATAAGCATAGTAAATACTTAGATCTTCATATCATAAGAGAACTACTTCTCATGTAACCTCAAATCATACTTGTGCAATACATGAATGAGACTCCATAATCCCATCCATACTAAGTACCACTTTTGGGTCATCATAATCATACTTACCCTCTTAGGATCTCATCCTCAGCATAATTTTCATAGACAAAGGAACCTTCACCTTTAATCAAACATATCAAGGAAGGCAACTATAGCAACAATCCAAGATAAACACACAACGTATAAGAGAAACACTTCATGAGTCACCTCAAGGCAAGCTTGTGCAATGCATGAATAAGACCTCATAGTCCCACCCATGCTAAGATAGAGACTTTAGGCCCTCATCCATATTTATCATCTCTTATTCTCATAATTAACTTATTTCTCATAGACAAGGGAAATCACCTCAAGTCATACATGTATTGGAAGGGTCTTTCAAGCTACAATCCAAACTAGTCATACTCATAGTACTCTTTTCTTATTCTTAAGACATAGGAACTCACCTCTCTATGTCTATCATAAGGGCCAATGGGTATTCACCTCTCCATGTCTATCATATAGGCTAAATGGGTATTCAACTATTACTTTACATGTGTAGTCATAGGTATTCGCCTCCATAACTATTTTAGGGAAACATAAGTATTCACCTCCATGCCCCACCATTATATGATATAAGTATTCGCCTCTAGATCATTACATGAGGATCATAGGGATTCGCCTCAATGATCAACATAAGGGCTAATGGGTATTTACCTCTTGCCTTACTATAGAAGTTATTTATTAAAGGTAGTCACCTCACACTTCTCATATCATGTCATGGGTAATCTCCTCATGACTATCTACTTAGGGATAAGGGAAGTCACCTCACATCCCTCTCATACAAAGGTCTTTGGGGGAATCACCACAAGCCTCATCAAATTTCATAGTCCTTGGACTTATATTCATTTTAGGTGAGAAAGCCTTTTGACCTAGAATCATTCTATGTTAGAGAACCTATCATATCATATCATATTCATGCATAAGTGTGTGTGTGAGAATGAACATTCACAACACAACAACATATCATAATTATAGACACTTTACTCTTAAAGTGTTCTTAAGCATATACATAGATTTTCACAAAACATGCATGAATCTCATACGTTACCTCGTTGAGGTTTATAAACATTCCTTTAATCAATATATCTAGAATTCTACATTAGACATGGATATCATCATAACTCAAGTGTTATATCACTTCATACATTCAAATACTCATAAGGTAGATTAGGTGGGTAAAGTCCTTCCACAACAATTCTATCTAATAGTCTACCATTACCACACAAGTTTCACTCTTAATGCCTTAATATAAATAATTCATCATATTGGCTTTACTCTGAAAACCTTAGGAATCAACACTCATGACTACAAGCCTTACTCTCAAAGCTTTATTTCTTAAAATCATCATACATACCTAAATTTCAAGGCTTTCTAATCACATTCTTCATTATGAAGTGATTCCAGTCTTAAATAATCATAAAGGTTCAACTTCAAGCTTTACTAGTCATGATCCATCATATATACTATAATCTAATTCATTTCATGTATACATGCTTCTATTCTTGAAAAATTACTACTCATATAATCACTTCTAGAAGATCATCTGCAAATCCTCAGTTTCCCCTTCACAAGAAATAAATCCACATTACTACAATTTTATCAATTAACTAGGGTTGGCCATGGAAAACATGTAAATTCTTCATAATAACATGATTCACTACTAATTCAATCATAAACAACCAATATCCACTCAATTGGATTCATACTCAATCATAACCCGCAATATAGAAAGAAACCCAACCTAGAGTTGGGTTCATCTTCATAATTGGGGGATTTCTAGGGGGCTCCATGAATGGAAGAATCCAAGGATGAATAAGCTATCAGACCTTGGATACAAAGACCTCAAAAGGTTGTAACAAATCAGTTCTCCTCCTCCTCCTCCTCCTCCTCCTCGTCCTCCTCTTCCTCGTCGTCGTCCTCCTCCTCCTCCTCCTCCTCCTCCTTCTTCTTCTTCTTCTTCTTCTTCTTTTTCTTTCTTCTTCTTCTTCTTCTTCTTCTTCTGAGAATTTCTTGGAGGGAATTGGGTCTCTTTTGGTGAATTGAAATAATGATTTGGAATCACTTAATTAAGGGTCTAATAGCTTTATATAGGTTGTCTAATTACTAATAAAATGACACCACTTAATAAATAATTAATTCTAGAAAGTTCCCTTAACCCCTTCACTAACCGACTTAGTTGACCACACTGCGTCACCCACGAGACCACGTCCACGAGCCATGGGTGGACCCACAGGGCATGCTGGTCGTTCGTGGGTGGTGTTCTGGGAGTGAACTTTTGGGGTCTTGACACATGACCCCTCACCCACAGGGCGTGGGTCCATCTACTGGTTGTGGCCCCTTTTCATGGGTGGACTATTTTGGGGCAGGTTCTAGGGTAGTTTTAGGGTCCTCTTCAAGGTCATTGAGGAGTCGTACCTTGATGTTTTAACCCCTAACCCTTCATTCTGAGTACGGAAAGTCATTTCTACGACTCTAACCCTCACATAAAGCTCTAGAACCCTCACATAAGGCTCTAGTTTAGCTTACTAGTTTTCGGGTGTTACAATATTTCCCCCTTGGGAACATTCATCCTCGAATGACGATTCTAAACACTTCTTAAAGGAAACGATTCTAGACTAGCAGCCTACCATGCATGCAACTCATCTAAATGCATATAAATAAGGAGGAAAACTTCAACTCTAAGATAACTATACTCAATGCAACACAAGGAAGTAGGAACTACATCTAACACCTGAAATGCCTGAAATTTTATATCTAACTAATATTTAAGGAGGAACTACCATATCCTAGATAAAACATGCTCAACATACACTCATAGAGCTCATATGCAATTTACTCTCAAAAAGCATTTATTCAGGGAGGAATCTCTCAACTCCAAACTCCGGCATGCTTATATATTCATCTCATGAAGTCAAATAGGCAACTCTACTCAATTCACTACAACATGAGGAAAAACAATGGACATAAGTCATTTCAATCAAGTTCTAAGCTTTTTCATGAACATTCATACAAGGAAACCATGACCACACATAAACACACAATGACCTTGCTATAAAGGCACACCATATCCCACTTCAGAGTAAGCCTAGGTGGACTTTCTAAGAACCATTACTTTTAATTCTAGGGTCGGAACAAGTCATCACTAAACTTTCATATCCTTTACACAAGAGGATTCTAAACCAAGGTAAATTATAATACTACTCTTTAGACAAGGCTATTTATTGAACACCCCAAGGTATCTTCTAATCACCCTCTTAATCAAATCTTTCAACTTACTCAAAACTTAAAGTGGTTAAGTAGGGTTCTACCATCAATAATATAAGGCAACAATGCAGCCTATTCATTCTAAAGACAACCTCAAAGTCTATCATATCAAATCTATCTAATCATAAAAGACAAGCAACACCGGAATCTAAGTAAAGCTTAAAAAACACATACCGGTAGCAACATTCGGAGGACACTCTTGTCCACCTCTAGCTTTGAGAGATTAAGGCCTACTCTTATTTGGAGAACTCCCACCCAAACCAATCGGACCGGAGGAAGGGTAGGGTTGAGACCTACGATGAGTATCCCTTTCATTTCTAGCCACTTTGGGGCAATGCCTTATATTGTGGCCCAACTCACCACACCCAAAACAAACATTAGAACCCACTAGGCATTCACCCTCATGCTTTCTATCACACTTACTACAACTCGGAAATAGAACCCCACTACTATCTCCTTGTGGCTTAGGGTTAGGCACCCCTTTTTGGTTGAACTTAGGAGTGTTTGAGGAACTTTGCCCGGGGAACTTTTGTATATACCTAGGGCGACTGTGTCCATCGGACTCATCATGAAAGGACTTATCATCATCCATTCTAGGCCTATTTTTCTCCTTAAGCTTTAATTTCTCAATTTGTTAGGCATGCACCATAAGACGTGAGATATCCATATCACCAACAAGCATCGATGTACGACATTCTTTTACTACTAAGTCAGATACTCCCATCATGAACTTATTCATCTTATCCCTTGAATCTTCCACTAAAGTTGGAGCATATTTGGATAGTTGGGTAAATTTTAAGGCATACTCCTTAACACTCATGCTACCTTGCTTAAGGTTAATGAACTTTTGAATTTTAGCCTCCCTCAATTTTAAGGGAAAGAACCTATCAATGAATGCCTTCTTAAACACCTCCCACTCTATGGAACCCGCTCCTACCGGTCTATTCTCCCTCCATTGATCATACCATAAATCTCCTACCCCTCTCATTTGGTAAGCGGCTAACTCCACTTTCTCTACCAAAGTCACCCCCATGATATCAAGCATCTTATAAACCTCATCTATAAACTCCTTAGGGTCCTCTTCCACTTTGGAGCCATAAAATTCAGGGGGTTTCATCTTAATACACCCCCTCACTCTTAAAGCTGCAGAATTCACATTAGGATTCACCGGAGCAATCACCTTCCTATTGACTTGCGCCGTCATGGCTTGAGCCAACATTTGGATAGTAAACCTAAACTCTGCATGAGTAACATTCTCAACTAGATGATTAATCGAGGCTTGAGAAGGATCTTAGGGAAGAGCCTCATGATACACATTTTCTTCCTCATTTCTCCTAGCATTTACCCTTGTATTAGCCATATCCTGAAACTAACGAGCACAAATTAGGGGAAGGACCTAATAGAGTTAAACTATATAGCACGACTTAGAGAATAAAGAAGTGAAGTTTCCTAAACATCCAATAACCTCCTATTCATATATGTGGCACGCTTCACATTTATGAAAAAGACTATACTAGACGTGGTTTGACATATCCTAGAACCATTCTAAATATTATGCTCTGATTACCAGGATTGTCACGACCCAGGGGTACACCCTAGATGTAACATGACATACTTGACCCCGATGGGGTCTCATACAAGCCCTTAACATATCATGACATAAGATACTAGAAAAGTGTAGAATCTTAAAACATTTTTCATACAATTAATGTCTTTATAAAAACAAAGCAAAAGTCTTATTACACTTGTCTCAAACCATCTAGAACATGAACATTTTAGGGACCAAGCCCATACAATAGTCTAAAACATACAGAAAGGCATTAAAAGTAAATGGTGGCTATATCCTCGATGCTATAATGATTCACCAATCTTCAACTCCTTGCTCCTACTAAGAACCTAGCCTCAAATATGGAACTCAAGATTGCCAAACCCTACATTTGATAAGAATGTAGGCAAGAGTATGTGTTAGTAAAAAATTTACTAAATATGATAGCTAGCATAACATCATAAGAGCATAACATGAGAGTTAGTCAATCAGAAGATAAATGCCATAAACATAAGAGACAACAAAATAAGCATAAGCATAATCTCCAACATAAGCATAATATAAGGATTAGTTAACATAAGGCATAATCCATAACATAAGAGATACATCATGTTCATAAGCATTGTAAATACTTAGATCTTCATATCTTAATAGAACAACTTCTCAAGTAACCTCAAAGCATACTTGTGCAATAGATAAATGAGACTCCACAATCCAATCCACACTAAGTACCACTTTTAGGTCATCATAATCATACTTACCCTTTTAGGATCTAATCCTTAGCTTAATTCTCATAGACAAAGGAACCTCACCTTTAGTCAAACATATCAAGGAAGGCAACTATAGCAACAATCCAAGCTAAACAGACAACATATAAGAAAACACTTCATGAGTCACCTCAAGGCAAGCTTGATTAATGCATGAATAAGACCCCATAATCCCACCCATGCTAAGCTAGACACTTTACACC